>JAPHNG010000667.1:392500-712500 GCA_027405835.1 Asclepias syriaca
GAGACTATGTAAATCCCACATCGGATTTTAAAGAAAACTCACTTTGCTTATTATTTTATGCTTTAAAATTTATAAAGCAGTTGTGATTTTCTAGTGTTATTATTTTCCTTAAATTCAGTCCAACGTTTTCAAATCCGAAAACTATACAATAAGTTTATTGTTAGAATTGGGCCTATCGATCTAACTATAGTTCTTGACTAAGAAGCCCATTTATAATAGCCCCTAAGGAATAAATAAGTGGATTAAGCCCAATTCTAGCCCAAACTTTTAATTTTATTTTTATAATTTAGAAAATTCGAGAATAACAAAATTAACATTGAATATATATATATAATATATATATATATATATAAAATATTAAATACAAGTTCTATTATTTAAATTTTTTATTCGTTATATTGTATAATATATTTGACAAAATTGAAGAATTCAAAAAAAAATCCATCGTATTAATATTAGTTAATTGTTTTTAAAAAATAAATAGCAATAAAGAAAAACGAAAATCGGGTTTTTTTGGGTCGTAAAAAGAGGATATATAATATCGAGTTAAAAGAAAAAAATGGCCAGTGGGCCCATATGAATTGAGGCTCCGGCGGGCCAAAATAGGGCCCGCGATACTTACGGAGTAGGTAAGCAGTTTCCCGTATCCGCTGCTTTGTCGTTTTCGTCTCGATTTTCAAGACAATTATTGTATCAGGAATCTTTCTTCTTTTCTTTAAAAATGTATTTATTAATCAGTAATTAAATTTATTATGAAATTATAAAAATAATAAAATAAACGAACGTAAACGAGAGAGATAGAAAATAGAGAGAATATTATTATATGAGATTTTTCGTAGTTCTTGATTGTATTTACAAAATGATATAAAACCCTCTATTTATATGGGTGAATAGGGGATAAGGATAAGGATAAATAGTGACACTTGTCACTCAGTATTAATTGCTAAGTGACATTTGTCATCAAAATCATAAATATTAGGTGATATGTGTCACCTTAGATATAAACATCACCTTTTATTAAATACGTAATTATCTCGAAATAAAACGATAATAACAATTATACGATAGACATCCACTAATTTAATAAATCTTCAGAATTCATAACAAAATTCATATTTATCTTTAACTAAATAAAAATATCTTTATATATATATATATATTGTTAGTGTATATATATATATATATATATATATTTTAAAAAATAATAAAGAATTATTTTGAAAAACGAAGTTTTTTTACTTCTGTTTTTTAATAAAGAACACTTGGCAATATTTAATTGGCTCATTTGTACATCACTTGGCCCCACCTGTATAGTCCTTGTGCGCACGAGTCACGTGCATGCCAACAACTTCTGGTTATTGTCCATTTTTGGACAGCCAATTCTAGATATTGTAATCTTATAATTTTTTTCTTGGGCTTTACGTTGGATTTAAAGTTTTTTTTTTTAAAAAATTGTTACTGTAAAATAATATATATATTTTAAATAATAAAAAATATTTATCTCAACAATATATATATATATATATATATATATTTTCTAATTAAACAATAAATCACTTTAAAAAAAAAAAAAAAGCGACAAAAGAAAAAAGAAACAGAAGGACATTGTGTTTGCTTACTCGTTGTGAACGATGTCGTAATTTAAGTTCTCCTTGTGGGAGTCAAAACCCTAATCACAGTATATAAATAGAAATGCTAGCAAGTGTATTTCAGAGTCTCCTTCACCGGGCATTCATTTTGGAATACAAACCCTAGTAAGTTCATCTTTCTTTGCTTTAATCTACGATTGATGTTATGCACCAAATAGCCCTTTGCAATTTCAAGCGTATAATTGCAAAGAAATACGGGATTAGGTGTTTCTGGTGCTATATTCTGATTTTTCGGGGGAAGATTAGGGGTTGAACTGAAGTGGTATTCAACTCTAAATCCGAGGAACGAAACTTGCTTTATATATATGTATTTATATTTATAGTTTGTTGAGCATTGAATTGATTAACTGCAGTTGAATTACTGCAAAGCAAAGGGATGAGTATATGTTAATCTGAATAATCTCTATGTCGATTGACAATTACAATTTAGACCTTCAAAGTTCTCTGATTGCTTTGCCTAATTCCTCTGTAATTATTTTTTTCTTTCTTTTCTTCTCTGTGACTTCTTATTACTGCAGAGCAAAGGGATGAGTATATGTTAATCTGAATAATCTCTATGTCGATTGACAATTACAATTAGACCTTCAAAGTTCTCTGATTGCTTTGCCTAATTCTTCTGCAATTTTTTTTTTCTTTCTTTTCTTCTCTGTGGCTTCCCTGCAAAGCGAAGGGATGAGTATATGTTTGTTGGGTTTGCTACTTTCCTAATCCCACATGGGGGAGAGGGAGGAAAGGGAGAATGAGACTTCTCCTATAAAAGGGGTGAATCTCCTTAGGAGAAGCCTCCTTCTCACTTTCCTCCCTCACCCTGAGATGTGGGATTAGGAAAGGAGCAAACCCAACATATGTAAATCTGAATAATTTCTGTTGTTGAATTACAACTTGACCTCAAAGTTCTCTGATTGCTTTGCCTAATTCCTCTGCAAATTTTAATTTGTCTCTCTTTACTCTTTTTTTCCCCTTCTCTGTGGCTTCTTATTTCTACTTGAGATTGGATTTTCTTAAGTTCTCTAGTTTTGGTCGATGTCTTTGTAGAGATTTTTGAATATTTGATTAAGTTTAATCAGTCCTTGAACTTTTCATTTTTTGAAGAAATGAGAGGCGGTGAACCTTGTTAGTTAGTTTCATCGAGAGAAGATCTTGTAAATGGAAAATTAAGTTGTATGTCTTGACTTTATGTAATTTGTTTTAAGGGAATGGTGGTGTGTAATCGAGCACCATTTTTCATAGTCTTATGCTACCTGTCATTCTGACTATACGAGCATGGTGCTACATAATAGTTTTCTTCACTTCTTGCCACTAGATTTGAATTCTAGCGGCGCCATGAATTATTTCAGAAGAATATATTTGTGCTGCTATATTATTGAGCAAGTTATATAAATTTTTTCAACTGTTTCTTACTGCGTTTTGTGTATGGTTAATCTAATGATTAATCTAAAGATGATATCTGTGAATTACTTTTTGCTTGCTGCTTTTAGTTCATTGTCAACTGGTAGTCTTTCAAACTAGTAGAATGGTAGCAACTATGTTATTATTGCTTGCAGGAGCTCTTGTTGCTTGAATTCTAATGGAAATTCAGCTCTGATTGCTGTGCTGAATGATGTGAATTGTGATAGTGAAGATGCTCTAATGAAGTATTTTCCCCGACTATTATAGGTCTGTACAAAAAGATGAACCAAAATGCAATGCAGGATGATTCAAGCAATTGGCTTCCTGCAGATGCACCTTCTGAAGATTTCTCACCTGCATTCTTATATGGTCAATTCTTAGTACCAGTAAGCCTAATCACTTTCCTACAATCTCTTTTAAGTCCTCAAAATTTTTTTCCATCGCCTCTTGATATTTTAGGATATCTCTCTGAATTCCTAGCAATAATTTTGGAGCATTATGGTCTTTACAGTTTCCTCAATCACAGCCTAAGCATTTATCTTTGACTTTTTTTCCCACTTTTCAACTGGAAATATTATCATTGATGCCCATGTTTTCCATGAATTCATCGACATAAACTCCTAGTGAATATATGAGGTCTTACAAATACATCCTTTCTATAATCTCACTATTTTGCTTAGAATCCCAAGTTTTATTTTCTATCATTCTGGTAAAAAGTAAATCTGTGTGCTGGTTTCACAATTTTTTCCCTTTTTTCTTTCTATCGAGGGTGTGTTTGGTTTTGTTTTTATTTATACTAAAAAGTTACTTTTTAATCTAAAAATTTGGATAAGAGTTAGAAAAATGATTCCCCTTTTTTAATTTAAAAAATAAGGTTTACTTTCTTTTAAATTCATTTATAATAATAACATAATCATTAGGTATTCATTATAATTATTGTTCTCAAAATAAAATTTTATTCAAGTAATAATTAATTTTTAATTTTTTTTTTTGTAAAGCAATGGTGAGATGAAAATAAAATATTGTTTGGATCATAGTAGTGTCACATAATAGTAAAAATCATTACAATAAAAGTGGGATTCTCTGAAGAGAAAAAGATAGTAAAAGTAGGATAATAACTTGCTAGGATCTCCTATTTTATTTTTTGTTACCTTATTTGAGAGACCATTACAAAGGTAACAAGGTAATAAGTTTTATCATTTTATTAGTATTTAAATATTTTTTAATCAATTTAATAATGAAACATGTTATATTTTGTTATTGATATAACATGAAGGTTACTGGAGATTCTGACCATAATAACTGGTATTCTAAGGTCATACGTTTAATTTGTTTTATGGGTTGGTGATCTGTATTTATTAAACTTATTTCTGGTTATCTAGTTCTTTTCCCAGTTTCTGGTAAACTTATTTGAGTTTAATAATGAAACAAAAAAAGATTATTTTTATAGTGGTAGAGTTTTTCTATGCTCTGATGTCCAGAAGGATGTATTTAGTTTCAATTGGAAATACTGTATGATGGGCTCAGCATTCTGTGTGATGTATGTCCTTTGATTTTCGTGTATTCTAGCCCTCTTATTTCAGATGTACTTTCTTTTAACAATTTCATATGTTTTAAGTTTCCTGCTTTTAAGAGTTTTAGAACTTTTTTGTTCCATTTCCCTGTTCTGATATTTCCATTTTCCTATTTTGCTAGCTGACAAACACGAAGTTGTAACATTTGCAATGGATAATTCGGATACTCGTAACATTGACATTGATGGTCTAGAATCCACAGATGTATCAGTTCCTGAAAGTCTGTCATATGGTGCTGAGGGTATGGAAGAAATAAGAAGTTCGATGGAAGTTTTAACAAGGGTGGACTTGGACTTGACATACTCTTCTGAGAAATTGCTGAATTTGGATAATCTGTTGATGCATATTTTCCTTTTGTTAAGTGATTCTGATACAGTGATAGAATATGATGATATATCTCTAGAAGCTCTGGAAAAGGCAATGAAAATTGATCTCTTGTTTGCTATAGTGAAATCTGAGGTAAAGGTGCTGGACAATTTTATGGGTACTCTCCAAACTCTCATGGTTGACATTCGTGATAAGATTTCTATGCTGGGTGATTTAGAGGAAACAGTCATTTTGGTGAGAAGTAAGGTGCACGACACTGAAGAAACATTGAAACAATCACGGGACCATATCCTTGAGATGAAGATGCAGTTAGCCAAATTGCATATGACTTCATTGGCTTTTAACCAGAATGAAGGTATTTTATCTGGTATTTTTCAAATAAAACTATTAATCTATTATTTTTCCTAGGTAATGAGTAGCATTTTTTCATGTATTACTGGAGACTTGTTTTGACTAGTAGCTAATTATTTCTTTGTGCAGATTCTAAAAAATTTCAAGTTTCGGGCTTGTATCTTAAACCGGAATTGCAGTTAGTTGAAAAACAGCATATTCTAAGAATGTTGGAAAAATCTTTGGCAAGGGAGCTGGAACTTGAGAAGAAGTTAGCAGAAATGAGCCTAAATGAAGAAGATCTCAAGCTGAAGCTGCGGTTAACTGAAGAAGTTGCTTTATGTATGGAAGAGGCAGCAGAGGTCATCTGGGGTAGGTTCTTAGAGGCAGAAAATATGGGTGAGGTCCTTATGGGAATATCAAAAGAGATGGCAGGTCGACTTCAGGTTGTTCAATTCACTTTAGTTACTTCAGCTAATCGAGAACAACAGATAAATAGTAAACTTCAACAGTATGGAGAACAACTGAATCTTAAAGATCTCGAAATTGGGAAACTTTGCAGTGAGGTTTCTGCTGCAAGTTCTGAAGTAGCTTCTCTAAAGGCAAACATGAGCACACTAGAAAAACAGCTGAGAGAATCAATGTGCCAGCTGGAAGAGGCAAACAATTCCAACGAGGCCAATCAAGAGCATCTTGCAGAAATGGAAAATATTGTAGAATCTATGAGAGAAGCAATTGATATGGCAGAGAATAGGGCTGAAGATGCAGAGACCAAGATAAGCCACATGACTGAGACAAACTTAGTGCTAACTGAAGAACTCAGTTTCCTGAAGGGAAGTAATGATAGTAGTTCAAAAAAACTAAGCTCACTTGAGAAGCAGTTACGGGATTTGGAGCATCAACTGCAACATGCCAGGGCATCATCAGAGGCAAGTCAAGAACAACAGAACCAGCTCTACCGTGCAATTTGGGACATGGAAATTTTAATTGATGAACTGAAACAAAAGGTTTCGACAGCTGAAAGTAAGACAGAGAATGCAGAGGAGCAATGTTTGGTGCTTACTGAAGATAATCTAGGACTTAAAAAGGAAGTAGAATTCCTAAGGAATAAAGTGTTATGCCTGGAGATGTCACTAGATCAAGTTATTGTTGAAAAGATGGCAACTGCAAAAGACATAACTATTAAGAGCAATGGCATTACCCATATGGTTGTGCAGCTGGCAGTAGAAAGAGAGCGGATTGAACAAAAGGTGCCTAATGGTCTTTGTTTTATTTCTACTTGTTATGCACCTGCTGGTCATCATTTTTATTCTGCTCTTTCCTGTGCAAATTTTCATGGAAATTCTAATGAATCGCTTGTTTGCAATTGGTGGCAGCTTTATGCTCTCACAAAGGAAAACCAGCTGCTTGTGGAGAAGTTGAAAAAGGCAAAGAAAGTTGCATCTTCTATTTTAGACAAGGACAACATCACTAACAATGGAAAGATCTCTTCCTTACCTGACTCAACTATCAGTTCTTGTAAAGAAATTTCTCATGACAAGGCAGCTGAATTACCACCTGAGGATTTTCAGGCAAGTTTTTTTTTGTCCCCTTTTAATATTGTTTTGTTGAATTGAATATTGAAATTATAAGAGAAGATAGACTGCTTAATCTCTATATAGCTATGGTCCTGTTCAGCTGAATTACCATCAACTACAAATTTGTTTTTTTATGTCTGGAAACATTTTTTTGGGAAAACTTTCCATTTTCTAGTTTTGCACAAGCATCCTGATATAGTTACATAAATCAATAATTTCATTTCATGGGATACATGTCACTTTGGAGATAACAGATTAATTTATGTGATAATCTTTAATTATACAGTATTTTTTTCTCCTTTTACAAGTAATAATATTGTAATACTTTTGGAATTTCAGAATCAAGTAGAGCAATCACTTGACAATACAACATCTATTCTAATTGAGGAAGAAGCCCATTCTCACAATCATGCCGAAGAGGACAGCAGTTCGGTTCCAAAGCTTGAGACTGAGAATCCACTTAAGGCAGGGCGTTCTAGCAGGAAGTATTTCTGCATGTCAGTTTGCATTCTGTTGCTTTCAGCGTCAGCTACATATTTCTTCGACAAGAAGTCTTATTTTAATATCTTTAATGGTTAGCCTCTCGTATATTCTATTCTCCAAATGCACAAAATCTCTTAAAAGAAGTGTGTAGAAATTTGATTTCATTGATCAGTTAGGCATTTTGTCATTGCTTTGATTTTTCGTCCGTTGTTGATGGTGATGAGGATGAGTTTGTAGTAGTTGTAGGTAGAGATATGTGTATATATATATATATAGGTGTACATTGATACGGATTTTCTTTTTAAACCTTCTTATAGAAGGTAGGCTTGCTTCAATTTGGTTTAGTGTTGTGTGAAAAGGAAAAAAGAAAAGAAAAAAAAAGAAGAAAAAATATATATATATGGAATCTATTATTTCTGGTTGTGATTGCATATTTTTGTATAATAATTGGTGAGTTTTGTTTTAAATAAATTTATATTTGGGAAGTTTAGTCTTAAAATATATTTTTTAATTTTTAAAGTTCGAAATTATTTTTTAAGCGAATAGTAAAGTTGGAAGGATTTTGTGAAATTTTTTAAAATTTAGTTGTTTTTAAATTTATTTAATTAAAAATAAAAATAAAAAGTCATTATAAAAAAATAAAAAATATATATTTAAACAAAAGTATAAAAATGTCTTTATATTTAAAATTTTAAATTTTAAAAATAAAAAATCTATCAATTTTTTGGATCCATTTATCTTTTTTAGATATAAATTTAATTTTTATCATTTTTTAATATTTAAAAAAAAAAATGAAAAAAAGAAGAGCATCCACATTTTTTATTAATAATGAAAGTTTTTCTTTTAACAAAATATATTTCAGTTCAAATTTTTTTTAAGGAAGATTCTTTTTTTCTTTTTTTTTAAAATATCAAAAAATGATAAAAATGTGTTATGAATCCCGAAGATTCATTAAATTAGTAGATGTCCATCATATAATTGTTATTATGCTTTTATCCCGAGATAATTACGTACTTAATGAAAGATGATAAGTATGACTTGATGCTTATCTCTAAGGTGACACATGTCACCTAACAATTAATACGGGTGACAAGTGTCACCCTTTGTTCTTATCCTTATTCCTTATTCACCCTTATAAATAGAGGGCTGTATACCATTTTGTAAACACACCAAAACAATTGAGAACAACAACAAATCTCATATAATAATATTTTCTCTATTTTCTACGTTTCTCGTTTACTTTAAATATCATTTATTTTTATAGTTAATATATAATTTCATAATACGTTATCAGCACGAGTCTCTACCAACAACACGGGTCTCTACCACCGGGTAAAGTATTTTTGAAGTTTATTTGAAGATCAATCATGTACGTTTTTTTACCGGTAAGTTTTCTGTTATTATTATGTCAAATCTTATTAAACTCGAATTTGTGGCTCTTGATGTCACCGAAAAGAATTATTTGTCATGGACACTAGATGCCGGAATGCATCTTGCTACAACGGGTTCGGCAGACACCGTTGTATAAAATAATGTGTCATCAACACAAGATCGTGCCAAAGCTATAATATTTCTCCGTCATCATGTTCATGATGATTTGAAAAATAAATATCTTACAGTGAAAGATCCTCTTATTTTGTGTGGAAATTTGAAAGAAAAATTCGATCACCAGAAGATGGTCGTTCTCCCAAAAGCACGGTATGACTGGTTGCACCTGAAGTTGCAAGATTTCAAATCCGTGAGTGAGTATAACTCCTCAATGTTTAAAATAGTTTCGTAGTTGAAACTATGTGGAGTTGATATAACGAATGATGATATGTTGGAGAAAACGTACTCCACTTTTCATGTCACAGATATTGTCCTGCAGCAACAATATCTTGAGAAAGGTTTTAATAAATACTCTGAATTAATTTTCGTCTTCTTGTTACGGAACAGAATAATGAATTACTGATGAAAAATCACGAGACTCGACCTACTGGCCTACTCCATTCCCTGAAATGACTGCTGTTAGAAATCATGATCGCAGAAGAGATCATGGTCGTGTTCGTTACCGTGGTCATGATCGAAAATACGATCATGAACGTCGTGATAAATTTGGCCCTTATAATCGTGCCAAAAATATTTATGACCACCTGAAGTGGACAAAACATAATGAGAAAGGAAATGTTGTTCCGAAAAATTATGAAGACAAATATTATCGTTGTGGCATGAAAGATCACTGGTCTCGTGCTTGTAGCACGACAAAACATCTTGTTGACTTACTTCTCAAAATTTGTCTCATGAAATAAATGATGACGATCTTGAAAATGTTGATGTTGATGTGGCTCACCTGGATGTTACTGATCTTTTCGAACATCTAAAAGAAATAATTGACCACTTGATTGGAAATTAAAGTGTCCAAAATAATTAGAATATTATTATTATGTGTTATATGTTTATATTACTTTTGTTGTGATATTATATGTTTAATTTTTATTTCTGTAAATATTTTCTTAACAAAATAGATGGCTGTTGTTCTATTTTTTGGTATGAATAACGATATCGAAAGTGTCTGTCTTATTGACAGTGGAACTACGCACACCATACTGAAATATGAGAAATATGTTTCTCATCTGAATGTGGGAGAAATAAATGTTTCTATAATAAATGGTAGTGCAAAACTTATTGAAGGCTCCGGAAGAGCTAATATAATATTACCGGGAGGAACTATGATTGCTATTGATAAAGCATTATATTCCTCAAAGTCTCAAAGAAATTTATTGAGTTTTAAAGATATCCGACGTAATGGATATCATGTTGAGACTATGGAGGATAATAGTCATGAATATTTGAGTATCACAAAAGTGACCTCCGGTAATAAGTTTTTGTTAGAAAAACTACCATCTCTATCGTCTGGTCTATATTATGCGAAAATAAATGCTATTGAGGCGCATCATTTAGTAAACCAGAAGTTTACTAATCCCGTTACTTTTAAAGTTTGGCATGACCGTTTGGGTCATCCGAGATCAATTATGATGCGAAAAATTATCGAGACAACGCACTCTCATCCTTTGAAAAATCAAAGGATTTTGACTTCTGATAAATTTTCATGTGCTGCATGTTCCAAAGGAAAATTGATTATAAGACCAGCGCCATTGAAAGTAGGAGTTGAAAGTCCTACATTTCTAGAACAGATTCATGGAGATATATGTGGACCGATTCGTCCACCATGTGGGCAATTTCGATATTTCATGGTCTTGATTGATGCATCGACCCGATTGTCGCATGTTTGTTTATTATCAACTCGCAACTTGGCGTTTGCGAGATTACTTGCCCAAATAATTCGCTTAAGAGCACAATTTACTGATTATCCTATTAAGCGAATCCGTCTAGACAATGCTGGTGAATTTTCTTCGCATGCATTTGATTCTTATTGCATGTCGATTGGAATAATTGTTGAACATCCTACAGCTCATGTTCACACACAGAATGGTCTAGCTGAATCGTTTATTAAAAGGCTGCAATTAATTGCTAGACAACTATTGATGAAAACAAAATCTCCCTACAGCAGCCTGGGGACATGCAATTTTGCATGCTGCAGCACTTGTGCGTTTAAGGCCATCGAGTTATCATAAATTTTCTCCCATACAGTTGGCTTTTGGTTCAGAGCCAAATATTTCTTATTTGAGAATTTTTGGGTGTGCTGTATATGTCCCAATTGAACCACCCCAACGGACAAAAATGGGTCCGCAAAGAAGATTGGGGATATATGTTGGGTATGACTCCCCGCCCATCATAAGGTATCTTGAACCTTTGACAGAGGATGTGTTTACAGCAAGATTTGCTGATTGCCATTTTGATAAAAATTTGTTTCCCAAATTAGGGGGAGAGAATAAATGGCATAAGATTGAACTTGCGTGGAAAACATCTTTGAATCATTTAGATCCACGCACAAATATGAGTGAACTTGAAGTTCAAAAGATTATACATTTGCAACAAATTGCAAATCAACTGCCAGATTCTTTTGCTGACTCCAGCAGAGTCACTAAATCGCATCTTCCAGCTATAGATGCTCCTATATGGATAGAAGTTCCTGAAGGACAGAAAGTTAATCCTATAGCTATCGAATCAAAAACACGCCAGAAGCGTGGCCGACCCCTTGGTTCCAAAAATAAAAATTCTCGAAAGAAAAGAGGAATAAATGATCCAGAAGATCACATTGATGAAATAGAAAAAGAAAACCAAGGGACAACTGATGAAAAGATTCCAACTACAAATGATAAAGAGAATTCTGAAATCTCTATTAATTACACCAGTTCGAATCAAAGTTGGGATCGAAGAAATGTTGTTATTGATAATGCTTTTGCATACAACGTAGCCCTTGATATTTTCAAGGATAATGAGGATTTAGATCCTTTATCAGTTGAAGAATGTCGGCATAGAACTGATTGACCTCAATGGAAAGATACGATTCAATCGGAGTTAAATTCGCTTGCGAAGCGAGAAGTTTTTGGACCTGTAGTCCAAACGCCAAAGGATGTAAAACCCGTTGGCTATAAATGGGTGTTTGTGCGAATACGAAATGAAGTCGTAAGATATAAAGCACGACTTGTCGCACAAGGCTTTTCGCAAAAGCCAGGAATTGATTATGATCAAACTTATTAACCCGTTATTGATGCTATCACACTCCGATATCTTATAAGTTTGGCAGTTCATGAAAAGGTGGACATGCGTCTAATGGATGTTGTTACAACTTATCTTTATGGAAGCTTTGAAAATGAGATTTATATGAAAATCCCTGAAGGATTCAAATTACCAAAGACTTCTAAAGGCCCTCGTGAAAATTATTCTATCAAATTACATAAGTCATTATATGGGCTTAAACAGTCTGGACGCATATGGTACAATCGCCTTAGTGAATTCTTATTGAATTCAGGGTATAAGAATGACCAAATCTGTCCATGTGTTTTTATTAAGAAAACAGATTTTGGTTTTGTGATTCTTGCTATATATGTTGACGATATCAATCTCATCGGAACTCCAGAAGAGCTTCGAGAAGCTATAGATTGTTTGAAACGAGAATTTGAAGTTAAATATTTTGGAAAAACCAAGTTTTGCCTTGGGCTTCAAATTGAACATATGAAAGATGAAATTTTTGTTCTTCAGTCAACATACACAACTAAAGTGTTGAAAAGATTTTTCATAGATAAAGCATATCCATTGAGTATTCCAATGGTTGTGAGGTCGCTAGATATAAATAAAGACATATTTAGACATCGAGAAAATAATAAAAAACTACTTGGTCCTGAAGTACCATATTTGAGTGCTATTGGTGCACTGATGTATCTTGCAAATAATACTCGACCTGATATAGCATTTGCTATAAATCTATTAGCAAGATTTAGTTCTTCACCAACACGACGACATTGGAATGGTATTAAACACGTCCTTAGATACCTCCAAGGGACAATTGACTTCTGATTATTTTATTCAAATGTAAATGACCCAAAACTGATTGGGTATGCAGATGCGGGTTATCTTTCGGATCCGCATAAGACACGTTCTCAAAATGGCTATTTATTTACATGTGAGAATACTGCTATATCATGGCGCTCCACAAAGCAAACAATAGCAGCAAACTCTTATAATCATGTTGAGATAATAGCCATTCATGAAGCAAGTCGAGAATGTGTATGGTTGAGGTCGATAATACATTACATTAGAGAGAGTTGTGGTTTATCTTCTGGAAGAAAGATTCCAACTCCTCTATATGAAGATAATGCAGCTTGTATAACTCAATTAAAAGGAGGATATATCAAGGGAGATAGGACGAAAAACATTTCACCTAAATTCTTCTTTACTCATGAACTTCAAAAGAATGTTGAAATTGATGTGCTTCAAATTCGATCATGTTATCATCCTGCAGATATATTCACTAAAGCCCTTCCGACTGCAACCTTTGAAAAATTGAGATATAAAATGGTTTGCGTCGGTTCAAAGATTTTGAGAGATCATCCCATCAAGGGAGAAATCTACACATAAAGAATAGTGTACTATTTTTCCTTCACTAGAGTTTTTTCCCACTGGGTTTTTATCTAGTAAGGTTTTAACGAGGCATATTCTTTATGTAATGGACATCCAAGGGGGAGTGTTATGAATCCCGAAGATTCATTAAATTAGTGGATGTCCATCGTATAATTGTTATTATCCTTTTATCCTAGGATAATTACGTACTTAATGAAAGATGATAAGTATGACTTGATGCCTATCTCTAAGGTGACACATGTCACCTAGCAATTAATATCGGGTGACAAGTGTCACCCTTTGTCCTTATTCTTATTCCCTATTCACCTCTATAAATAGAGGGTTGTATACCCTTTTGTAAACACACCCAAACAATTGAGAACAATAACAAATCTCATATAATAATATTCTCTCTATTTTCTACGTTTCTCGTTTACTTTTAATATCATTTATTTTTATAGTTAATATATAATTTCATAATTATTTGTTGCCGGAGAAAAAGAAGATTGATAAAGGAATTTTGATATTTTTACTATTTTAATAAATTTTAAATTTTAAATATAAAAACATTTTTGTCCCTTTATTTGAATATTTCTTTTATTTTTTTTCTTTTATTTTACGTAACTTTTTTACCTTATTTTTAATTAACTAAATATAAAAACCATTAAATTTTTAGAGTTTTTGACATAATATGTGGAAAAGAACTTGTTCATTTAAAAAAAAAACTTTAAGACCTTAAATATAAAAATAATATTTTAGGACTAAACTTGTCAATGATAAATTTGTTTGAGACCAAATTCACCAATTATTCTATTTTGGTATATATCCTTTAAAATTTTGCATATTCGACTTAAACTTTTTGTTTTTTTGGGTAAAATTTGGAGATATTAGTTAAGGCAAAAATCTTTTGCCAGATCCCGAACTCTAGCTGCCAGTTCTTTTTCATTTGTTTTTTTGGTAGAATTTTGAAAATTAAAAAACAAATTTGTCAATTTAGGGAAAATCAAACAGGAAAAGGGAAAATCTTGAACACCTGACACCTATATATATATATTAAAAGGCCTCAACGTATTTCTTCTTGCTGAACCCATTGTGTAATACACAGAGCAAAGTAAGAATCCTTGAATCTTTTTTCTCTTCTGCACTGATACTGGTTTTCGATATTTTTGCCCCAAAAAGGTTTATGAGCTTTCCTTCTTTTTTGACGCATTAATATATCTTCATTTTTTTTTTAAAATAATTTTTGTTGCTGTATGACTAATAGGATTAAATTATAATTATCTTTGTCTTTGAAGATTTAAAAAAAAAATTCAATTTTTATTAAACAATAAAGAAAAATTTGAATGAATTATTACTGTAAAAGACCCATTGCTGTATAATTATCTTCGTCTTTGTTGCTGAATGAAACACCTTGTTCGATAATTGAATATGATATTTTGTTGCATCAATAATCTTGTCGTTGTCGTATTTATTTTTACTGTAAAAAACTTATGTAGCTTCTTTGAAGAAAAAACGGAAAACGTCTATATATTTTGGATTACAATCATCTAATAAATAATATTTAATCTTACTACTCAGAAGAGAAGATTTATCAAACTGAAGAATAACATCTTGTTTTCCAGAAAAGATATAAACTTTCAAAATTTGACAATAAATTAAATTTTAAATTAAATTAAAAGATAAATCCCAAAAAATTATAATTCCAAAAAAGATAAAAGAATAAGCACTTAAAATCTCACTTCTTTTCTTATATTTTTACAATATTATATATAAAAGTGAATTTTTCTCATTTTTATTTTTAATTTAGATTTTTGGAAAGAGTAAAGATTATAAAAAATGTCATTGATAAGTTTACTTTGGAAAGAGTAAAGATTTGGGAAATTCGATTTGAAATTTAATTTAAATCCATATGAAAATCAAACGTCTTTTATATGTATATCAAGAAAATCTCTTAAATTTTTTTTTAATTTTATTAAATAAATAAATTCAAATAGCAATAGTAAGTAAATGGTTGAAGAATTTATTAAGAATTTAAAATTAATATTATCTTCTTTTTCTTCGAACAAATATATTTAATTTTATTTCTTTTCAACTATTTAAATTTTAACATTCATAAATCTAGGCTTATAATTTGCCACAAATCTCTCTTGTTACTTTTTTTTCTTGATTTTATCTTTTTCTTTAATTAATTAAACAATAAAAATTATTAATATTTCAAGGTATTTTGAATTCATCAAAATAATCTTTCTTTTGGGATTTTAAAAGTTTAAAAATATATTTCAGTAGTTACTAAAACTAAATTTATTTTGTACTAAACAAATCAAATGGTGGGAGAACAAATTATAAATAAATAAATAAATAAATATATATATATATATATATTATTATTATTAAAAAGAATTTATAATATTTAAATTACGAAATGTTTTTCTTCTAATTTATAAGAATTGTTCAACTTCCTTCACATTATCCAAAATCTTAAGTAAATCTGTTTTTTTTATTAATTTTATTCTAATTATTATTATATCTCAATATTTTTATAAGAAGTTTGATATATTGATTGAATAGTTAAATTTTTAAATTATATAATTTTTTATTATTGTATAAATTTGAAGTTTTGAAAACAAATAAATTAATAATCAATTCAATTTCAAAAAATTTAAATTTAAAAATATTTTAAACTTAATTCAGTGAATTCGAGCTCTCAAACTCTGAGCAAAATAAAAAAATAATAAAAAAAAGATAATCTAACAAACTCAGAACAAAATTTTTTATTCAAAATATTAAATGAGGGAACTCAAACAGTGTTGATAAAATAAACAAATAAATTCAAACATCTCCTGTTTTTTTGTTCTACATATTCTTTGAAGATTAAAAACGAAAAATTTAAATTAAAAAAAAGAAAGAAAATATAATAATAATCGTGCGGATCTGAACAAAACCACATTCTTCTTCTTCAATCAATGAATATGAATAAGGTTGTGAGTCCGCCGCCGGCGGCTGAGTTAATTCTTCATTACTGCGATACTCTTTTCATATTCTTCCATTTTAATCCTCTTTTCGTATTCAGCCATTCTTGGATTACTCTCTTCGAATTCTTCTTTCTCGTAGAAAACTTCAGTAGCCTCTTTAAAGAAAAAAGTGAAAACGTCTACGTAGTGTTGATCACAAGTTTCCAACGAATTAAATCTATCACAGTATCCATAAAACTTATTTCCCATCACACATGATTTATCAAACTGAATAATAACATCTTCTTTGGAAAAGGAGATGTAAACTTTCAAAATTCGACAAAAAGTTGCAAAATTAATATCGCATAAATTTAGATAAATATAATATAAATTAACTGTAAGTACTTGTTACGATTTGTGGTTAATTGTTCTCCTGCGAAAATATTTTAGAGGATTTTCCCATAATGCCTCCGACAAACAATCGAAAATCTCGTAATACTTCATCATCATCATCTTCTGAAGAATTTAGACTGAAGAATTTAGACGAATAACAATTTTCTTTGTGACTTGTATTTAGGGAGGGAAAGAATAGAGAGTAATTTTACTGATAGTTTACACTCTGTATAAGACTTCTATAATCCTTCTATAAACCTTTATTTATAAGAAAAAAAATTCTAAAGAAAACCGTGAAGGCTTTGGGCCGAAAGAGGACAATATCATACTAACGTGAAATTAAGTAACTGTCTAATCTTGTGGGATTATTCGGGCCCAACAAACAAATGGTACCAGAGTTTAAGGTGAATTATTAAGGCCCAACAGAAACTACAAAAAATATAAATAATAATAAGATAATTACTCGAATGCTAAGACACAAAATCAATTAGTATTTAATCTTATTTATGTTAGAAAACATTATGAATTGATTGATACGGAAATGCTTCAATAATTATTATATTTTATTTTATTAAAAATAAAATAAAATTATACCATTTATTAATTTGTCGACTCAGCAGAATTTTAAAATAAATCCACAGAGATAAAAATACTAAACGAAGTTTCTATAACTCCTTTGGTATTTTTTTCACCATTCGTTATTTTTGTCTAATCAGCATATATGTTTAAATAAGAATCCGCCAATTACTATATATATATATATATATATATATATACATAAATCTTCTATAATATTTTTTAACCATCAAGATTTCTTACAATAAAACATTGCACATTATTCACAATACACTTTCTCTCCTTGTACCAAATTAATATAAGAGATTTTTGAGCTCCTTGAAAAAGATTTCCATTTCCAGATAGTATCTTCAAAGACAATTAGTACATATTTAATAAATGTACTTAAAAAAATTGGTTGCTTAAAATTTCCAAAATGTAATTAATAATAAAATCACAAGCTAAGAAGAATCAATGGTGGAGTTGAGAGTAGGAACTACTAAGGTTTCTGAATCGTCTTCTTCGTTTGAGAATCGAACTGCTGGTTTGATTCTCCTTAGAAAGATTTGATCAGACAAGATTTGGATATTCGATCGACCGAAAAACTCTCTTCCTCTCACTCTCTTTTTTTTATTAGAGTTAAAAGTGGACAAAAAAACTCAAGAATAATTCTCCAAATTGGGCATTCACATAAAAAACACATAGTTGGGAGCCCAATAATCCCAACACCAACCTCACCTTATGCTAATTTTAAATAAAAAAAGTGAATTGGTATACCATTGTTTGAATAAAATAGGTAGAAGAATACCTTTATAACCACATCAGGCTGCATCCAGTCCCTGACTTTGTCTGAAAGAAGCAGATAATCAAGATGATCCAGGAAAATAATATTCTCTTCCATATCTATAAACGAAGCAATATGCTTCCTCATTCGTAACCCTGAAAGGATATCAACTACAACTGGCCACAATAGGTGAGTTTGGAAAGAAGAAGAGCCACCCATATGTCATCCTCTGTATGAATAGCACCAAGGATTAACAGTCCTCGTTTTGCCCCTTGTATGACTTTCATAATTTCATTCATTTGACAATCAGTTTGATTCAGTACAATAGAATGTTTTATTGGGATATAGGTGGTGAATGGTTCTGTAGTTGACAACCAGACATCTAAACCTTTCAAACAGCTGTGATCCCACATTTTTGGAATGTTTACCAATGGCTCACGGAAAGGGCAGTTGATATGAACAGGGCCGCCAGAGGGGGAAGAGGTTGCAAGATTAACAGCAGAGTCAAGAGTAGTACTGAACCTCTAGCATAACCAACAGCATGAAAGGCAAGTGAACGCTCATCAATGTATGCTATACAAGTGGTAAAGGGATGAGCTGAAGCTGCAATTGCAATGGGAGAGGATCTTGACCCTGGAGCTACACAAATATACTAATGAGCTGACTGTTAAAATTAATGTCTTGTAATTTTATTATTATTATTCAATATTTATAGATCTTGGGAAATGAGGATTCATTATGTTGAATGAATCTTTGAATGTCCTTTTGTATTCCAAATGTCCTTTTGTATTTCAAGTTCTCTATTTAAAGAATCCTGTAATATATCAAAAAAAAAACCAGCAAAATAAAGATTGTCTTATCAAACTAGAAGAAGATTCATATTTTCTGCACATCTCTGTTAAAATTTTCAGTTTTTTTATTTCCAATAGATTGGTATCAGAGCAGGTTGTTCAATCAACTGGGGCGAAAAAAAAATCAACAAAATAAAAAAATTCAAGCTATGGCGAGTTGGAGTAACCAAACATCGGGAAACTTACAACCTTCATTTCCTCTCTTCAACGGAGAAAATTATGACTTCTGGTATGTGAAGATGAAAACAATATTCATCTCACATGATTTATGGGAGTATGTTGAAGAAGGATATAATGACCCAGAAGACACTTCAAGCTTAACGAATGAGCAAAAGAAACAACTAAAGGATCATCGAAAGAAAGATGCAAAAGCCTTGAATCTCATTCAACAAGGAGTAGCTGAAATAATTTTTGGCAGAATTATTAATTCTACAAAAGCGAAGGAGGCTTGGGATATTCTTCGAAAGGAGTATCGGGGCAACGACAAAGTCAAAGCCGTGAAACTCCAATCGCTACGAAGAGATTTTGAAAATCTGAAAATGAGAAACGATGAGAGTTTGAACGATTACTCATCAAAAATTGTCAATATCATAAATCAAATGAAGACACTTGGTGAACAGGTTGATGATCAGCGAATTATTGAAAAAGTTCTTATTAGCCTTCCGGAAAAGTACGACCCAATTGTTGCCGTAAATGAAGAGACCAAAATTCACTCAGATTTAAGTCTGGAGGAACTTATGGGTTCGATAAAAACATTTGAGCAAAGACTGAGTAGGCGTTCGGAAAAATCCATTGAAAGCGCTTTTCAATCTAAGCTCACTTTTCAAAGGCGAGATAACCTTGATGGTGATCGAAGCAACAGAGACTCACATCAAGGTGGCAGATTTGGAAGAGGAAGAGGTCGATCTTCAAGAGGCAGAGGAAGAACCAATTTCAATAGAAGTTTAGATCTCGAGTCCACTCAACAAAAGTGTGGGATTTGCAAAAGGAGCAACCATAGTGATAAAGATTGTTGGTTTAAAGGAAAACCACAATGTAACAATTGCAAGAAGTTTGGGCATATTCAAAAGGATTGTCGAGTCAAGAATAATCAGCAAGCAAATTTTACCAAAGAACAAGAATATGAATCCATGTTCTACGCTTGTCAACCAGAAATGGAACATGCGAATCATATTTGGTTCATTGATAGTGGTTGTACCAATCACATGACAGGTGACAAAAATATTTTTGTTAAGCTCGATTCTTCCACAAAATCTCAAGTGAAGATGGGTAACGGAGCACTAGTTCAAGCCAAAGGAAAAGGAACTTTTGCCGTGGAGACAAAGGAAAGAACAAAATATATTCATGATGTTCTTCTTGTTCCAGACTTAGAGCAAAATTTACCGAGCCTTGGACAACTTGTTGAGCATGGATATTCTCTTAATTTTGGAGACTACTCATCATGCAAGATTTTCGACAAAAATCACAAATTTGTAGCAAGCATCAAAATGGAGCAAAATCGCAACTTTCCTATCTCCTTTAACTACTCGAAGAATGTCGCGTTACAAATAGACATTATCGACGAATCTTGGTTGTGGCATAAAAGGCTTGGGCACTTGAATTTTCAAAGTCTCAAGAATCTAAAAGAGAAGGATATGGTTTATGGGCTGCCATCAATCAAAGAAATACAAGAAATTTGCGAGGGATGTGCACTCGGGAAACATCACAGAGAGTCGTTTCCAAAAGATAAAGCCTGGAGAGCTAAAGCACCCCTGGAGCTTGTTCATACGGATGTGTGTGGGCCAATGTCAACTCCAACTCATGCCGGCAACAAGTATTTTCTCATATTCATTGATGACTTTACAAGAATGACTTGGGTGTATTTTATGAAACAAAAATCTGAAGTGTTCTCGATCTTTAAGAAATTCCAAATGTATGTGGAAAGGCAAAGCGGCCTTCTTATAAAAGTCTTGAGAAGTGACAGAGGAGGCGAATATAACTCAAATGAGTTTAACAAGTTTTGCGAAGATATTGGTTTGGATAGACAGCTTACTGTGGGATTTACTCCACAACAAAACAGAGTCGTCGAAAGAAAAAATAGAAGCATCGAGGAGATGGCAAAATCAATGCTTTATGAAAAGGGGCTGCCTAAAAATTTTTGGGGTGAAGCTGTGTATACGACGGTTTATTTGCTGAATAGATGTCCAACAACAGCATTAGAAAATAAAACTCCACTTGAGGCCTGGAGTGGGAGAAAACCATCATTGAGCCATTTGAAAGTTTTCGGATGTATCTGCTATGCTCATGTCCCAAAAGAAACAAGGTGCAAGCTTGATGAAGTAAGTGAAAAATGCATTTTTGTGGGTTATAGCTCAAAATCAAAGGGCTACAGGCTTTTTCATTTGATGAAAAATAAAGTCATTATTTCACGAGATGTCTTATTTAACGAGAAGATGTCTTACGATTGGAAAAAGAAGGAAGTCCAGGTTCAATCATATTCTTTTGGCGAAGAGAAAGAAAATCAAGAACGTGAAGTTGAAGCCGAAATTCCGGAAGAGGTTCCTTCAATTACAACTTCCCAATTTTCTCCATCAAGCTCGAATTCTTCATCGCCAAGTTCATCTCTGAGAAGAATGAGAAGCTTGACTGATATTTATGCTAGTTGCAATTTCTGTAGTACTGAACCGGAAAGTTTTGAAGAAGCAATAAAAGAGGAAGCATGGAAGAATGCCATAGAGGAAGAGCTACAAGTTATCGAAAAAAATAAAACTTGGTTTTTGGTGAAAAGATCTCAGAACAAAGATGTGATTGGGGTAAAATGGATTTTCAAGACAAAGCTTAATCCTTATGGTTCAGTTCAAAGAAACAAGGCAAGACTCATTGCAAAAGGGTTCTCGCAACAACCCGGAATTGATTTTCAGGAGACATTTGCACCGGTGGCTCGATTAGATACCATTCGAACTCTTATTGCATTAGCCGCTCAAAAGGGTTTTTTATATCAACTTGATGTAAAGTCAGCATTTTTGAATGGAAAATTGGAAGAAGATGTGTATGTCGAGCAACCACAAGGTTTTGTCATCAAAGGAGAAGAAACAAAAGTATACAAGTTAAACAAGGCGTTATACGGGTTAAAACAAGCACCACGAGCTTGGTATAGTGAGATCGATTCTTATTTTATTAAGAAGGGCTTTCAAAGGAGCAAGAGTGAACCTACCTTGTACTTGAAGACTCAAGGTACTGATGAAATTCTTATTGCTTCACTCTATGTTGATGATTTGGTGTTCACCGGAAATAATGGTGAAATGATTGAAAGTTTTAAAAGGGATATGATGAAAAAATATGAAATGAGTGATATGGGTCTGCTGCATTATTTTTTGGGTATTGAGATTTGTCAAAACAAAGATGACATTCTTATTTACCAAAAGAAATACGCCAAAACACTTCTCGAAAAATTCAGAATGGGAGATTGCAAGCCAGTGGCTACACCATTAATTGTGAATGAAAAGTTGAAGAAAGAAGATGGAAGCAAAGGTGTAGATGATTCAATTTATCGAAGTTTGGTTGGGAGCTTGTTGTATTTGACTGCAACAAGGCCGGATATCATGTATGCTACGAGCATGTTGTCAAGGTTTATGCATAAGCCAAGCCAAAGTCACTTTGGAGCTGCATAAAGGGTGCTACGATACATTCAAGGTACTCTTGATTTTGGTATTCTGTATGAAAGAAATATTGAAGCAAACTTGCTTGGATTTTGTGATAGCGATTGGGCTGGATGTGTCGATGATATGAGAAGCACATCGGGTTGCACATTTTCTCTTGGTTCTGGTATAATTTCATGGGCATCGAAGAAGCAACGAACGGTGGCACTATATTCGGCCGAAGCTGAATACATCTCGGCATCATTGGCAACCTCACAAGCAATATGGCTAAGGAGGATTCTGGAAGATATTTGTTCAAAGCAAGAAGTAGCTACTGCTCTCTTATGTGATAACATATCTGCTATTGCAATGACAAAGAATCCCGTCTACCATAGTCGCACAAAGCACATTGCAATCAAGCATCACTTTATTAGAGAAGCGGTAGAAGATGGAGAAATTCAGCTCAAGTATTGCAAGACCGAAGAACAAGTTGCTGATATTTTTACCAAGGCTCTCCCTAGAGATATGTTCGAGTTTTTCCGTGAGATGATTGGAGTTACACAAGCCATTAAGGGGGAGTGTTAAAATTAATGTCTTGTAATTTTATTATTATTATTCAACATTTCTAGATCTTGGAAAATGAATATTATTATTATTCAAGATTTTTAGATCTTGGGAAATGAGGATTCATTATGTTGAATGAATCTTTGAATGTCCTGTTGTATTCCAAATGTCCTTTTGTATTTCAAGTTCTTTATTTAAAAAGTCTTATAATCAGTCTGTGAGATATATAAAAAAATAATCAGAAAAATAAAGATTGTCTTCTCAAACTAGAAGAAGCGTCATATTCATTTTTCTGCACCTCTCTGTTAAAATTCTCAGTTTGTTATTCCAACAGATTTATTTCCAACAGAGCATCTTGCAGAAATGGAAAATATTGTAGAATCTATGAGAGAAGCAATTGATATGGCAGAGAATAGGGCTGAAGATGCAGAGACCAAGATAAGCCACATGACTGAGACAAACTTAGTGCTAACTGAAGAGCTCAGTTTCCTGAAGGGAAGTAATGATAGTAGTTCAAAAAAACTAAGCTCACTTGAGAAGCAGTTACGGGATTTGGAGCATCAACTGCAACATGCCAGGGCATCATCAGAGGCAAGTCAAGAACAACAGAACCAGCTCTACCGTGCAATTTGGGACATGGAAATTTTAATTGATGAACTGAAACAAAAGGTTTCGACAGCTGAAAGTAAGACAGAGAATGCAGAGGAGCAATGTTTGGTGCTTACTGAAGATAATCTAGGACTTAAAAAGGAAGTAGAATTCCTAAGGAATAAAGTGTTATGCCTGGAGATGTCACTAGATCAAGTTATTGTTGAAAAGATGGCAACTGCAAAAGACATAACTATTAAGAGCAATGGCATTACCCATATGGTTGTGCAGCTGGCAGTAGAAAGAGAGCGGATTGAACAAAAGGTGCCTAATGGTCTTTGTTTTATTTCTACTTGTTATGCACCTGCTGGTCATCATTTTTGTTCTGCTCTTTCCTGTGCAAATTTTCATGGAAATTCTAATGAATCGCTTGTTTGCAATTGGTGGCAGCTTTATGCTCTCACAAAGGAAAACCAGCTGCTTGTGGAGAAGTTGAAAAAGGCAAAGAAAGTTGCATCTTCTATTTTAGACAAGGACAGCATCACTAACAATGGAAACATCTCTTCCTTACTTGACTCAACTATCAGTTCTTGTAAAGAAATTTTTCATGACAAGGCAGCTGAATTACCACCTGAGGATTTTCAGGCAAGTTTTTTTTTTTTGTCCCCTTTTAATATTGTTTTGTTGAATTGAATATTGAAATTATAAGAGAAGATAGACTGCTTAATCTCTATATAGCTATGGTCCTGTTCAGCTGAATTACCATCAACTACAAATTTCTTTTTCATATGTCTGGAAACATTTTTTTGGGAAAACTTTCCATTTTCTAGTTTTGCACAAGCATCCTGATATAGTTACATAAATCAATAATTTCATTTCATGGGATACATGTCACTTTGGAGATAACAGATTAATTTATGTGATAATCTTTAATTATACAGTATTTTTTTTCTCCTTTTACAAGTAATAATATTGTAATACTTTTGGAATTTCAGAATCAAGTAGAGCAATCACTTGCCAATACAACATCTATTCTAACTGAGGAAGAAGCCCATTCTCACAATCATGCCGAAGAGGACAGCAGTTCGGTTCCAAAGCTTGAAACTGAGAATCCACTTAAGGCAGGGCGTTCTAGCAGGAAGTATTTCTGCATGTCAGTTTGCATTCTGTTGCTTTCAGCTTCAGCTACATATTTCTTCGACAAGAAGTCTTATTTTAATGTCTTTAATGGTTAGCCTCTCGTATATTCTTTTCTCCAAATGCAAAAAATCTCTTAAAAAGAAGTGTGTAGAAATTTGATTTCATTGATAAGTTAGGCATTTTGTCATTGCTTTGATTTTTCATCCGTTGTTGATATGTGTATATATCGGTGTACATTGATACGGATTTTCTTTTTAAACCTTCTTATAGAAGGTAGGCTGCTTCAATTTGGTTTAGTGTTGTGTGAAAAAGGAAAAAAGAAAAAGAAAAAATATATATGGAATCTATTATTTCTTGTTGTGATTGCAGTTCTTTTTCATTTATTTTTTTGGTAGAATTTTGAAAATTAAAAAACAAATTTGTCAATTTAGGGAAAATCAAACAGAAAAAGGGAAAATCTTGAACATATATATATAAAATAAACGTAGTTCTTCTTGCTGAACCCATTGTGTAATACACAGAGCAAAGTAAGAATCCTTGAATCATTTTTCTCTTCTGCACTGATACTGGTTTTCGATATTTTTACCCCAGAAAAGTTTCTGGGCTTTCCTTCTTTTTGCCGCATTAATATATCTTCATTTTTTTAAAAAAATAATTTTTTGTTGTTGTATGACTAATAGGATTAAATTATAATTATCTTCGTCTTTGAAGATTAAAAAAAAAATTCAATTTTTATTAAAGAATAAAGAAAAATTTGAATGAATTATGAATTTAAAAGTAAATATAATAATAATAAATAAATAAATATATCTTGCGGTGCATTCTCGTCAGAACAGAAATACCTTGTTCGATCATTGAATATGATATTTTGTTGCATCAATAATCTTGTTGTATTTATTAAAAAACTTATGTAGCTTCTTTGAAGAAAAAACGGAAAACGTCTATATATTTTGGATTACAATCATCTAATAAATAATATATAATCTTACTACTCAGAAGAGAAGATTTATCAAACTGAAGAATAACATCTTGTTTTCCAGAAAAGATATAAACTTTCAAAATTTGACAATAAATTAAATTTTAAATTAAATTAAAAGATAAATCCCAAAAAATTATAATTCCAAAAAAGATAAAAGAATAAGCACTTAAAATCTCACTTATTTTCTTATATTTTTACAATATTATATATAAAAGTGAATTTTTCTCATTTTTATGTTTAATTTAGATTTTTGGAAAGAGTAAAGATTATAAAAAATGTCATTGATAAGTTTACTTTGGAAAGAGTAAAGATTTGGGAAATTCGATTTGAAATTTAATTTAAATCCATATGAAAATCAAACGTCTTTTATAAGTATATCAAGAAAATCTCTTAATTTTTTTTTTAATTTTATTAAATAAATAAATTCAAATAGCAATACTAAGTAAATGGTTGAAGAATTTATTAAGAATTTAAAATTAATATTATCTTCTTTTTCTTCGAACAGATATATTTAATTTTATTTCTTTTCAACTGTTTAAATTTTAATAATCATAAATCTAGGCTTATAATTTGCCCCAAATCTCTCTTGTTACTTTTTTTTTTCTTGATTTTATCTTTTTCTTTAATTAATTAAACAATAAAAATTATTAATTTTTCAAGGTATTTTGAATCCATCAAAATAATCTTTATTTTAGGATTTTAAAAGTTTAAAAATATATTTTAGTAGTTACTAAAACTAAATTTATTTTGTACCAAACAAATCAAATGGTTGGCGAACAAATTATTATTAAAAAGAATTTATAATATTTAAATTACGAATTTTTTTCTTCTAATTTGTAAGAATTGTTCAACTTCCTTCACATTATCCAAAATCTTAAGTAAATCTCTTTTTTTATTATTAATTTTATTCTAATTATTATTATATCTCAATATTTTTATAAGAAGTTTGATATATTGATTGAATAGTTAAATATTAAATTATATAATTTTTTATTATTGTATAAATTTGAAGTTTTGAAAAAAAAATTAATAATCAATTCAATTTCAAAAAATTTAAATTTAAAAATATAACCTAACAAACTCTGAGCAAAAAAAAAAAAAGATAACCTAACAAACTCAGAATAAAATTTTTTATTCAAAATATTAAATAAGCGAATTCAAACAGTGTTCACAAAATAAACAAATAAATTCAAACATCTCTTGTTTTTTTGTTCTACTTCTTCTTTGAAGATTAAAAACCAAAAATTAAAATAATAATAATAATAATAATAATAATAATAATAATAATAATCTTGCGGATCTAAACAGAACCACCTTCTTCTTCTTCGATCATTGAATATGAATAAGGTTGTGAGTCCACCGCCGACGGCCATCCCTGTCGGAGAAGGGAGTTAATTCTCCATTACTACAATGCTTTTTCGTATTCTTCCATTTTAATCCTCTTTTCCTCTTCCAATTCTTCTTTCTTGTAGAAAACTTCAATAGTCTCTTTAAAGAAAAAAGTGAAAACGTCTACATAGTGTTGATCACAAGTATCCAACACATATGATTTATCAAACTGAACAATAACATCTTCTTTCAAAAAGGAGATGTAAACTTTCAAAATTCGACAAAAAGTTGCAAAATTAATACCACATAAATCTAGATAAATATAATAAAAATCTAGATAAATATAATATAAATTAACTGTAAGTACTTGTTGCAATTTGTGGTTAATTGTTCTCTTGCAAAAATATTTCAGAGGATTTTCCTATAATGCATCCGATAAACAATCGAAAATCTCATAATACTTCATCATCATCTTCTCTAATCAAAAGATAAGAATTTAGACGAATAACAATTTTCTTTGTAACCTGTATCTAGGGAGGGAAAGAACAGAGAGTAATTTTATTGATAGTTTACGCTCGGTATAAGACTTCTATAATCCTTCTATAAAACCTTTATTTATAAGAAAAAAAATCCTAAAGAAAACCGTGAAGGCTTTGGGCCGAAAGGGGACTATATCGATTTGAAGTTTTAATTTAAATCGATATGAAAATCAAAACTCTTTTATATGTATATCAAGAAAATCTATTAATGTTTTTTAAAATTTTATTAAACAAGAAAATCTATCAAATATAGCAATACTAAGTAAATGGTTGAAGGATTTATTAATTTAAAATTCATATTATCTTCTTTTTCTTCAAACAAATATATTTTATTTTATTTCTTTTCAACTGTTTAAATTTTAATAATCATAAATCTAGGATTATAATTCCTCCAAATCTCTCTTGTTTTTTTCGTGGTTTTATCTTTTTCTTTAATAAATTAAACTGTATAAATTGTTAATTTTTTAAGTTTTTTGACGAATTCTAACTTTATTTTTTTATAATAAAAATAATTGCGATTTTAAAAGTTTTAAAAAATACTTTAGTAATAAAGTTGCTAAAACTAAATTTATTTATCACCAAATTCATTAATTATTCAAAAAAAATCTATAATATTTAAATTACGAATTTTATTTCTTCTAATTTGTAGGGTTGTTAAACCTCCTTAATGTTATATAAAATCTTAAGTCATAGCTCAACTCAAATTTATTAAAATTTATTGAAATAATAACAATAATGATTAGAAAAAAATGAAATAAAACACAAAATTTCATTTATATTAGAAAAAAATATATGAATTGATTTATAAGTAAACGTTTCAATAATTATTTTATTAAAAATTAAGATATAGCAAAATCTTCTGTTGAATAATAGATAAGTTTCGTCCTAAACAAATTTAATTTTCACAATTAATTTCAAAATATTTATTTAAATCTTTAAAATCGTAAATATTTTTATTAGATAATAATAAGGGATTCCGTCAAAATAGCAAAAAGTTATTTTTTTTAATTTCTTTATTTTTATTGTTGAGTTAATTAAAAAAATACGAAAGTTAATAAAAAAAAAAAGAAAAGATGAAACCACGAAAGAAATACGAAATAAGAAAATTTTAAGAAAATTTAAACATTAGATTCGTAATTTTGAAATACGAAATAAGAAAATTTTAAGAAAATTTAAACATTAGATTCGTAATTTTGAAAATTACGAATAAAAATATCATTATATGAAGAAATTAGAATGAAGAATTTGGAGAAATTCGATTTCAAACTAATATGGAAATTAAACGTCTTTTTTATATATATATCAAGAAAGTTTTGTTAAAAAAAAATAAAAATTTAAACAAGTTAGATTTTAAGTAGGTTGAAGGATTTACCAAGAATTTAAAATCACTATTGTTTTTTTTTTCTCCAAACAAATATATTTAATTTTATTTTTTTCAACTATTTAAATTTTAATATTCATAAATCTAGGCTTATAATTTGCCCCAAATCTCTCTTGTTAATTTGTTTCTTGATTTTATCTTTTTCTTTAATTAATTAAACAATAAAAATTATTAATTTTTCAAGGTATTTTGAATCCATCAAAATAATCTTTATTTTGGGATTTTAAAAGTTTAAAAATATATTTTAGTAGTTACTAAAACTAAATTTATTTTGTACTAAACAAATCAAATGGTTGGCAAACAATTATAAATAAATAAATATATATATATATATTTATATATATAATTAAAAAGAATTTATAATATTTAAATTACAAAATTGTTTTCTTCTAATTTGTAAGAATTGTTCAACTTCCTTCACATTATCCAAAATCTTAAGTAAATCTCTTTTTTTTATTAATTTTATTCTAATTATTATTATATCTCAATATTTTTATAAGAAGTTTGATATATTGATTGAATAGTTAAATATTTAAATTATATAATTTTTTATTATTGTATAAATTTAAAGTTTTGAAAAAAATAAATTAATAATCAATTTAATTTCAAAACATTTAAATTTAAAAATATTTTAAACTTAAATGAGTGATTTCGAGCTCTCAAACTCTGAGCAAAAAAAAAAAAAAAGATAACCTAACAAACTCTGAATAAAATTTTCTATTCGAAATATTAAATGAGCGAATTCAAACGATGCTCATAAAATAAACAAATAAATTCAAACATCTCCTATTTTTTTTTGTTCTACTTCTTCTTTAAAGATTAAAGACGAAAAATTTTAATAATAAAAAAAAGAAAATATAATAATAATCTTGCAGATCTGAACAGAACCGCCTTCTTCTTCTTCGATCATTGAATATGAATAAGGTTGTGAGTCTGCTGCCGACGGCCATCCCTGTCGGAGAAGGGAGTTAATTCTCCAGTATTGCAATACTCTTTTCGTATTCTTCCATTTTAATCCTCTTTTCGTATTCAGCCATTCTTGCATTACTCTCTTCGAATTCTTCTTTACTGTAGAAAACTTCAGTAGCCTCTTTAAAGAAAAAAGTGAAAACGTCTACATAGTGTTGATCACAAGTATCCAACGAATTAAATCTATCACAGTATCCATAAAACTTATTTCCCATCACACATGATTTATCAAACTGAATAATAACATCTTCTTTGGAAAAGGAGATGTAAACTTTCAAAATTCGACAAAAAGTTGCAAAATTAATATCGCATAAATCTAGATAAATATGATATAAATTAACTGTAAGTACTTGTTGCGATTTGTGGTTAATTGTTCTCCTACAAAAATATTTCAAAGGATTTTCCCACAATGCATCGATAAACAATCGAAAATCTCGTAATACTTCATGATCATCTTCTTCTCTAATCAAAAGAAGAATTTAGACGATAACAATTTTCTTTGTGACCTATATCTAGGGAAAGAATAGAAAGTAATTTTATTGATAGTTTACGCTCGGTATAAGACTTCTATAATTCTTCTATAAAACCTTTATTTATAAGAAAAAAAATCCTAAAGAAAACTGTGAAGGTTTTGGGCCGAAAGAGGACAATATCATATTAACGTGAAATTAAGTAAGTGCCCAATTTTGTGGATTATTCGGGCCCAACAAACAAATGATATCAGAGTTCAAAGTGTATTATTCAGGCTCAACACAAACTGCAAAAAAAAATAATTAATAAGATAATTACTCTAAGACGCAAAATCAATTAGTATTTAATCTCATTTATATTAGAAAACATTATGAATTGATTGATACGTAAATGCTTCAATAATTATTATATTTTATTTTATTAAAAATAAAATAAAATTATACCATTTATTAATTTGTCGACTCAGCAGAATTTTTAAAATAAATTCACAGAGATAAAAATACTAAACGAAGTTTCTATAACTCCTTTGATATTTTTTTCACCATTCGTTATTTTTGTCTAATCAGCAGATAGTTTTAAATGAGAATCCGCCAATTGCTATATATATATATTGTTAGAATGCTTTGAATTAGTCAAATCTGTTACTTCTCCTTGGGATTAGGAAGTTAGTCAAATAGTATAATATCTATTATTATAATATTTTATATTAGTCAAATATTATAATATCTATTATTATAATATTTTATATTAATCAAATATTATAATATTTGACTAATATAATATTTTATATTCTAGATCTATTTTATATTCAAAGGTGGCTGCCATCTTTCCTATAAATAGGTTCATTTGTAAATCATTCGTTGTATTATAGTCACCTACAACTACCTCTGTAATCTCTCTGAAAATAAGTAAAAGTTCTCATCTCTTCTGTTAGGTGGACGTAGCCAACACATTGTTGGTGAACTACGTTAAATCTGTGTGTCGTTTCTTTACATTTATGTTATCTTTCTCGCATCCGTCATAACAAACTGGTATCAGAGCTCGGGTAATCGAGGTTTGTAATCTGGTGAGAAAGATGTCTGCGTTGACCGTAAAGATTGACAAATTCACGGGGAGGAACAGCTTTAGTTTATGGCAGATCAAGATGCGAGCTTTGTTGAAACAACAAGGTTTATGGATGCCATTATCAAAGGAAGTCAAGACTGACAATGCTGAGTTGGCTGCCTTGGAGGAGAAGGCACATTCGACAATCATGTTGTGTCTTGCAGATGATGTCATCACTGAGGTCGCAGATGAAGAAACTGCCGCTGGTCTGTGGTTGAAGCTGGAAAGTCTATACATGACAAAGTCTTTAACCAACAAGTTGCTTCTGAAGCAACGTCTGTTCGGTCTGCGAATGCAGGAAGGTACACCTCTTAGAGACCATTTGGATCAATTAAATACAATTCTTTTAGAGTTGCGTAATATTGATGTTAAGGTAGAGGATGAAGATACTGCCTTAATTCTGTTGGTTTCACTACCATTGTCGTATGAGAATTTCGTACAATCTTTCATTGTTGGGAAAGATACCGTGTCTCTGGAAGAGGTCAGGTCATCTCTCCATACCAGAGAGCTGCGCCATAAGGCGACTGGAGCAGGGACAGACAATCAGGCCGTTGGATTGATAGCCAGTGGAAGCAAGGGACATGGACAACTGGGCAAGAAGAAGCCGGGTTCCAAGGGTCCAAAAGCAACTGATATTTGTAACTACTGCAAGGAGATAGGGCATTGGAAGAATGAATGCTTGAAGAAGAGAAAGCAACCGTTGGAGCAGAAAGGATCTGCTGCAGTAGCGGTGGATGGCACCGATTCCAAAGAGGAGAGTGTGGGTCCTTGACTCTGGGGCGTCCTACCATATATGTCCAAGGAGAGAGTGGTTTTCAACCTATGAGCAGATAGACGGGAGAAATGTCTCTATGGCAAACAACTCTTTATGCAAGGCGGTTGGAATAGGCTCGATCAAGATTCGGACACATGATGGTAAATTCTGCACATTGCACAATGTCAGACATGTTCCATTAATGACGAAGAATCTGATATCCCTGAGCTTGCTGGATAGTAAGGGGTTCAGCTTCAAGGGAGAAGGTGGAGTTATACATGTCTACAGGGGCTCTAATGTGATACTTAAGGGCGTCAAACAGGGAACTTTGTATTTTTTGCAAGGTTCAACAATTGCTGGTTCTGCAGCTGTTGCGTCATCTGAGGTTCACCGAGATGATTTGACCAAGTTATGGCATATGAGACTTGGTCACATGGGTGAAAGAGGGTTGCAGATTCTGTCAAAGGAAGATCTTCTTGGTGGTAAGAAGATCAAGAGGCAGCGAACTGATAATGGTCTGAAATTCTGTTCGTCTGAGTTCGATGTGTTTTGCAAGGATGAGAGGATTGCTCGACATCGCACAGTCAGGGATACACCACAGCAGAATGGTGCAGCTGAGCGCATGAACCAGACACTTCTGGAGAGAGCGAGGTGCATGCTCTCTAACGCTGGTCTAACTAGATGCTTCTGGGCAGAAGTAGTTACAACGGCATGCTACATAACAAATCAGGGACCATACACAGGCATCAACTGTAAAACACCGTTTAAGGTGTGGACAGGGAAGCCTGCTGATTACTCAAATCTGAGAGTTTTTGGCTGTACAACTTACTATCATGTCAATGAGGGTAAGCTGGAGCCAAGGGCTAAAAGGGGAATATTCGTGGGCTATGGAGAAGGGGTGAAGAAAGTAGGCACGACTGACAACCCTGCTGACATGTTCACCAAGCCAGTTCCACAGAGCAAGTTCCAACATTGTTTGGACTTGCTAAATATTACAAGCTGTTAAATGGCAGAAGAGAGGGGAGCGGATACATTTGGCACCAAGGAGGTGCATCTGGTAAATTGTGAGAGAATTCAAGTCAAGGTGGAGATTTGTTAGAATGCCTTGAATTAGTCAAATCTGTTACTTCTCCTTGGGATTAGGAAGTTAGTCAAATAGTATAATATCTATTATTATAATATTTTATATTAGTCAAATATTATAATATCTATTATTATAATATTTTATATTAATCAAATATTATAATATTTGACTAATATAATATTTTATATTCTAGATCTATTTTATATTCAAAGGTGGCTGTCATCTTTCCTATAAATAGGTTCATTTGTAAATCATTCGTTGTATTGTAGTCACCTACAACTACCTCTGTAATCTCTCTGAAAATCAGTAAAAGTTCTCCTCTCTTCTGTTAGGTGGACGTAGCCAACACATTGTTGGTGAACCACGTTAAATTGTGTGTGTGTGTCGTTCTTTACATTTCTGTTATTTCTCACATCTGTCATAACATATATATATATTTATATATATATATATAGATATATTAGATATATATATATAGATATATATATATAAATCTTCTATAATATTTTTTAACCATCAAGATTTCTTACAACAAAACATTGCACATCATTCACAATACATTTTCTCTCGTTGTACCAAATTAATATAAGAGAGTTTTGAGCTCCTTGAAAAAGATTCCCAATTTCCAGATGGTATCTTCAAAGACAATTAGAACACATTTAATAAATGTACTTAAAAAAATTGGTTGCTTCAAATTTCCAAAATGTAATTAATAATAAAATCACAAGCTAAGAAGAATCAATGGTGGAGTTGAGAGTGGGAACTACAAAGGTTTCTGAATCGTCTTCTTCGTTTGAGAATCGAACTGCTGGTTTGATTCTCCTTAGAAAGTTTCCAATGGCAGTGATAACTTGCAGAGGGTTCTCAAGATGGACGGCATGCCCAGAATTTGGGATTTCTTTGATTGTGTGAATGTCAGGTTCTGCCATACTTATTTCTTCAAGCTGTCTCTTATACATTCAATTGCAAGAAATTTTTTGGGTTTTCTGAATATAAGTCAGGTAACTTATCCATTAAATTGTATAGTCTCCTTTTTATGTCCATCAGTTTTGGTATCTCAACAGATTAAACTTCGTAATAATAGTTCTACTTTGAGCTAGTTTACTGACATTTCACCCTAAGTTGACATGGTTGTGAAGTTAAAGGGAGGGATATGGACGCTGACATTAAATCCAAGAGAAAGATGAAAAAAAAAAAAAAAAAAAAAACTTGTAGAATTTCTGATAAAGCTTAAAAAGTGGTTGACATACCATCATCTCCAAAGCTTGTAAATAACTTTTCCATTCGCTGCTAAGACAGGGCATACAAGCTTTCATTAAACAATCAGTAAATTCAGTAATTTTACTTCGGATTCGATGCGTAACAATATGGAGAGGATCATGACGTCTCGGGTGTCCATCAACCATTATATAGAAAGGCAATGAATGCTCTATCATCTGAGATATGCACACACTGGTTATTCGACTCCCGAGCTGCCAGGAAGCAATGCAGTAAATGAAGTCAATAAAACAAGCAGAGTAGCCTTGAAAACAATTATTTTGCTGAGTTAAATATTTTACAAGAAATCTTCGTTAAACAATTAATGCCATAAAATATAGAGTATTAAAGGTAAAATTGCTCTGTTATAGTTCACATTCTTTGACTCACTGAAAAATAATTCTTGATTTTTTCTTTTATAATTTAAAGGAGTAATAATCATAATCCCATACTCTTAATTACACTTCAATACCACAAAGATAGGACTCCACTTGTCCAAAACCACCGATTATAATCCCATACTGTTCATTCTTCAACTTATAAATCCACCGATTCTTCAAAACTTTTCTGTCTTTGGGTAACTTGACTAGCTCAAAAGTATGATTATCATGTAATGACTTCATTTCATCATTCATTACCTCAACCCACTTATCTTTTCGTTCTCCATAGCCTCCTCATAGCACTCAGGTTCTCCCCCGTCAGTAAGGAGCACATACTCATTAGCTGAATAATGAGTAGAGGGAATTCTCTCCCTTGTAGACCTTCTGAGAGCAACTGTAGGTGCATTATTATCTACATGAGGTTAATTTTGTACCCCATTTGAATCTTCTACTCCATTACCATCAACAGAATCATGTGGGACATGATTATTATCATCATTCTGATCTTCACTGGTTGCATCAGGCATATGAGATAGGGGAGTTGGATTCAAAACAACAAGATCATCATAACTTTGAGACTCTGAATTTTTCATTTTCTGAATATCTTCAATATTCTGATCCTCCATAAAGATAACATCACGGCTTCTGACAAGCTTCTTCTCAACAAGATCATAAAGTCTATAGCCAAATTCATCATGACCATAGCCAACAAAGATGCATTGCCTAGTCTTGACATCTAATTTGGACCTCTCATCCTTTGGAACATGTACAAAAGCTCTACATCCAAATACACGCAAATGGTCGTAAGAAACATCTTTCCCGTACCATACTCGATCTAGAACATTTCCATGTAAAGCAGTAGCAGACGATAAGTTAATCACATGTGTAGCAGTATATAAAGCCTCACCCCAAAAGAATTTGGCCAAATGTGCTTTTGAAAGCAAACATCTGACTCTCTCCACCAATGTCTTGTTCATCCTTTCTGCAAGGCCATTGAGCTGTGGAGTCTTGGGAGGCGTCTTCTGATGTCTGATACCCTGTTGTCTACAATACTCATCAAACGGTCCAAGATATTCACCACCATTATCTGTGCGAATACACTTCAACTTCTTTCCAATTTCTCTCTCAACGGAAGCATGAAAATGTTTAAAGACCCCAAGAACTTGGTCTTTATACCTCAAGGCATACACCCATAGTTTCCTTGAGCAATCATCAATGAATGTCACAAAGTAACGTGCACCACCATGCGTCTTTGTCTTCATAGGACCACAAACATCTGAATGTACCAATTCAAGCAACTCTGATTTTCTGAAAGATGGACGACTCTTGAAGGACACCCTGTTATGTTTCCCGGCCAAGCAGTGACTGCACCTTTTCAAATTTGCATCTTTCACCCCTGAAAGAACATTCTTCTTGGCTAAACAATCAAGTCCCTTCTCGCTTATGTGACTGAGTCTTCTATGCCATAATTCTGAACAACTGTCACTCTCAACTGCATTGACTGAATCAATAGAAACAGAAGCATTGGTCTAGTATAAACCTGAACATTTCTTCCCACGAGCCACAATAAGAGAACCCTTAGCGAGTTTGCATTGTCCATCCCCAAAGGTACTGACATAACCTTCATCATCCAAAACACTGGTAGATATCAGATTCAGTCGAATATCTGGTGCATGTCTCACATTCTTCAACACTAATTTCATCCCAGTTTTAGTTTCTAGGACGATAACTCCAATGCCAACAACATTTGAAAGGCCATCATTACCCATCTTCAATACCCCATAATCACCTGGAGTGTAAGATGTGAAGAAATCCTTCCTTGATGTCACATGGAAAGATGCACCACTGCCGATAACCCAACTTGTTTCATCAAAGGCAACATTAACCAAGTTATCACAAACAACTATCAGATCACCTGAAGTCGTGGTAGCAACATGGCTTGTTCTTGTTTTTGTTCTTCAGCTTGAAGCAATTTTTCATCAAGTGCCCCTTTTTATGACAGTAATGGCACTCAACATTTTTGTATTTTGATCTGGACTTGCTTCTGCTCTTGCCCCTTTTATATTCACCATGATCTCTATGCTTGGTTCTCCCCCTATTTTCAGTAACCAAGACATTATATTTTGAAGTAGATGTCTCATGAGTCCTACGCCTCACTTCTTCATTCAGAACAGCAGCTTTCACATACTCCATAGTTACTGTACCACCGGGAGCAGAACCGATCAAAGACACACGAAGGTTTTTCCAAGAATCAGGCAAAGTATTCAGCAACCAAAGTCCCAAAATCTCATCCTCGAACTTTACACCCATGTCAGACAACTGATCAAAACACCCTTGAAATTCATTCAAGTGGTCAAAAATAGAAGAACCTTCCTTGAATCGCATATTCATAGCCTGCCTGAGCAAGAATAGCTTGTTATTCCCTGTTTTTGATGCATACAAGGATTCAAGCTTATCCCACAAATTTCTAGCATGAGATTCATTGTAGACGTGATTCAGGATATTATCATCCACCCACTGTCAAATGAAACCACGAACCATTTCATGTTCAAAAGCCCATTCTTCATCACTTTTAGACTGTAGCAAACACAGGTAGATGTAGTTTTTTCACAAAGAGCAAATCCTTCATTTTACCCTTCCATTTGTGATAATTTGTACCATTCAAACTGATAATCCTGCTGTAATTTGGCTCCATCATTCAATCAAGACAAATAACAAATAACTTCGGCGCTCTAATACCACTTGTTGGGAAAGCAAGAACACAGAAGAATGTGTTGTGCCCAAGATCAACAATTTTCCCACTTAAAAGAACCTGTGAGGAGCAACAAACAAACAATCCAAAGAATACCAAGCAACAAGATGATCCAAACAAGAAAATAAAACGATACAAGACACAAGATATTAACGTGGAAAACCCTTTCAACGTGAAAGAGTAAAAAACCACGAGACCCTTTGGTCTAACCAATTCCACTATCACCACAAGAGAGTACAAATGCACAATACAGCAGCACCACAATGATATCTACCCTTTAACAATACTACGAAAGCATTAGAATCAAAATAGAGGAACAAAATTGCAATAAATCACCAAAAAACCTGTAGCTGATTCGAAGCTCATAAATCGAGATTGAACCGTTGGAATTCGATCTCCACCGTTTAGATTGAAGCTTCACGAGTCCTTAGACTCCTCATAAAATTTCAGCTCGATCAGATATGATTTGGAGAAAAGTTACAGCGGAAAAACCCTCTTCCTCTCACACTCTCTTTTTTTTTTCCTTTTTTTTATTAGAGTTAAAAATGGACAAAAAAAAGAAAAAAACTCAAGAATAATTCTCCAAATTGGCCTTCACATAAAAAAACACACATATTTGGGAGCCCAATAATCCCAACACCAACCTCACCTTATGACCTGGATAACCACATCAGGCTGCATCCAGTCCCTGACTTTGTCTGAAAGAAGCAGATAATCAAGATGATCCAGGAAATTAATATTCTCTTCCATATCTATAAACGAAGCAATATGCTTCCTCATTCGTAACCCTGAAAGGATATCAACTACAACTGGCCACAATAGGTGAGTTTGGAAAGAAGAAGAGCCGCCCATATGTCATCCTCTGTATGAATAGCACCAAGGATTAACAGTCCTCGTTTTGCCCCTTGTATGACTTTCATAATTTCAATCCTTTGACAATCAGTTTGATTCAGTACAATAGAATGTTTGATTGGGATATAGGTGGTGAATGGTTCTGTAGTTGACAACCAGACATCTAAGCCTTTCAAATAGCTGTGATCCCACATTTTTAGAATGTTTACCAATGGCTCACGGAAAGGGCAGTTGATATGAACAGGGCCTCCAAAGGGGGAAGAGGTTGCAAGATTGACAACAGAGTCAAGAGTAGTAAGTACCATCCTAGCAAAAATTTCATCAGTAGGTATAGGAAGCTCAAAATATTGCCTCACAAGTGATTGACCTAAATATGGAATATGCAGCAAACTTTAGATGTAGAATAATAAGGTAAAATAAAGGAAGAAAATGCCTTCAGTAAAGGCAAACAGAAAGATCACTACATGCTACAGAAAGAAACTCAATGGAAGGGAAACAAAGTTCATAATGTAAAGTAGTGGCACTATGTAATTATGCAGATGACCAAAACACTAAAGAATAGCATGATTAGTATGGTTTGGGATTGGGAAAGGGAAGGTGATGTCAACTATGTCTTTATGGGCATCACTTAATCATTTCTGCCCCAAATACTCCAATTTGGAACACAAGGAAATGCTGATGTGGAGTACCAATGCCCTTCCACTTTTCTATCCAAGGTAAATTATTTAAATTGTCATTTACTTCCCAGCCTCTTGTCCTTCCATGTTTCACCTCAACTAATCTTAAGAGTGAAATAGCAATTTACATTTACCAAAAAATTTTCTAAGAGACATCCAAATTTGGAGAGAAAAACCTGATCAATTGCTTGGTTTGCTCCAACATCTTGCAATTTAGGAGGACGGTCAGCAGTAAGTAATAACATTGGTATGAAATCTTGGCTTGCCTCCACAACCTACATATTAATTTTGTCATGAAATATCAAATCAAGTAATTCTTCCACCAGCAAGCTATTTCATCAACACAAATAACTCAAAAAGGTGCAAAGAATAGAGTGAACTAGAAAGAGAGAATTAACAGAGAATGTGCTCAAAATCACAGGATTTCAGCACAATAATATGCAGTTGAATTGAAAATCAAAGAGGCCCGCAGGGACAGAAGGAAAACTTTATGAATATAATATGACAGTTAACAGAAGAAAATCGGTCCCCATTCAGAGGACAATAGATGTTTGGGACAACAAATGAAGCGAACTTACAGCAGGAAGAAGATTTGAAGCAGCTGTGCAGAAGATGTTATTATAATAGCTGGTTTGTGGGAACCTCTAGCATAACCAACAGCATGAAAGGCAAGTGAACGCTCATCAATGCATGCTATACAAGTGGTAAGGGGATGAGCTGAAGCTGCAATTGCAAGGGGAGAGGATCTTGACCCTGGAGCTAAACAAATATACTAATGAGTTGACTGTTAAAATTAATGTCTTGTAATTTTATTATTATTATTCAAGATTTCTAGATCTTGAAAAATGAATATTATTATTATTCAAGATTTCTAGATCTTGGGAAATGAGGATTCATTATGTTGAATGAATCTTTGAATGTCCTTTTGTATTCCAAATGTCCTTTTGTATTTCAAGTTCTTTATTTAAAGAATTCTGTAATATATCAAAAAAAAATAATCAGAAAAATAAAGATTGTCTCTCAAACTAGAAGAAGATTCATATTTTCTGCACATCTCAGTTTTTTTTATTTCCAACAGATTGGTATCAGAGCAGGTTGTTCAATCAACTGGGGCGAAAAAAAATCAACAAAATAAAAAAATTCAAGCTATGGTGAGTTTGAGTAACCAAGCATCGGGAAACTTACAACCTTCATTTCCTCTCTTCAACGGAGAAAGTTATGACTTCTGGTATGTGAAGATGAAAATAATATTCATCTCACATGATTTATGGGAGTACGTTGAAGAAGGATATAATGACCCAGAAGACACTTCAAGCTTAACGAATGAGTAGAAGAAACAACTAAAGGATCATCGAAAGAAAGATGCAAAGGCCTTGAATCTCATTCAACAAGGAGTAGCTGAAATAATTTTTCCCAGAATTATTAATGCTACAAAAGCGAAGGAGGCCTGGGATATTCTTCGAAAGGAGTATCGGGGCAACGACAAAGTCAAAGCCGTGAAACTCCAATCGCTACGGAGAGATTTTGAAAATATGAAAATGAGAAACGATGAGAGTTTGAACGATTACTCATCAAAAATTGTCAATATCATAAATCAAATGAAGACACTTGGTGAACAGGTTGATGATCAGAGAATTATTGAAAAAGTTCTTATTAGCCTTCCAGAAAAGTACGACCCAATTGTTGCCGTAATTGAAGAGACCAAAATTCTCTCAGATTTAAGTCTGGAAGAACTTATGGGTTCGATAAAAACATTTGAGCAAAGACTGAGTAGGCGTTCGGAAAAATCCATTGAAAGCGCTTTTCAATCTAAGCTCACTTTTCAAAGGCGAGATAACCTTGATGGTGATCGAAGCAACGGAGACTCACATCGAGGTGGCAGATTTGGAAGAGGAAGAGGTCGATCTTCAAGAGGCAGAGGAAGAACCAATTTTAATTGAAGTTCAGATCTCGAGTCCACTCAACAAAAGTGTGGGATTTGCAAAAGGAGCAGCCATAGTGATAAAGATTGTTGGTTTAAAGGAAAACCACAATGTAACAATTGCAAGAAGTTTGGGCATATTCAAAAGGATTGTCGAGTCAAGAATAATCAGCAAGCAAATATTACCAAAGAACAAGAATATGAATCCATGTTCTACGCTTGTCAACCAGAAATGGAATATGCGAATCATATTTGGTTCATTGATAGTGGTTGTAGCAATCACATGACAGGTGACAAATATTTTTGTTAAGCTCGATTCTTCCACAAAATCTCAAGTGAAGATAGGTAACGGAGCACTAGTTCAAGCCAAAGGAAAAGGAACTATTGCCGTGGAGACGAAGGAAGGAACAAAATATATTCATGATGTTCTTGTTCCAGACTTAGAGCAAAATTTACTGAGTCTTGGACAACTTGTTGAGCATGGATATTCTCTTAATTTTGGAGACTACTCATCATGCAAGATTTTCGACAAAAATCACAAATTTGTAGCAAGCCTCAAAATGGAGCAAAATCGCAACTTTCCTATCTCCTTTAACTACTCGAAGAATGTCGCGTTAAAAATAGACATTATCGACAAATCTTGGTTGTGGCATAAAAGGCTTGGGCACTTGAATTTTCAAAGTCTCAAGAATCTAAAAGAGAAGGATATGGTTTATGGGCTGCCATCAATCAAAGAAATGCAAGAAATTTGCGAGGGATGTGCACTCGGGAAACATCACATAGAGTCGTTTCCAAAAGATAAAGCCTGGAGAGCTAAAGCACCCCTGGAGCTTGTTCATACGGATGTGTGTGGGCCAATGTCAACTCCAACTCATGCCGGTAACAAGTATTTTCTCATATTCATTGATGACTTTACAAGAATGACTTGGGTGTATTTTATGAAACAAAAATATGAAGTGTTCTCGATCTTTAAGAAATTCCAAATGTATGTGGAAAGGCAAAGCGACCTTCTTATAAAAGTCTTGAGAAGTGACAGAGGAGGCGAATATAACTCAAATGAGTTTAACAAGTTTTGCGAAGATATTGGTTTGGATAGACAACTTACTGTGGGATTTACTCCACAACAAAATGAAGTCGCCGAAAGAAAAAATAGAAGCATCGAGGAGATGGCAAAATCAATGCTTTATGAAAAGGGGATGCCTAAAAATTTTTGGGGTGAAGCTGTGTATACGGCGGTTTATTTGCTGAATAGATGTACAACAACAACATTAGAAAATAAAACTCCACTTGAGGCCTGGAGTGGGAGAAAACCATCATTGAGCCATTTGAAAGTTTTCGGATGTATCTGCTATGCTCATGTCCCAAAAGAAACAAGGCGCAAGCTTGATGAAGTAAGTGAAAAATGCATTTTTGTGGGTTATAGCTCAAAATCAAAGGGCTACAGGCTTTTTCATGTGATGGAAAACAAAGTTATTATTTCACGAGATGTCTTATTTAACGAGAAGATGTCTTACAATTGGAAAAAGAAGGAAGTCCAGGTTCAATCATATTCTTTTGGCGAAGAGAAAGAAAATCAAGAACATGAAGTTGAAGCCGAAATCCCGGAAGAGGTTCCTTCAATTACAACTTCCCAATTTTCTCCATCAAGCTCGAATTCTTCATCGCCAAGTTCATCTCCGAGAAGAATGAGAAGCTTGACTGATATTTATGCTAGTTGCAATTTCTGTACTACTGAACCGGAAAGTTTTGAAGAAGCAATAAAAGAGGAAGCATGGAAGAATGCCATGGAGGAAGAGCTACAAGTTATCGAAAAAAATAAAACTTGGTTTTTGGTGAAAAGATCTCAGAACCAAGATGTGATTGGGGTAAAATGGATTTTCAAGACAAAGCTTAATCCTGATGGTTCGGTTCAAAGAAACAAGGCAAGACTCGTTGCAAAAGGGTTCTCGCAACAACCCGGAATTGATTTTCAGGAGACATTTGCATCGGTGGCTCGATTAGATACCATTCGAATCTTATTGCATTAGCCGCTCAAAAGGGTTGGTTTTTATATCAACTTGATGTAAAGTCAGCATTTTTGAATGGAAAATTGGAAGAAGATGTGTATGTCGAGCAACCACAAGGTTTTGTCATCAAAGGAGAAGAAACAAAAGTATACAAGTTAAACAAGGCGCTATACGGGTTAAAACAAGCACCACGGGCTTGGTATAGTGAGATCGATTCTTATTTTATTAAGAAGGGCTTTCAAAGGAGCAAGAGCGAACCTACCTTGTACGTGAAGACTCAAGGTACTGATGAAATTCTTATTGCTTCACTCTATGTTGATGATTTGGTGTTCACCGAAAATAATGGTGAAATGATTGAAAGTTTTAAAAGGGATATGAAGAAAAAATATGAAATGAGTGATATGGGTCTGCTGCATTATTTTTTAGGTATTGAGATTTGTCAAAACAAAGATGGCATTCTTATTTACCAAAAGAAATACGCCAAAACACTTCTCGAAAAATTCAGAATAGGAGATTGCAAGCCAGTGGCTACACCATTAATTGTGAATGAAAAGTTGAAGAAAGAAGATGGAAGCAAAGGTGTAGATGATTCAATTTATCGAAGTTTGGTTGGGAGCTTATTGTATTTGACTGCAACAAGGCCGGATATCATGTATGCTACGAGCATGTTGTCAAGGTTTATGCATAAGCCAAGCCAAAGTCACTTTGGAGCTGCAAAAAGGGTGCTACGATACATTCAAGGTACTCTTGATTTTGGTATTCTGTATGAAAGAAATATTGAAGCAAACTTACTTGGATTTTGTGATAGCAATTGGGCTGGATGTGTTGATGATATGAGAAGCACATCGGGTTACGCATTTTCTCTTGGTTATGGTATAATTTCATGTGCATCGAAGAAGCAACGAATGGTGGCACTATCGTCGGCCGAAGCTGAATATATCAAAAAATAATCATAAAAATAAAGATTGTCTTCTCATAAGAAGAAGATTCATATTTTCTGCACCTCTATGTTAAAATTCTCAGTTTGTTATTTCCAACAGATTTATTTCCAACAAACACGAAGTTGTAACATTTGCAATGGATAATTCGGATACTCGTAACATTGACATTGATGGTCTAGAATCCACAGATGTATCAATTCCTGAAAGTCTGTCAAATGGTGCTGAGGGTATGGAAGAAATAAGAAGTTCGATGGAAGTTTTAACCAGGGTGGAATTGGACTTGGACTTGACATACTCTTCTGAGAAATTGCTGAATTTGGATAATCTGTTGATGCATATTTTCCTTTTGTTAAGTGATTCTGATACAGTGATAGAATATGATGATATATCTCTAGAAGCTCTGGAAAAGGCAATGAAAATTGATCTCTTGCTTGCTATAGTGAAATCTGAGGTAAAGGTGCTGGACAATTTTATGGGTACTCTCCAAACTCTCATGGTTGACATTCGTGATAAGATTTCTATTCTTATCACGAATATTTATCAGAGATGGCAGGTCGACTTCAGGTTGTTCAATTCACTTTAGTTACTTCAGCTAATCGAGAACAACAGATAAATAGTATTTTTTTTCTCCTTTTACGTAATAATATTGTAATACTTTTGGAATTTCAGAATCAAGTAGAGCAATCACTTGACAATACAACATCTATTCTAACTGAGGAAGAAGCCCATTCTCACAATCTTGCAGAAGAGGACAGCAGTTCGGTTCCAAAGCTTGAGACTGAGAATCCACTTAAGGCAGCAGGGCGTTCTAGCAGGAAGTATTTCTGCATGTCAGTTTGCATTCTGTTGCTTTCAGCTTCAGCTACATATTTCTTCGACAAGAAGTCTTATTTTAATCTCTTTAATGGTTAGTCTCTCGTATATTCTATTCTCCAAATGCACAAAATCTCTTAAAAGAAGTGTGTAGAAATTTGATTTCATTGATCAGTTAGGCATTTTGTCATTGCTTTGATTTTTCGTCCGTTGTTGATGGTGATGAGGATGAGTTTGTAGTAGTTGTTCTTGAGGATGAGTGTGTAGAAAATCTTGAACACCTGACACCTATATGTATATATATATATATTAAAAGGGCTCAACGTAGTTCTTCTTGCTGAACCCATTGTGCAATACACAGAGCAAAGTAAGAATCCTTGAATCTTTTTTCTCTTCTGCACTGATACTGGTTTTCGATATTTTTGCCCCAAAAAAGTTTCTGGGCTTTCCTTCTTTTTGCCGCATTAATATATCTTCAAATTCTTTTTAAAATAATTTTTGTTGCTGTATGACTAATAGGATTAAATTATAATTATCTTCGTCTTTAAAGATTAAAAAAAAATACAATTTTTATTAAAGAATAAAGAAAAATTTGAATGAATTATGAATTTAAAAGTAAATATAATAATAAATAAATAAATAAATATATCTTGCGGTGCATTCTCGTCAGAACAGAAACACCTTGTTCGATCATTGAATATGATATTTTGTTGCATCAATAATCTTGTCGTATTTATCTTTACTGTAAAAAACTTCTGTAGATTTTTTGAAGAAAAAACGGAAAACGTCTATATATTCTGAATTACAATCCTCTAATAAATAATATTTATCATAGTATCCATCAATTTTACTACTCAGAAGAGAAGATTTATCAAACTAAAGAATAACATCTTGTTTTCCAAAAAAGATGTAAATTTTTAAAATTTGACAATAAATTAAATTAAAAGATAAATTAAAAAAAGATTATGATTCCCAAAATGATAAAAGAATAAACACTTAAAATCTCACTTCTTTTCTTATATTTTTACAATATTATATATAAAAGTGAATTTTTCTCATTTTTATTTTTAATTTAGATTTTTAGAAAGAGTAAAGATTACAAAAAATGTCATTGATAAGTTTACTTTAAAGAGTAAAGATTCGAGAAATTGGATTTGAAATTTAATTTAAATTCATATGAAAATCAAACGTCTTTTATATGTATATCAATAAAATCTCTTAAAAAAAATTTTAATTTTATTAAATAAATAAATTCAAATAGCAATACTAAGTAAATGGTTGAAGAATTTATTAAGAATTTAAAATTAATATTATCTTCTTTTTCTTCGAACAAATATATTTTATTTTATTTCTTTTTAACTATTTAAATTTTAATAATCATAAATATAGGCTTATAATTTGCCCCAAATATCTCTTGTTACTTTTTTTCTTGATTTTATCTTTTTTTTTCTTGATTTTATCTTTTTTTTTAATTAATTAAATAATACAAATTATTAATTTTTGAAGGTATTTAAATTCATCAAAATAATCTTTATTTTGAAATTTTAAAAGCTTAAAAATATATTTTAGTAGTTACTAAAAACTAAATTTATTTTGTACCAAACAAATCAAATGGTTGACGAACAAATATATATATATATATATATTATTAAAAATAATTTATAATATTTAAATTACCAAATTGTTTTCTTATAATTTGTAAGAATTGTTCCACTTCCTTCACATTATCCAAAATCTTAAGTAAATCTCTTTTTTTTTTTTATTAATTTTATTCTAATTATTATTATATCTCAATATTTTTATAAGAAGTTTGATATATTGATTGAATAGTTAAATATTTAAATTATATAAGTTTTTTATTATTGTATAAATTTGAAGTTTTGAAAAAAAAATTAATAATCAATTCAATTTCAAAAAATTTAAATTTAAAATATTTTAAATTTAAATAAGTGAATTCGAGCTCTCAAACTCTGAGCAAAAAAAAAAACTTAACAAACTTAGAATAAAATTTTCTATTCGAAATATTAAATGATGGAACTCAAACAGTTTCATAAAATAAACAAATAAATTCAAATATCTCCTTTTTTTTTTTTTTCTACTTCTTCTTTGAAAATTAAAGACGAAAAATTTAAATAAAAAAAAGAAGAAAATATAATAATAATCTTGGGGATCTGAACATAGCCATATTCTTTTTCTTGGATCATTGAATATGAATAAGGTTGTGAGTCCGTCCCCGGCGGCCATCCCTGTCGGAGAAGGGAGTTAATTCTCCATTACTGCGATACTCTTTTCGTATTCTTCCATTTTAATCATCTTTTCGTATTTAGTCATTCTTGCATTACTCTCTTCGAATTCTTCTTTCTCGTAGAAAACTTCAGTAGCCTCTTTAAAGAAAAAAGTGAAAACGTCTACATAGTGTTGATCACAAGTTTGCAACGAATTAAATCTATCACAGTATCCATAAAACTTATTTCCCATCACACATGATTTATCAAACTGAATAATAACATCTTCTTTGGAAAAGGAGATGTAAACTTTCAAAATTCGACAAAAAGTTGCAAAATTAATATCGCATAAATTTAGATAAATATAATATAAATTAACTGTAAGTACTTGTTGCAATTTGTGATTAATTGTTCTCCTGCAAAAATATTTTAGAGGATTTTCCCATAATGCATCCGATAAACAATCGAAAATCTCGTAATACTTCATCATCATTATCTTCTCTAATCAAAAGAAGAATTTAGACGGTAACAATTTTCTTTGTGATATATATTTAGGGAAAGAATAGAGAGTAATTTTATTGATAGTTTACGCTCGGTATAAGACTTCTATAATCCTTCTATAAAACCTTTATTTATAACAAAAAAAATCCTAAAGAAAACCGTGAAAATTTTGGGCCGAAAGAGGAAAATATCTGCCTAATCTTGTAAGCAATTAATTAAACTCTCAGGGAGACCTAACATTTAAGCTGAAGTGACAAAACACAAAACTGGACAACTTTTATCCAAAGAGAGAAGAGAAGAACAATTTGAGCATAAAAAAATTTAAAAGAATTCATTAATGAATAATGAAACAAAATGCAGATAATTGGAAATAGTCCAAAGCATACATCCCTATACTTTTTTTTCACAAAAAGACCAAATAAACAAGAACAAGAACAAGAACACAAGCCTATATCCCCGAAAGCAAACAAGGAATTTCCAGCAGTTACTTCAAAATTACAGAAAAGAAACCCTCCAATATCCAAGAAAACAGAAAACCCATTTTACAAAAGAGCTCAGAGAATAGCTCAGAAGCAGTTAATTAAGCAGAGACATTGATTTCAGCAACTTAAATACTCATTCAAACACTGCTGCAGCTTCAGTACCACAAAAGATTAAAGGGAAAAAAGAAAAATTTAAAAATAAAAAACCCTAGTCAGATTAAAACAGAACTCTGAAACAGAGAAAGACCCAACTACTAAAAGTGTGAAGAAAGAAAGGTACCCAATTCAGATTCTGTGCTGGTGATACTTTTGGTACTTTTTCCTTTTTTTTTTTTTTTTCTTTCTCTTACTGATGATGATATAATAACATTTCTTGAAAATTAAATTTTGGGTTCAACACTATATATTGTTCAATTTTTTTCAAAATCTCTTCTTTTTTTCTTTTCTTTTTATGTACAGTCTTTTGAATAACACTAGAAACAAGAAAAACCCCAACAAACAATACACACACAAAAGATACACTCAATTATGATCAAAACGCAGTTAATACTGAGTGGAGAAGAAAAAAAAAGAGAGAGAGAGAGAGAGAGAGAAAATGGGGATTATTTGAAGAAAATGAAAAAGAAAGAAAGCTTCAGAACAAAGGCCCTGCATTTATACCCACGCCTGCATCAAAAAAAGTGTTCTTGATGATTAACCACCGCCACTGCTACTGTTTAAAAAATTACTATTACTAAAAAAAATTTAAAATAAATACATAATTTTTTTCCCATAGATATTTGTTTTTCCGAGGAAGAAAAAAAAAAGAAAAAGGAAAGAAAGCTTTGAATAAGATATTATGGGGTAACGAGCCTCAGCCTACCGTAGGTTTGTTTACATTAAAAGTAACATTAATTTAATCCTTTTTAATTATGTCGGTATTTTATTTTATAAGCCATATAAATAAAACTTTTAAAAAATGAAAAATAAAAATCCAGCTTTCTTGCTAAGATTCTTTATTCTATACTATAATATTTGTTTTACTTTTGTTATTTATATCCTTTGTTTGCAGTCTTTCTTTTCTTTTTTACTTGTAATAAATATATTTATTTTTACAAATAACTTTATTATAAAAAAATTGAAAAAAAAAGGTTCAATAAAAAATAATAATTTTAATGAAACAAATAAAAATAAAAATAATTAATTAATTAAGTAGAATTACACTGGATTGAGCTAGCAGCTGACAATTGCCAACTCTAAACCAGAGATTATATATATATATATATATATATATATATTTCTTCTTCTTCTTCATTACATCTTGGGAACAGAGTTTAGTACCACCAAATTTTATTTTATTTTACTTTTTGGTCAAGACCCCCTAGATTAAATAATTTTTAATCAATTTAATAATGAAACATGTTATATTTTGTTATTGATATAACATGAAGGTTACTGGAGATTCTGACCATAATAACTGGTATTCTAAGGTCATACGTTTAATTTGTTTTATGGGTTGGTGATCTGTATTTATTAAACTTATTTCTGGTTATCTAGTTCTTTTCCCAGTTTCTGTTAAACTTATTTGAGTTTAATAATGAAACAAAAAAAGATTATTTTTATAGTGGTAGAGTTTTTCTATGCTCTGATGTCCAGAAGGATGTATTTAGTTTCAATTGGAAATACTGTATGATGGGCTCAGCATTCTGTGTGATGTATGTCCTTTGATTTCCGTGTATTCTAGCCCTCTTATTTCAGATGTACTTTCTTTTAACAATTTCATATGTTTTAAGTTTCCTGCTTTTAAGAGTTTTAGAACTTTTTTGTTCCATTTCCCTGTTCTGATATTTCCATTTTCCTATTTTGCTAGCTGACAAACACGAAGTTGTAACATTTGCAATGGATAATTCGGATACTCGTAACATTGACATTGATGGTCTAGAATCCACAGATGTATCAGTTCCTGAAAGTCTGTCATATGGTGCTGAGGGTATGGAAGAAATAAGAAGTTCGATGGAAGTTTTAACCAGGGTGGACTTGGACTTGACATACTCTTCTGAGAAATTGCTGAATTTGGATAATCTGTTGATGCATATTTTCCTTTTGTTAAGTGATTCTGATACAGTGATAGAATATGATGATATATCTCTAGAAGCTCTGGAAAAGGCAATGAAAATTGATCTCTTGTTTGCTATAGTGAAATCTGAGGTAAAGGTGCTGGACAATTTTATGGGTACTCTCCAAACTCTCATGGTTGACATTCGTGATAAGATTTCTATGCTGGGTGATTTAGAGGAAACAGTCATTTTGGTGAGAAGTAAGGTGCACGACACTGAAGAAACATTGAAACAATCACGGGACCATATCCTTGAGATGAAGATGCAGTTAGCCAAATTGCATATGACTTCATTGGCTTTTCCTAGGTAATGAGTAGCATCTTTTCATGTTTTGACTAGTAGCTAATTATTTCTTTTTTCTCTTCTGCACTGATACTGGTTTTCGATATTTTTGCCCCAAAAAAGTTTCTGGGCTTTCCTTCTTTTTGCCGCATTAATATATCTTCAATTTTTTTTTAAAATAATGTTTGTTGCTGTATGACTAATAGGATTAAATTATAATTATCTTCGTCTTTAAAGATAAAAAAAAAAAATTCAATTTTTATTAAAGAATAAAGAAAAATTTGAATGAATTATGAATTTAAAAGTAAATATAATAATAATAAATAAATAAATATATCTTGCGGTGCATTCTCGTCAGAACAGAAACACCTTGTTCGATCATTGAATATGATATTTTGTTGCATCAATAATCTTGTCGTATTTATCTTTATTGTAAAAAACTTCTGTAGATTTTTTGAAGAAAAAACAGAAAACGTTTATATATTTTGGATTACAATCCTCTAATAAATAATATCCATCAATCTTACTACTCAGAAGAGAAGATTTATCAAAGTGAAGAATAACATCTTGTTTTCCAGAAAAGATGTAAATTTTTAAAATTTGACAATAAATTAAATTTTAAATTAAATTAAAAGATAAATTCCAAAAAAATTATGATTCCCAAAAAGATAAAAGAATAAGAACTTAAAATCTCACTTCTTTTCTTATATTTTTACAATATTATATATAAAAGTGAATTTTTCTCATTTTTATTTTTAATTTAGATTTTTGGAAAGAGTAAAGATTATAAAAAATGTCATTGATAAGTTTACTTTGGAAATAGTAAAGATTCAAGAAATTCGATTTGAAATTTAATTTAAATCGATATGAAAATCTAACGTCTTTTATATGTATATTAATAAAATCTCTTTAAAAAAAAAATTTAATTTTATTAAATATATAAATTCAAATAGCAATACTAAGTAAATAGTTGAAGAATTTATTAAGAATTTAAAATTAATATTATCTTCTTTTTCTTCGAACAAATATATTTTATTTTAAATCTTTTCAACTATTTAAATTTTAATATTCATAAATCTAGGCTTATAATTTGCCCCAAATCTCTCTTGTTACTTTTTTTTCTTGATTTTATCTTTTTCTTTAATTAATTAAACAATAAAAATTATTAATTTTTCAAGGTATTTTGAATCCATCAAAATAATCTTTATTTTGGAATTTTAAAAGCTTAAAAATATATTTTAATAGTTACTAAAAACTAAATTTATTTTGTACCAAACAAATCAAATGGTTGACGAACAAATTATATATATATATATATATATATATAATTAAAAATAATTTATAATATTTAAATTTCGAAATGTTTTTCTTCTAATTTGTAAGAATTGTTCAACTTCCTTCACATTATCCAAAATCTTAAGTATATCTTTTTTTTTTATTAATTTTATTCTAATTATTATTATATCTCAATATTTTTATAAAAAGTTTGATATATTGATTGAATAGTTAAATATTTAAATTATATAATTTTTTATTATTGTATAAATTTGAAGTTTTGAAAAATAAATAAATTAATAATCAATTCAATTTCAAAAAATTTAATTATAAATTTAAATAAGTGAATTCGAGCTCTCAAACTCTGAGCGAAAAAAAAGAAAAAGATAACCTAACAAATTCAGAATAAAATTTTTTATTTAAAATATTAAATAAGTAAATTCAAACACTGTTCATAAAGATTCTTCATCCTCTTTTCGTATTCAGCCTTTCTTGCATTATTCTTTTCCAATTCTTCTTTCTTGTAGAAAACTTCAGTAGCCTCTTTAAAGAAAAAAGTGAAAACGTCTACATAGTGTTGATCACAAGTATTCAACAGATATGATTTATCAAACTGAACAATAACATCTTCTTTCGAAAAGGAGATGTAAACTTTCAAAATTCGACAAAAAGTTGCGAAATTAATACCACATAAATCTGGATAAATATAATATAAATTAACTGTAAGTACTTGTTGCGATTTGTAGTTAATTGTTCTCCTGCAAAAATATTTCAGAGGATTTTCCCATAATGCCTCCGACAAACAATCGAAAATCTCGTAATACTTCATCATCATCATCTTCTGAAGAATTTAGACGAATAACAATTTTCTTTGTGACCTGTATCTAGGGAGGGAAACAATAGAGAGTAATTTTACTGATAGTTTACGCTCTGTATAAGACTTCTATAATCCTTTTATAAAACCTTTATTTATAAGAAAAAAAATCCTAAAGAAAACAGTGAAGGTTTTGGACTAAAGGGAATAATATCATACTAACGTGAAGTTAAATAACGACCCAATTTTGTGGGATTATTCGAGCCTAACAAATGATATCAGAATTTAAGGTGAATTATTCAGGCCCCTGCAAAAAAATATAAATAATAATAAGATAATTACTTGAATGCTAAGACGCAAAATCAATTAGTATTTAATTTCATTTATATTAAAAAACATTATGAATTGATTGATACGTAAATGCTTCAATAATTATTATATTTTATTTTATTAAAAATAAAATTAAATTATACCATTTATTAATTTGTCAGCAGAATTTTTAAAATAAATCCACAGAGATAAAAATACTAAACGAAGTTTCTATAACTCCTTTGGTATTTTTTTCACCATTCGTTATTTTTATCTAATCAGCAGATATTTTTAAATGAGAATCCGCCTATTACTATATATATATATATATATATATATATATATATATATATATATATATATATATATATATATATATATGTTCTAGTTTTTAGCATAAACGAAAACAAAAGAAATAGAGAGAATCATATGATGAAGCTTTTCACCTTGTTTTTCATGGCTGCCATTCTTTTATCAGGTTCTTTTCTCCTTTCCTATACATACATATACATATATATATATATATATATTTGTTTCTTTTGCAGATGATTTTAATTTATATATATATATTTTTAGGATGGACAACAAAATTACCGAAGCTTTTAGTTGATTCGCAAGCGGGAAGATGCGATAGTTTGGAGAGTTGCCGAGACCTGCAATGCCTTCCTAATATACCTCTTTGCATGGACGGTTCCTGCGTCTGTTTCCCTTCTTTTGAACAATCAGGCAATTTTAATTTTTCATGTACTCAGTAATTTTAAACATGTATATATATATATATATATATGTGTGTGTGTGTGTGTGTGTGTGTGACGATGAACTGATTTTTTCTTTGAATTTATTATTGATAGGTATAAGAGGGAGAAATTGCCAATTATATGATGAATGCAGAGATTTGCAAAGCTCTGCTCGAATCCCAATTTGCAGAGACGGATCTTGCGTTTGTTACCCTTAATCATATGAATTATTGCATATATATATATATATATATATAAATCTTCTATAATATTTTTTAACCAATTCTTACAACAAAACATTGCACATCATTCACAATACACTTTCTCATTGTACCAAATTAATATAAAAGACTTCCATTTCCAGATAGTATCTTCAAAGACAATTAGCGCATATTTAATAAATTTACTTAAAAAAATTGGTTGCTTCAAATTTCCAAAATGTAATTAATAATAAAATCACAAGCTAAGAAGAATCAATGGTGGAGTTGAGAGTAGGAACTACTAAGGTTTCTGAATCGTCTTCTTCGTTTGAGAATCGAACTGCTGGTTTGATTCTCCTTAGAAAGTTTCCAATGGCAGTGATAAGTTGCAGAGGGTTCTCAAGATGGACGGCATGCCCAGAATTTGGGATTTCTTTGATTGTGTGAATGTCAGGTTCTGCCATACTTATTTCTTTCAGTTTGTGAAGCATTTCTCTGGAAATTTTCTTGAATTTTGGATCATGCTCTCCAACAATTAGGTGAAGGGGTACTTTGCAATCTTTCAGATCTTCCCACAATGGTCTACACAATTTTGAAACATGAAATTAATTGATTTCTTTAAAGTTTTTCTTGCAATAAATTAGATATATATATTATAAAAGACTTACTGTTGCCTCCCAATACTTAAATCAGACAGCACTTTTGCAAGATGATGCAAATCATGATGCTGCAATCGGTTGGCAAACACTGTTTTGTAAAGTGGATGGTTCCTTAAACTTCAATGCAAAAACCAAAGTTCCAATGAATTCAGGACAGTAATACATACATATATATATATATATATATATACCTGTTCCAGAGATCCTCAGCATACCAGGAGTCTAAGAAGAACTCCAGGCTATAAGAAACAAGGAAGCTAGCTCTTGAATCATCTTTGGCCCGACGGAGCATCCTTGCCGATGGATCGGCCAGTCCGGGGCTTCCTGAAATAGTGACAGCTCCTTGAACCTAGAATTAGACATTACAAATACGATCATAATTGGATTCAGAAACGACTGAAAAGGGTAGAGAGATATTATGTAGTTCTTGGTGGTGCACCTTGTCACAACATTTTAGCGCCATGTGCAGTGAAATCCTTACTCCCATTGAGTAACCTACCAGGATAACTTTTCCAGGTGTTATTTGAGGAAATAACTTACGTAGCATCCTGCAAATAACTTCCATTGACAAATTGTAGTTCTCAGCAGATTGGTATTGTAAAGATGATTCTCCATGGCCAGGAAGGTCGATTGCTACGCATCTTGTTGAGCTTGACAATAGATAACACACAATCCAAAAAAACAGAAGATTTAGGTGAGTGTGTCAGTAGCTGATTATCACTTGGAACCAAAGAACTTCCAATTTTAAAAGTTACAGAAGGACAGCAGTAAATAAAATATGATCAAAATCATCATTCAATAGTATAATTGGATGGTGTATTTGATGATTGATCATAAATTGTATTCTTATATTGGTTTGTCTTCTCTCCCAGAAGTATTCTCTCCCAGAAGTATTCTCTCCCAGAAGTAGAGCTGTAAACGAACCAAACGGTTCGCGAACAAAGCTCGTTTGAGCTCGTTTATACTCGGTTCGAGCTCGTTTATTTATTAAACAAACAAGCACGAACAAAATTTTAGACTCGATTAAATTTTAAGCTTATTGAAACATTGTTCGCAAACAAACCTAGCGTTCGCGAACAAATTACAAATATTTATATATATTATTAAAAATAATATTTAATATTTAAATTAGAGATTTTTTTAATTTTTTTTCATAATTTCCAGAGGTGATTCAACTTTCCCAACGTTTTTCAAAATGTTAAAACAATTTGTTTCTCTCAAAATCATAAAAAGACTTTTGAGTTCTAACTAAATTCAATCAACTTTCTTTCTATACAAACCCTAAAAAAATTGACCGTTTTCTTTCCTTACCTTCTCAAAGTCCAAATTCAACTGAAAAAATAAGTTTATCATTCACTTACCTTATTTAATATTCTTTATATATTTAACATTTTTTTTTCAGAGAGAAGATAATGATCTATCTTTTGAAGAAATTATTTTATCTTAGTTTGAAATTTAATCATTTTTTATTATTATTATTATTAAATAGTTAAATATTTAAATTCTATTTTTTTTATAAATTTGAAATTTTGAAAAAAAAATTAATATTTAAATTTGAAAATTTTTTAAACTTAATCGAGCGAACTCGAGCTCGAATTCGAACAATAAAAAAAATAGTCAAACAAATTCAAACAACTTTTTCTATTCGAAATATTAAACGAGCGAACTCAAACCTGCTCGAATAATAATCAAACAAGCCCAAATTATTTGATATTCGGCTCGTTAATAGCTCTACCCAGAAGGTACCTTCTTAGGAATCCAGTGAAAAATAACATAAGAAGGTTATGACCAAGAGAGACAGTCACTATCCTGCCTAATTCACATATTTCAGCTGGGTATTGTGTGTTAAAATTAATGTCTTGTAATTTTATTATTATTATTCAAAATTTCTAGATCTTGGAAAATGAATATTATTATTATTCAAGATTTCTAGATCTTGGGAAATGAGGATTCATTATATTGAATGAATCTTTGAATCTCCTTTTGTATTCCAAATGTCCTTTTGTATTTCAAGTTCTTTATTTAAAGAGTCCTGTAATCAGTCTGTGATATATAAAAAAAAATAATAATAATCAGGAAAATAAAGATTGTCTTCTCAAACTAGAAGAAGATTCATATTTTCTACACCTCTCTGTTAAAATTCTCAGTTTTTTATTTCCAACAGATTGATATCAGAGCAGGTTGTTCAATCAAATGGGGCGAAAAAAAAAAATCAAAAAAAAAAAAGAAAAAAAAATTCAAGCTATGGCGAGTTTGAGTAACCAAGCATCGGGAAACTTACAACCTTCATTTCCTCTCTTCAACGGAGAAAGTTATGACTTCTGGTATGTGAAGATGAAAACAATATTCATCTCACATGATTTATGGGAGTACGTTGAAGAAGGATATAATGACCCAAGAGACACTTCAAGCTTAACGAATGAGCAAAAGAAACAACTAAAGGAACATCGAAAGAAAGATGCAAAGGCCTTGAATCATTCAACAAGGAGTAGTTGAAATAATTTTTCCCAGAATTATTAATGCTACAAAAGCGAAGGAGGCCTGGGATATTCTTCGAAAGGAGTATCGGGGCAACGACAAAGTCAAAGTCGTGAAACTCCAGTCGCTACGGAGAGATTTTGAAAATCTGAAAATGAGAAACGATGAGAGTTTGAACGATTACTCATCAAAAATTGTCAATATCATAAATCAAATGAAGACACTTGGTGAACAGGTTGATGATCAGAGAATTATTGAAAAAGTTCTTATTAGCCTTCCGGAAAAGTACGACCCAATTGTTGCCATAATTGAAGAGACCAAAATTCTCTCAAATTTAAGCCTAGAAGAACTTATGGGTTCGATAAAAACATTTGAGCAAAGACTCAGTAGGCGTTCAGAAAAATCCATTGAAAGCACTTTTCAATCTAAGCTCACTTTTCAAAGGCGAGATAACCTTGACGGTGATCGAAGCAGCGGAGACTCACATTGAGGTGGCAGATTTGGAAGAGGAAGAACCAATTTCAATAGAAGTTCAGATCTCGAGTCCACTCAACAAAAGTGTGGGATTTGCAAAAGGAGCAGCCATAGTGATAAAGATTGTTGATTTAAAGGAAAACCACAATGTAACAATTGCAAGAAGTTTGGGCATATTCAAAAGGATTGTCGAGTCAAGAATAATCAGCAAGCAAATTTTACCAAAGAACAAAAATATGAATCCATGTTCTACGCTTGTCAACCAGAAATGGAACATGCGAATCATATTTGGTTCCTTGATAGTGGTTGTAGCAATCACATGACAGGTGACAAAAATATTTTTGTGAAGCTCGATTCTTCCACAAAATCTCAAGTGAAGATGGGTAACGGAGCACTAGTTCATGCCAAAGGAAAAGGAACTACTGCCGTGGAGACGAAGGAAGGAACAAAATATATTCATGATGTTCTTCTTGTTCTAGACTTAGAGTAAAATTTACTGAGTCTTGGACAACTTGTTGAGCATGGATATTCTCTTAATTTTGGAGACTACTCATCATGCAAGATTTTCGACAAAAATCACAAATTTGTAGCACGCATCAAAATGGAGCAAAATCGCAACTTTCCTATCTCCTTTAACTACTCAAAGAATGTCGCGTTAAAAATGGACATTGTCGACGAATCTTTGTTGTGGCATAAAAGGCTTGGGCACTTGAATTTTCAAAGTCTCAAGAGTCTAAAAGAGAAGGATATGGTTTATGGGCTGCCATCAATCAAAAAAATGCAAGAAATTTGCGAGGGATGTGCACTCGAGAAACATCATAGAGAGTCGTTTCCAAAAGATAAAGCCTGGAGAGCTAAAGCACCTCTGGAGCTTGTTCATACAGATGTGTGTGGGCCAATGTCAACTCCAACTCATGTAGGTAACAAGTATTTTCTCATATTCATTGATGACTTTACAAGAATGACTTGGGTGTATTTTATGAAACAAAAATCTGAAGTGTTCTCGATCTTTAAGAAATTCCAAATGTATGTGGAAAGGCAAAGTGGCCTTCTTATAAAAGTCTTGAGAAGTGACAGAGGAGGCGAATATAACTCAAATGAGTTTAACAAGTTTTGTGAAGATATTGGTTTGGATAGACAGCTTACTGTGGGATTTACTCCACAACAAAACGGAGTCGCCGAAAGAAAAAATAGAAGCATCGAGGAGATGGCAAAATCAATGCTTTATGAAAAGGGGCTGCCTAAAAATTTTTGGGGTGAAGCTGTGTATACGGTGGTTTATTTGCTGAATAGATGTCCAACAAAAGCATTAGAAAATAAAACTCCACTTGAGGCCTGGAGTGGGAGAAAACCATCACTGAGCCATTTGAAAGTTTTCGGATGTATCTGCTATGCTCATATCCCAAAAGAAACAAGGCGTAAACTTGATGAAGTAAGTGAAAAATGTATTTTTGTGGGTTATAGCTCAAAATCAAAGGGCTACAGGCTTTTTCATTTGATGAAAAATAAAGTCATTATTTCACGAGATGTCTTATTTAACGAGAAGATGTCTTACAATTGGAAAAAGAAGGAAGTCCAGGTTCAATCATATTCTTTTGGCGAAGAGAAAGAAAATCAAGAAAGTGAAGTTGAAGCCGAAATCCAGGAAGAGGTTCCTTCAATTACAACTTCCCAATTTTCTCCATCAAGCTCGAATTCTTCATCGCCAAGTTCATTTCTGAGAAGAATGAGAAGCTTGACTGATATTTATGCTAGTTGCAATTTCTGTACTACTGAACCAGAAAGTTTTGAAGAAGCAATAAAAGAGGAAGCGTAGAAGAATGCCATGGAGGAAGAGCTACAAGTTATCGAAAAAAATAAAACTTGGTTTTTGGTGAAAAGACCTCAGAACAAAGATGTGATTGGGGTAAAATGGATTTTCAAGACAAAGCTTAATCCTGATGGTTCGGTTCAAAGAAACAAGGCAAGACTCGTTGCAAAAGGGTTCTCGCAACAACCCGGAATTGATTTTCAGGAGACATTTGCACCGGTGGCTCGATTAGATACCATTCGAACTCTTATTGCATTAGCCACTCAAAGGGTTGGTTTTTATATCAACTTGATGTAAAGTCGGCATTTTTGAATGGAAAATTGGAAGAAGATGTGTATGTCGAGCAACCACAAGGTTTTGTTATCAAAGTAGAAGAAACGAAAGTATACAAGTTAAACAAGGCGCTATACGGGTTAAAACAAGCACCACGGGCTTGGTATAGTGAGATCGATTCTTATTTTATTAAGAAGGGCTTTCAAAGGAGCAAGAGCAAACCTACCTTGTACGTGAAGATTCAAGGTACTGATGAAATTCTTATTGCTTCACTCTATGTTGATGATTTGGTGTTCACTGGAAATAATGGTGAAATGATTGAAAGTTTTAAAAGGGATATGATGAAAAAATATGAAATGAGTGATATGGGTCTGCTGTATTATTTTTTGGGTATTGAGATTTGTCAAAACAAAGATGGCATTCTTATTTACCAAAAGAAATACGCCAAAACACTTCTCGAAAAATTCAGAATGGGAGATTGCAAGCCAGTGGCTACACCATTAATTGTGAATGAAAAGTTGAAGAAAGAAGATGGAAGCAAAGGTGTAGATGATTGAATTTATCAAAGTTTGGTTGGGAGCTTGTTGTATTTGACTGCAACAAGGCAGGATATCATGTATGCTCCAAGCATGTTGTCAAGGTTTATGCATAAGCCAAGCCAAAGTCACTTTGGAGCTGTAAAAAGGGTGCTACGATACATTCAAGGTACTCTTGATTTTGGTATTCTGTATGAAAGAAATATTGAAGCAAACTTGCTTGGATTTTGTGATAGCGATTGGGCTGGATGTGTCGATGATATGAGAAGCACATCGGGTTATGCATTTTCTCTTGGTTCTGGTATAATTTCATGGGCATCGAAGAAGCAATGAAGGGTGGCACTATTGTCGGCCGAAGCTGAATACATCTCGGCATCATTGGCAACCTCACAAGCAATATGGCTAAGGAGGATTCTGGAAGATATTTGTTCAAAGCAAGAAGTAGCTACTGCTCTCTTATGTGATAACAAATCTTCTATTGCAATGACAAAGAATCCCGTCTACCATAGTCGCACAAAGCACATTGCAATCAAGCATCTCTTTATTAGAGAAGCTGTAGAAGATGGAGAAATTCAGCTCAAGTACTACAAGACCGAAGAACAAGTTGCTGATATTTTTACCAAGGCTCTCCCTAGAGATAAGTTCGAGTTTTTCCGTGAGATGATTGGAGTTACACAAGCCATTAAGGGGGAGTGTTAAAATTAATGTCTTGTAATTTTATTATTATTATTCAAGATTCCTAGATCTTGGAAAATGAATATTATTATTATTCAAGATTTCTAGATCTTGGGAAATGAGGATTCATTATGTTGAATGAATCTTTGAATGCCCTTTTGTATTCCAAATGTCCTTTTGTATTTCAAGTTCTCTATTTAAAGAGTCCTGTAATCAATCTGTGATACATCAAAAAAAAAAATTAGAAAAATAAAGATTGTCTTCTCAAACTAGAAGAAGATTCATATTTTCTGCACCTCTCTGTTAAAATTCTCAGTTTTTTTTTATTTCCAACATTGTGACCAAGTGAATATAAAGCAGGTTCTGAAAAGAGAAAGGACATTCTTTTTTTTTTCCTTTATAGGGGGTGGGAGATAAGGGAAGTTTGGGGTGAGAAGAGAACTCCTTACTCTTGTCCTAGGAGTGCCAGTCCATTTGTATCATGCAGAAAAGAAATGTCGCCAATAACACAAAGCACTTGGCATACTCGAGAATTAATTGAAGAACAACATATCATAAGAAACCAACAAAGTCATATTATAAGAAAAGACCAGACATTACAATGATTGTATTAAGAGCGAATGAAAATGCAACTACTATAAGTTCATCAAAAGCTCAAAAAATAGATCATTTTCCATTAACATCTTATATCCAGTTGCAAACAATAAATCTTACTGCTGGACAGTAAAAACTAAAACCAACTGATAGATACTGTGAGAAGACTGTGAAGGAAAACACTTGATAAGACGAATATTGACTATTAGTTATTCCAACCTCATCCTGAGTTAAAGTTATTTCATTCACTATTTTCAAATAGTATTATGAAACCAATCAAAATATCATATTATTCAAATTGCTGCTCTTTAACAAAATGTCCAAGTGAAAATATGGTATCCAAAACTATTACTGAACGCACTAAACATTGTCCAAACAGCCTTGACGTATGAAGAAATATCATATATTAATAACAATATCTAGTTTTATGACCATAAAGGAACATAATAAACTCAGAATCCTCTCATCTTCCATTCATTACACTCTTCTCATAGATTATTTAAAGCTAGTAAAATGAAATTCCATCACATACTCTAGGGTACAATATCTCCTCTTACTTCCATGTCAATAGGTATATAAATAGACATGTTTCAGCATTTTGTCAGTAGGCTTTAAATACATGTCAATACTGCCTTCAGTTTGCTAAATGAAGGCTCTTGCATTATACCCAATGTAAGACCAGAATTTCGTCATGCTGTCTCTTATACATTCAATTGCAAGAAATTTTTTGGGTCTTCTGAATATAAGTCAGGTAACTTATCCAGTAAATTGTATAGTCTTGTTGGTTTATAATATGACCCTAATGAGTGGCCCATAGCTCCGGCCCAAGCCCAAGCCCGCACTCAATATCTTGCGCAGGAAGAAATGAAGCTTATTTCTTTCCTTTCAAATGAGGGGGATTAAATGAACACAATTATAGGAGCATTACCTAATTGGAGTTGCCCAATCACGACCATGACAAGGGAAATTCACTTCCCATTTTCGGCTCTAGTCTTGACTATAGAAGACACGTAATTGAGGCTTGGCTTGAGATTTACACAAAAAAACACACATAAAAAATACAAGCAAATCAATAAGTAAGACATACGAGTTTTCTTCTTCGGCGATCTGATGATTCCGAGAGTTCTTTGTGACGGTTCGGGCTTGGCGACTGGCTGAGAGCGGAACGAGTGGGTCCTGGACAGTGTACAACGGGAGCGGGTCTGAGTCGGTGACCTCCTATCACTTGGCGACTGGCTAGATTGTATTTTGCTTTTGTGTCATTTAGTTGTAACTTAAAGTTATTCGTTAATTGTTCGAATTATTGAGTTGTAATTTTTCGATTCGTTCGATTGTAATCCGTTACGGCTATTCGAACTGATACTTGAACAATAGTGGTATCAGAGCGATGCGGGTATCTCATGTTCAAATAGTGGCGTTTGAGGCCCTACCGTGGGTTCTCGCTCAAGTATCGCTTTGAACCTCCTCGTTTAAGTTTTTCGACTTTATTAGTTATCGTCGTTGATTCGTTTGAGGTTGGTTAATTTATTGTGTGTTGGTCGTTTTCTCTGTGAATTGCAACTGTTCTGGGCGTGCTTATATTTCTCAGTGAACTGGATTTATTCCTTTGCAACAGATTATTTTTTAAAGAAAAAAAAACTCTTTCTCTAATTTTCCTGCATATTGGAAACCTTTGATTGCATGTGATTGCATGTGAGAGTTATTTTATGTAGTTGCAATCTTTGACCGAAAAAAGGGATGAGTTGAAAAGCTTAATTTTTTTCCCTTTTAGTAATTGATTAATATTTGGAAACTATTTGTATGTCTTCCTATTATTTCTTAATTGCTATTAGTTGGTAAAATCTTGGGATAAATCTCTGTGATTTTTTTCCGCGTATTAAATTGATCGTTATCTTTTGTGCTATATTAAATCATGAATAGCTATTCGTTAGCCCCCTTTGACGGTAAGGGTGATTTCTTTATCTGGCAACAAAAGATGAAAGGTATTTTAATTCAAAATCGATGTTTTAAAGCGATTGATTTGTCTTGGGATAAAAACCTAGAAGAAACTAGGAAGCATGAAATGGATGAACTTGCCTACTCTGCCTTAATTTTGAATCTTAGTGACTCTGTGATTAGGAAATTAGGCAAACATGAAAATGCTAGGTCTTTATGGTTAAAACTTGAAGAGACTTACACCGAGACGTCCCTGCCCACTCAAACTTATTTGCTTGAAAAATATTTTAAATATAAACTGGATTTGAATAAAAGCATTGATGAAAATCTTGATCATTTTTCAAAATTGCTTCAAGATATTAATCTCACCGGTGATACTACGATTGAAAAATACTCACAAGTTATTTTGTTAAATGCTATTCCAGATACTTATAGTGATGTTAAATCCGCCATTAAGTATGGATGTGACAATATTTCCCTTGATACTATTGTCAACTCTTTAAAGCAAAGAATTGGATTTGAAAATAAATCAAGGAAATAAAAGTTTTGGTGAAGTTAATTTCGTACGAGGAAGAACAAAAAATTGTTCTCAAAAACCTTCCTCGAGTAAACAAAAATTTTCAAATGGCAGGGGTCGTAGTCGGTCTAAGTCTTGACCAAAAAATAGAAAATGTTACAACTGTGGTGTTGCTGGTCACAATGCGAATGAATGCACTAAACCTAAAAAAGATCAGAATAATGAATTAGCAAATCAAGTCTCTGATGATTTAGGTGATGTGTTTATGGTTTCTGATAATGAGCATACTTCTATGAATTCTGTAATTTCATCTCTTCGTGATACTGATTGGTTACTTGATTCTACATGTTCTGAACATATGACTCCTCATAAGCATTTATTTTCTAATTATGTGGAAATGAAAAATGGCTCTGTGTCAATGACTGATAGGTGTAAGCGTAGTGTCCTTGGCATCAGTGATGTCAATTTAAAATTCGAAAGTGGTTATGTGTTAACTATTAAAAATGTTAGGCATGTTCCGTTCTTGGCTAATAGTCTTATGTCCGTTGCTGTGTTAGAAAATGCTGGTTTAATTGGTAGATGGGGTAATGGTTGCATGCGGGTCATGAAGGGTAATCTTGTAGTTTTCAAAGCTGAAAGAGTAGAAAATATGTATGTGCTTTCCCCTATATCTGCTGCATCTGTTCATGCTATTCAAAATGATTCTACTGATTTATGGCATAAAAGGTTGGGACATATGAGTGGTAAGGGTCTAGAGATACTGCATAAGCATAATCATTTTGGTAAAGATCATGTTTCAAATATGCCTATATGTGACTCATGCATCATGGGAAAACAAACCAAGGTTAGATTTCCTACTACCATCTCCCCCAACCCCTCTAAATGCACTGAGATTCTTGAATACATTCATGCTGATGTTTGGGCTCCTGCTAGTGTTCCTACGCAAGGTGGTAATAAGTATTTCCTTTCTATAATAGATGATTTCTCTAGAAAGGTATTTGTGTTCTTGCTTAAACAAAAATCATGTGTTTGATAAGTTTAAAGATTGGAAAACTCTAGTTGAAAATCAAACCGGAAAGAAAATTAGAACGCTTAGGACTGATAATGGCACTGAATTTTGTAATCATGACTTTGATAATCGGGCATTAAAAGACATAAGACAGTTGCTTACAACCCACAACAAAACGGAATTGTAGAACGCATGAATCAAACTTTACTTGATAGAGTTAGGGCCATGCTTAATTGTTCTGGTATGCCTAAGATGTTTTGGGGTGAAGCAGTTCTTACTGCTACTTACTTGATTAACCGTTCTCCTTCTGTGCCCTTAAATGGAAATTTGCCTGAGTCTGTATGGTCCGGTAAAAAGGTTGATTTATCAAACCTACGTGTTTTTGGCTGCTCTGCTTTTGTGCATCAGAAAACTGATAAATTAGAACCTAGATCTATGAAATGTGTTTTCTTAGGATATCCGGAAGGGGTTAAAGGGTATAGATGTTGGTTAAAGGGAGAACCGGGTTTTAAAACTATAATCAGTAGGGATGTAGTGTTCAATGAAACTGAATTTCCTTGCCTTGTTGTGCCCAATATTGTGTTGTCTGAGGATACTTCAAATGAGGTGGAGCCTCCTCCTAAGGTTAAAATTGAACCTATTAATGAAGAAGATAAAGGTGATAGCATGTATGATCAAAATGTTGAACTTTATGAGCCTAATACTGAAAATCTTAGTGATTATCAACTTGCTAGGGATAGGCCTAGACGTGAAAACATTAGGCAGCCTCAACACTTTGATGACTTTCACCTCACTTCTCATGTTTTCAATGTGTTTGAATCTATAGACAATACTGAACCTAAGTCTTATAAGGAAGTTATTAACTCTAGCAAGTTTACTAATTGGATAAAAGCTATGAATGAAGAAATGAACTCTTTGCATGTTAATCAAACGTGGACTCCCGTGCCCAAACCTGTTGATTGCTCTTTAGTTGATTGCAAATGGCTTTTCAAGGTTAAAAATGAAGTAGGCTCTGTTAGATATAAAGCTAGACTTGTTGCTAAGGGCTTTACTCAAAAGGAAGGAATAGATTATACTGAAATCTTTGCTCCTGTTGTTAAATTCACCACTGTTCGCATCATGCTTGCATTAGTTGCTCATTTCAACTGGGAATTAAAATAGATGGATGTGAAAACTGCTTTCTTGCATGGTGAATTAAATGAGAAAAGTTTTATGAAACAACCGGAGGGTTTCATTGATAAAAGACACCCTGATTATGTGTGCCTCCTGCATAAATCTCTCTATGGCTTGAAACAATCTCCTAGACAATGGAATAAGAGGTTTGATGCTTGCATGCTTTCTTTAAAGTTTACTAGAAGTGCTTATGATCCTTGCCTTTACTTTAAAGTCAATATGCAAAATCCTGTTTTCTTGCTCATTTACGTTGATGATATGCTATTAGTTAGCCCATGCATGAAAACTATTGATCACCTTAAAAATTGTCTAAGTGAACAATTCGACATGAAGTATCTAGGAGATGCTAGGAGGATATTAGGCATGGACATAACCAGAGATAGGAAGAATGGTACTTTGTTCCTAAACCAAACTTCTTATGTGAAGAAAATACTTGAAAATTTTTCTATGATTGATGCCAAAGTTGTGACCGTTCCTCTTGCTGCTCATTTCTTGTTAAGTAAGGATCAGTCTCCCAAGACTGAGATTGAAATGAAATCAATGAAATTTGTGCCTTATTCTAATGCTATTAGTTCTGTAATATATCTCATGCTAAGTACTAGGTCAGATATTGCTTATGCTGTTAGCTGCCTGAGTCGATACATGTCTAATACAGGTATGACACACTGGGAGGCTTTAAAATAGCTTCTTCGCTATTTGAAAGGATCTGTTGATAATGGCATTAATTTTTCTAAATGTGTAGATGGAGTTAAACTCGTAGGGTATGTTGATTCCAATTATGCTAATGATCGTGATAACCGTAAATCTACCACCTCATATGTGTTTGCTTTGTGTGGGTCTTGCATTAGTTGGAAATCCCAATTACAACACATAGTTGCATTATCTACTACTGAGTCTGAATATGTAGCTGCCACTGAGGCATTAAAAGAAGCAATTTGGTTAAAGGGACTCATTCATGAAATTGGTTTTCTCAAAGATAATGTGGTAGTTTTCTCGGACAGTCAATCAGGTATACAATTGTGTAAGAATTCTGTCTTTCATGATCGTACTAAGCATATAGATGTTAAGTTTCACTTTATTCGTGACATTGTTGAAAAAGGCATTGTTAATCTTGAGAAAATACCCTCTGAGTTCAACCCAGCAGACATGGGTACAAAGTGTCTGCCTTTGAAGAAATTCAGGTCGTGTCTCGACACCCTAAACCGTTTCTCTCCAACGTGATCTCTCTCCACTCTCTACTTTACATCTTTGTGATTGTTTATTTCTTTGTGATCTTTTTTTATGTACCGTACTAACTTTGTGTTTTTTGTGTGCAGGTACGTGAGATCGGCGATGATGTTACCCCAATCCCAATCATTAAAAGTACACCGATGACTCATTCGGACCAAGGTGGAGATTGTTGGTTTATAATATGGCCCTAATGAGTGGCCCATAGCTCTGGCCCAAGCCCAAGCCCGCACTCAATATCTTGTGCATGAAGAAATGAAGCTTATTTCTTTCCTTTCAAATGAGGGGGATTAAAGGAACACAATTATAGGAGCATTACCTAATTGGAGTTGCCCAATCACGGCCATGACAAGGGGGATTCACTTCCCATTTCCGGATCTAGTCTTGACTAAATAAGACACATAATTGAGGCTTGGCTTGAGACTTACACAAAAAACACACATAAAAAATACAAGCAAATCAATAAGTAAGGCATATGAGTTTTCCTCTTCGGCGATCTGACGATTCCGAGAGTTCTTTGTGACGGTTCAGGCTTGGCGACGGGCTGAGAGTAGAACGAGTGGGTCCTGGACGGTGTACAATGGGAGCGGGTCTGAGCCAGCGACCTCCTATCACTTTTTGGATCTTTTCGTTTTTATTCGTTGTTTAGATTTGTTAGATTGTATTTTTCTTTTGTGTCATTTAGTTGCAACTTAAAGTTATTCGTTAATTGTTCGAATTATTGAATTGTAATTTTTCAATTCGTTCGATTGTAATCCGTTACGGCTATTCGAACTGATACCCAAACAACAAGTCTCCTTTTTATGTCCATCAGTTTTGGTATCTCAACAGATTAAACTTCGTAATAATAGTTCTACTTTGAGCTAGTTTACTGACATTTCACCCTAAGTTGACATGGTTGTGAAGTTAAAGGGAGGGATATGGACGCTGACATGCATCTGCCTCGAATAATCGGAGGGGTGGAGATAGTATGGCGAGTTGTGGTCTGGGATGTTAACATCGGTCTTGGCAAGATTTTTGTTTGCACCTTTTGCCATATCGGTGAGATGGTGAGAAAGACTTTAGAATTCGGGTTTGGATCGAGGTAGATGCATGTCAACGACGCCTTGACCGATAACAACTACCTTGATTGGGTCCAAGAGATGGAGAATTTCTTGTTTGCCAAGAACAAGATCAGCTTCGTCGATGGAACCATCAAAAGGCTAGAAGAGGACGATGCTAGTTATATGCTAAGACGCAAAACCAATTAGTATTTAATCTCATTTTTAGAATGCCTTGAATTAGTCAAACATTCTGTTACTTCTCCTTAAGTTTAGGAAGTTAGTCAAATATTCTGATTTGTTAGAATGCCTTGAATTAGTCAAACATTCTGTTACTTCTCCTTAAGTTTAGGAAGTTAATCAAATATTATGTTTTTAAATTGGGAAGGTGGCCGAGGTGGCTGCCATCTTCCCTATAAATAGGTTCATTTGTAAGGCAATCATTGTATTGTAGTCACCTAGACAACACCTCTGTAATCTCTCTCCTAAATCAGTAAAAACTCTCCCCTCTCCTCTTCTGTTAGGTGGATGTAGCCAACACATTGTTGGTGAACCACGTTAAATCTGTGTGTCGTTTCTTTAATTTGTTATCTTTCTTACATTCGTCATAACAAACTGGTATCAGAGCTCGGGTAATCGAGGTTTGTAATCTGGTGAGAAAGATGTCTGCGTTGAACGTAAAGATTGACAAGTTCACGGGGAGGAACAACTTTAGTTTATGGCAGATCAAGATGCGAGCTTTGTTGAAACAACAAGACTTATGGATGCCATTATCAAAGGAAGTCAAGGCTGACGATGCTGAGTTGGCTGCCTTGGAGGAGAAGGCACATTCGACTATCATGTTGTGTCTTGTAGATGATGTCATCACTGAGGTCGCAGATGAAGAAACTGCCGCTGGTCTGTGGTTGAAGCTGGAAAGTCTATACATGACAAAGTCTTTAACCAACAAGTTGCTTCTGAAGCAACGTCTGTTCGTCTGCGAATGCAGGAAGGTACACCTCTTAGAGACCATCTGGATCAATTAAATACAATTCTTTTAGAGTTGCGTAATATTGATGTTAAGGTAGAGGATGAAGATACTGCCTTAATTCTGTTGGTTTCACTACCATTGTCGTATGAGAATTTCGTACAATCTTTCATTGTTGGGAAAGATACCGTGTCTCTGGAAGAGGTCAGGTCATCTCTCCATACCAGAGAGCTGTGCCATAAGGCGACCGCAGTAGGGACAGAAAATCAGGCCGCTGGATTGATAGCCAGTGGAAGCAAGGGACATGGACAACTGGGCAAGAAGAAATTCAAGAAGCCGGGTTCCAAGGGTCCAAAAGCAAATGATATTTGTAACTACTGCAAGGAGAAAGGGCATTGGAAGAATGAATGCCCGAAGAAGAGAAAGCAACCGCTGGAGCAGAAACCTGGATCTGGATCTGCTGCGGTAGCGGTGGATGGCACCAATTCCGAAGATGACATCGCTCTAGTTGCAGACGAACACACGCATCATGCTGATGTGTGGGTCCTTGACTCTGGGGCGTCCTACCATATATGTCCAAGGAGAGAGTGGTTTTCAACCTATGAGCAGATAGACGGGGGAAATGTCTCTATGGCAAACAGCTCGGTATGCAAGGCGGTTGGAATAGGCTCGATCAAGATTCGGACGCATGATGGTAAATTCTGCACATTGCACAATGTCAGACATGTTCCACTAATGACGAAGATTCTGATATCCCTGAGCTTGCTGGATAGTAAGGGGTTCAACTTCAAGGGTGAAGTTGAAGTTATACATGTCTGCAGGGGCTCTAATGTGATACTTAAGGGTGTCAAACAAGGAACTTTGTATTTTTTGCAAGGTTCAACAGTTGCTGGTTCTGCAGCTGTTGTGTCATCTGAGGTTCACCGGGATGATTTAACCAAATTATAGCATATGAGACTTGGTCACATGGGTGAAAGAGGGTTGCAAATTCTGTCAAAGGAAGATCTTCTTGGTGGTCACAAGATCAAGAGCCTTGAGTTTTGTGAGCATTGTGTCTTTGGGAAGTTACATCGCAGCAAGTTCCCAAAGGCGGTTCACCGAACAAAGGGCACGCTGGATTACATCCATTCAGACTGCTGGGGTCCGTCTCGCGTTGAGTCTTTAGGCGGTCACAGATTTTTTATGTCGGTAATCGATGATTACTCAAGGATGACTTGGGTAATCATGATGAAACATAAAAGTGAAGCGTTCAAGAACTTCAGGCAGTGGAAGAAGCTAGTAGAGAATCAAACTGGGAAGAAGATCAAGAGGCTGCGAACTGATAATGGTCTGGAATTCTGTTCGTCTGAGTTCGATGTGTTTTGCAAGGATGAGGGGATTGCTCGACATCGCACAGTCAGGGATACACCACAGCAGAATGGTGCAGCTGAGCGCATGAACCAAACACTTCTGGAGAGAGCGAGGTGCATGCTCTCTAACGCTGGTCTAACTAGACGCTTCTGGGCAGAAGCAGTTACAACGGCATGCTACATAACAAATCGGGGACCACACACATGCATCAACTGTAAAATACCTTTTAAGGTGTGGATAGGGAAGCCTGCTGATTACTCAAATCTGAGAGTTTTTGGCTGTACAGCTTACTATCATGTCAATGAGGGTAAGCTGGAGCCAAGGGCTAAAAAGGGAATATTCGTGGGCTATGGAGAAGGGGTGAAGAAAGTGGGCACGGCTGACAATCCTGCTGACATGTTCACCAAGCCAGTTCCACAGAGCAAGTTCCAACACTGTTTGGACTTGCTAAATATTACAAGCTGCTAAATGGCAGAAGAGAGGGGAGCGGATACATCTGGCACCAAGGAGGTGCATCTGGTAAATGGTGAGAGAATTCAAGTCAAGGTGGAGATTTGTTAGAATGCCTTGAATTAGTCAAACATTCTGTTACTTCTCCTTAAGTTTAGGAAGTTTGACTAACGAATGCCTTGAATTAGTCAAACATTCTGTTACTTCTCCTTAAGTTTAGGAAGTTAATCAAATATTCTGTTTTTAAATTGGGAAGGTGGCCGAGGTGGCTGCCATCTTTCCTATAAATAGGTTCATTTGTAAGGCATTCATTGTATTGTAGTCACCTAGACAATACCTCTGTAATCTCTCTCCTAAATCAGTAAAAACTCTCCCCTCTTCTGTTAGGTGGTTGTAGCCAACACATTGTTGATGAACCACGTTAAATCTGTGTGTCGTTTATTTAATTTGTTATCTTTCTTACATCCGTCATAACACTCATTTATATTAGAAAACATTATGAATTGATTGATACATAAATGCTTCAATAATTATTATATTTTATTTTATTAAAAATAAAATAAAATTATACCATTTATTAATTTGTCGACTCAGCAGAATTTGAAAATAAATCCATAGAGATAAAAATATTAAACGAAGTTTCTATAACTCCTTTGGTATTTTTTTCACCATTCCTTATTTTTGTCTAATCAACAGATATTTTTAAATGAGAATCCGTCAATTATATATATAGTAATTGACGGATTCTCATTTAAAAATATCTGTTGATTAGACAAAAATAAGGAATGGTGAAAAAAATACCAAAGGAGTTATAGAAACTTCGTTTAATATTTTTATCTCTGTGGATTTATTTTCAAATTCTGCTGAGTCGACAAATTAATAAATGGTATAATTTTATTTTATTTTTAATAAAATAAAATATAATAATTATTGAAGCATTTACGTATCAATCATTTCATAATGTTTTCTAATATAAATGAGATTAAATACTAATTGATTTTGCGTCTTAGCATTCGAGTAATTATCTTATTATTATTTATATTCGAGTAATTGATTTTAAAATATATAATATATATATATATTTGTTTCTTTTGCAGATGATTTTAATTTATATATATATATTTTCAGGATGGACAACAAAATTACCGAAGCTTTTAGTTGATTCGCAAGCGGGAAGATGCGATACTTTGGAGAGTTGTCGAGACCTGCAATGCCTTCCTAATATACCTCTTTGCATGGACGGTTCCTGCGTCTGTTTCCCTTCTTTTGAACAATCAGGCAATTTTAATTTTTCATGTACTCAGTAATTTTATACATACATATATATATAATATATATGACGATAAACTGATTATTTCTTTGAATTTATTATTGATAGGTATAAAAGGGAGAAATTGCCAATTATATGATGAATGTAGAGATTTGCAATGCTCTGCTCGAATCCCAATTTGCAGAGACGGATCTTGCGTTTGTTTCCCTTAATCATATGAATTTTTGCATATATATATATATTGGTATATGTACCATACCCCCATACATTGCTTTCCCCCCCCCCCTCTTCACCCACCGTACCCTCCCCCGGAGCAGTCTCCTCCCCTGGAGCCATCTCCCCCTCCTCCTCCTCTTCACCCGATACCTCCTGGGTTGGGCCAGATGGAGCAATCAGCTCGTCAAAATCAAATGGACCCCCTTCCCAAGGGTACACATTTCCTTCTGACCGCTGCACCAACCCTTCAAGCTGTTCCGGCAACTGGAACGACGGATCCTTTTCCCGAACAAGATCCCTCAAAACAACCAAGGTATCCCCGGCCACGGGAGCTGCTACCCGAGAAAAGAGCCTGTAACACCGTTCATCTTTAAAGAACGCCGTTACAACAGCCTTTTCCGTAGCAGCATTTATCAATCCTTCGGGAGTCTCATAGCGCTCCCGTAACCTTGCAGCCTCCTCCTCCCATTTCCCCCTTGCCAACTCTAGTTCACCGGACCGGAGCCTCTCCCGCAGGAGCTCTTGCCGAACCCTCTCTAGTTCTTCCCCCTGCTCCCGGACCCTCCCTCTCCACACCTCCACCTCGCGATCGGATGCCTCCTTCGCCGCTAGAGCTTCGTCCCTAGCCTTCCATGCCATGTCCTTCTGCCCCTCCATACTATCATAATCATGATACGTCAAGCGGAGGCGGTGCAGAAGTTCAACCTCCGAAAGCAAGGCCTACCAAAACCAAATAAAAAAAAAACAAAAACAACACACACACACAAACAAAGCACAAAGTCAATACCACATACAATTAGCAGACATTAAAATTATTCCCATACCCCCCATCCTTACCTCAAATTTTTGTTGGTACATTTGACGAATCAAAGCAGCCGTTGGCACCTTCTCCACCGCAGCCTTCAACCCCGGAGGAAAGCAATATTGGAAGAAGGTCATCGCCACCCCCGGACCCCCCTCCGTTACATTCGAAGGAATATCCCAGGGAGGAACATAACTTCCCATGTCCGCCTCCTTCTTATCCCACCCTCCCCCCAGACCCCTCCTCAACCTTTTCAAAGGACGATCCACTTCCTCCGGAACCTCCTCCACTTCTTTTTCTTTCCCCTTCCCCTTCCCCGAATCCTTATGAACCACCGGGACTACCACTTCCTTCTTTTTCTCCCCAATCACTACCCCTCCCCCCTTCACCGAATCCTTAGGAACCGCCTTCTCCGCACCCACACCATCCTTCTTCTCTGCACCCCGAAACATGCCTGGATAATAATACCTATGAGTTCCGGTTATAAAACTAAAGCTCCCCTTGTCAGGCATAACCGAAAGAATTTTTACTTTACCAGATGTTTTCTTTTTACGTTTATCTGGATTGTTTTGCGCCATCTCCATCACTAAGTTTTTTCTTGCAAATACAAACACAACCCATCAGCTTCGGCAAATACAATTAGTAAAACACATAATCAACAACAACAGAATATACTTAAAAGCCCCCCCTCTCATCCCTTCCATATGCACCCACTTAATTTCAGGATGTCCAATCTGGAATCACACTCCAGCCCCGAATGCCTCATCAAGGTGTCAGACCAATCTTCCCCTACATTCAATTCAAACCGATACTTCATCAACGTTTCCACATCCTGATAATCTCTCCCGTAACCTTCCGGCACATCATTACTTAAACTCTTCCTATTCTTCCATGACTGCAGAAGGACGTTGTTGCGGAAACTATGATGCTTGACATAAAAAAATTCATTCTTCCAAGAATGGATACTGGAAGGACCTAGAATAACCGGTCGAGTACTCCGCCTAGAAATATAAAAAAAAACCCCGACCCTCCGGCGTGGTACACTTCTGACTCAAATAATACAATCTGCGCCATAATTCTAAACTGCATTCACACCCGAATGCCCTACACGCCATCAAGAAACCAACCGTAGTCCGGATAACATTCGGCATCAACTGACCCAGCTGAATCTTGTAATATCTACAAATATCCACAAACAACGGATGTAACGGAAACCGCAACCCTGCTCGCAAGTGCGCCACATAAGTCGTTACGCAGTCCGGGCAAATTGTCTTGTATGATACAGGGAAATGGTAATTCTCCCGGATGCCCTCCAAAACCTTAGATTCGGACACAACCGTTTTATACTGAGGAACCTGCGGATTCTCTTTTTCCTCACACCCTTTCGCCTTGGAGTCTTTCTTCACCGGACCCACCTCCTCCTTCGGCTTCCGGTAAGCCATCCCAGAACTAACGTCCTTCTCATCTATCAACGGGAAGTAATAATCCTCTCCATCCATCCTATACCGCACACTTGCGTCCCGATCCCCTGACGCACCTACAGGCCCCATCCATTCTACCAGTTCCTCAAACCCCACTGATCCACCAGACATACTCCCTTGCTCATCCCCAGAATCAGCTCTGACCAATGAACTCATCAACCCGTATGATTGTTACCCTAACCTAACTGCCGTGTGTCTCCTCTCCCTAGCCCTACCCAGAAAAACGCTAATCAACATAACAAGTACCTGAAATTTGTCGAGGAGCCATGGTTTAGCACAATGTCCAAGCACAATCACACAAAAGCAATAGCACACAAACACTGCAACAATAACAACAAAAATACATCCCTTAGTCAAAACCATATCCGACACAGTTCATCACCCTATAAAATACACACACACACAGCATACAATATCCCACATTCGCAAAACCCCTCCCATTTCAAACCCCACAATAATATATAAAATCAACATACTAACCTGCAACCTTCACAGTAGCCCTAAAGTTTTTCCGTACAATCTGAACCACTCACAGACAAATAGCAGTACCAGTTTAAAACTCACAAGCCAGAATCAATGGAGATTTTTTCAGAGGCGCGAAGAACACTCAAAGGATATTCAAAATAAACCCCCTGCCTGTTCATTTGCCCTTTTTTATTTTGCCAAACACCCTTCTGTTACCGGACCTCAAAAAACTCGCGCAGTCACATTTAATAAAATTGTCCCGTCCGCACACCCTCCCACACACACGCGACCTTCACGCGCCATCAGCCGAACCAACCCCACGCGCGCCCTCTCCTATCAATGTGTCAGAAACGTCTCATCATCCCCCGCACACACACTCAAGGCAACAGTAATTACCCGAATCCCCACCCACCAAACCGCAACCTCATCCCCAACCACATCCACATCTTATCTTCAAAGTAACTCCCTTCTCCGAATCCTCACAGTCCATTTCTTTCTACCATCTGCCCGAACCTTCCGTCCATCCGCCTCCTCCCCACAGCCGTTCTTCATGTCCTATTTCCGCATCTCCCTCGCTCTTTCCCTTTCCCAATACAGCCGCACTTCACCGCCACATCCGTCCTAACCACAATCGGCCCAAAAAAAAATGCTTATGGTATAAGTACCATACCCCCATACATAAAACATATCTCCATAAGACAAAATATCCCAAAAATCCTGTCAATAAATTAACGGAGAAATTTGAAATATCTAAGAAAGGCCTATAATATCTAAAAGGCCCATGACACAAAAGGCCCACACATTATAGATAAATACACCCCTAAAGAGAAAGAAGGGGGCATCATACACACAATCAAGAAACAGGCAAGCTCGCTGAGAAAACCCCAAAAAAAGTAAAACATCAAGGAAAACGTCCTAAAAAGGAGAATCACCGGAAAGAAGAAGGGGACCGGAAGAGGCCCAGGAGAGAAGAGGAAGAAGAAGGAGGGAATTAGAGTAATTAGGATCAGGCTACATCATATATATACAAATCTTCTATAATATTTTTTAACCAATTCTTACAACAAAACATTGCACATCATTCACAATACACTTTTTCATACACTTTCTCATTGTACCAAATTAATATAAAAGATTTCCATTTCCAGATAGTATCTTCAAAGACAATTAGTGCATATTTAATAAATGTACTTAAAAAAATTGGTTGCTTCAAATTTCCAAAATGTAATTAATAATAAAATCACAAGCTAAGAAGAATCAATGGTGGAGTTGAGAGTGGGAACTACTAAGGTTTCTGAATCGTCTTCTTCGTTTGAGAATCGAACTGCTGGTTTGATTCTCCTTAGAAAGTTTCCAATGACAGTGATAACTTGCAGAGGGTTCTCAAGATGGACGGCATGCCCAGAATTTGGGATTTCTTTGATTGTGTGAATGTCAGGTTCTGCCATATTTATTTCTTTCAGTTTGTGAAGCATTTCTCTGGCAATTTTCTTGAATTTTGGATCATGCTCTCCAACAATTAGTGATGGGTCCTTTTGCCCATGTGAAAGGAAAGGAAATATAAAATAATCATTAGTTTTCTTTTTTATTTGTCTCCCACTACAAAAAAGAAGAAAACTTTTTTTTGATTGGATTTATTATTGATTTGCCACCACTCTCACATACACTTCAACACACACAAAGGAGAAGAAGAAAATTCGTCATCTTCATACACACCTGCAGAAAACCTTGACATTGTTTCTGTGAGTTAATAATTTTTGTGGGTTTTTCTGTTTTACTTTATTCTTCTGGATAATTTGAATGTTCTTTGCATAATTTCGTTTTGCTTATGAACTGATGGAGGAGAATATAAAGTATGTTGAACTTTATTGCAATTCTGAAGTTCTCTACTATTTGCCTGTGACTTTGTAATTTTTGCCTTGAATGCAGAATGAGATTATATTGTCTTCTTTAAGAAATTCTGGTAAAGTTGCTGTTATGGCATCAGAAGAAGATGATTTACCTGTTTGGATTACTGATGATGGTCCCTTTGTGGTAGTGACAGATCCTCTAGATGGATCTAGAAACATTGATGCTTCTATTCCCACAGGAACAATATTTGGTATCTATAAACGTCTTATAGAAATTGATCATCTTCCACCTGAAGAAAAAGCTATGCTGAATTCCCTTCAGAGTGGAACTAGGCTTGTGGCTGCTGGTTATGTTCTGTATTCATCAGCCACAATCCTGTGCACGAGTTTTGGTAGAGGAACACATGCATTCACATTGGATCGTTCAACCGGGGATTTCATACTTACACATCCAAATATTAGAATTCCTCCGCGAGGTAAAGAAAACCAATTTGCATTCAGGGTTCTTGTCGGAAAATGAAGTGCAAAAATTTCACACACGTAAAATTTGTTGTTTTTTTCTTTGTCAAGGCAAATATATTCTGTAAATGATGCGAGGTATTTTGACTGGCCTGATGGTTTAAGGCAATATATTGACACAGTAAGACAAGGGAGTGGGTCCTGGACGGTGTACAAAGGGAGCGGGTCTGAGCCAGCGACCTCCTATCACTTTTTGGATCTTTTCGTTTTTATTCGATGTTTAGATTTGCTAGATTGTATTTTTCTTTTGTGTCATTTAGTTGCAACTTAAAGTTATTCGTTAATTGTTCGAATTATTGAGTTGTAATTTTTCGATTCGTTCGATTGTAATCCGTTATGGCTATTCGAACCGATACCCGAACAACAAGTCTCCTTTTTATGTCCATCAGTTTTGGTATCTCAACAGATTAAACTTCGTAATAATAGTTCTACTTTGAGCTAGTTTACTGACATTTCACCCTAAGTTGACATGGTTGTGAAGTTGAGGGATATGGACGCTGACATGCATTTTCCACGAATAATCGGAGGGGTGAAGATAGTATGGCGAGTTGTGGTCTGGGCTGTTAACATCGGCCTTGGCAAGATTTTTGTTTGCACCTTCTGCCATATCGGTGAGATGGTGAGAAAGACTTTAGAATTCGGTTTTGGATCGAGGCAGATGCATGTCAACGACGCCTTGACCGACCACAATTACCTTGATTGGGTCCAAGAGATGGGAGAATTTCTTGTTTGCCAAGAACAAGATCGGCTTCGTCGATGGAACCATCAAAAGGCCAGAAGCGGATGATGCTAGTTATATGACATGGATGCGATGCAATGCGATGATTAAAGGGTGGCTTACTACAGCCATGGAGAAAGAAATCCGAGGAAGCGTGAAATACGCCAATTCGACGTAAAAAATCTGGAAGGATCTTAAAGAACGATTCGGTAAAGAAAGCGCACCACGCGTATGAATTGAAGCAGGCTATCTCAAACACTAGACAAGAAGGGATGACCGTTTCAGCCTATTACACGAAACTGCGTGGATTATGGAATGAGATGCAGTCCTTCTTGCCTGCTCTGGTTTGCAAATGCAATGGATGTACCTGTGGCATTGGAAAATCTCTTAGAGAACTCAGGAAAAAGGAGTAGCTCTATGAGTTTCTTATGGGTCTAGATGGTGAGTTTTCCATCATTAGAACCCAAATACTTGCCACTAAACCAATCCCATCTTTGGAAAATGCATACCATCTCGTTGCCGAGGATGAGTAGCAAAGATCCATAGCTGGCAGGAAGAAACCTGTGAATGAAACAATGACTTTCCAAGCCTCCACAAAATGCGGCGGGACACTGAACCGGGTTGGTCAGAAAGAAAACAAAGGCCACTGTGATCACTGTGGCAGAGACGGATATATGAATGATACCTAAACTTCTTTTAGATTCTTCCTAAAGTCAATCTTTTAACCATATTCTTTATGGTATCAGAGCCTAAGGTTAGTAGGCTTGGTTATGCTAGAATTGTGAGGATATCAATCCATGTCCTACATCTGAAGATAATGCTAGAGGTGACTAACTTATAAGAATACCACTAACACCATTAGTAAGAGGCCTTCACATTCTGTTCCATTGGGAAGGTGCATGGTCTACATCCTAGCATTCCACTATCTTCAAGAATGTCAAGGGTGTATTTTCGTTGACTTAGCACTATCCCGTCTATGAAGAACGAGGAATCATGTTGAAAACAATGTGTCCACATACTCCGCAACAAAACGGAATCGTAGAAAGAAAACATAGGCACTTGCTTGATACGACGCGTGCCCTCATGTTCGAAGCAAGTCTCCCGAAAAGATTTTGGGGGGAATGCGTCTTGACCACAACATACATCATAAATAGGTTACCCTCAAAAGTCATTGAAGACAAAACTCCATACGAGTCGCTACACGGCAAGAAACCGAACTACGACCACATGAGGGTCCTAGGTTGTTTGGCATACTATCGAAGCATTGAAACAAATGGTGACAAATTTGAGATAAGAGGGAGACCGGGTGTATTCATGGGGTATCCTAATGGAACAAAAAGATACAAAATTTATGACCCAAAAAGTGGGAAAATTATTACTTCAAGAGATGTTCGATTTGCTGAAAAGACTTTTTCATTTGCCACAAAAATCGAACATGTTAAATATGAAGAGGATGATGTTTTTACCACGTTCATAGATACAGAAGATGGGCCCAGCAGGCCCAACGAAGCAAGCACCGAAAATTTGGGTTTAGGCAATCCAGAAGAGCAACATGAAGAAGAAGAAGAACTAGAAGTGCCAAACCAACTCAGCCCAAGTGATGGTGATATTGGGCCGATTTTTGATGGGTCGAGTAATACCACTCCTCAAACAGAAACAACAAATGAGCCTTCTGTTGGTGAACCCCAAAATGAAAATGGTGAAAATGTCGCACAAGGAAGGGAGAGACGAACTCGAACTAGACCCGCACAACTTAAAGACTATGATGTGAAGCTTCCGCCATCTATAGACCATCTGCCCCCCGCCTCCGATCAAGAACCCTCAACGGTATGTCCCATTGCCAACTTTGTTTCTTATGAAAATTTTTCGAAATCTCATAAAGCTTTCCTAGAGGACATCACTGAAAATGTTGAGCCAAAAAGTTTTAAACAAGTCGTACAGGACCAACATTGGAGGGATGTCATGCAAAGTGAGATAAAGGCCCTTGAAGAAAATGGTACTTGGACCATCGAAGATCTGCCCGATGGCAAACGAGTTATAAACTTGAAGTGGGTGTACAAAACAAAATTTAAACTGAATTGTGAAGTCGAAAGGTACAAGGCAAGACTCGTCGCCAAAGGTTACACACAAATGGAAGGTGTCGATTACCACGACACGTTTGCCCCAGTAGCAAAGTTGGTGACCGTAAGAAGCCTCATTGCCATCGCCATAAAAAAGGATTGGAGTATTCATCAACTTGACCTGAACAATGTGTTCTTACACGGTGACTTACATGAAGAGGTATACATGCGAATACCACAAGATTATGATTAAGGGGGAGGAACAAAGGTGTGTAGGCTAAGGAAATCACTATATGGGTTGAAGCAGGCCTCAAGAAATTGGTATCAAAAATTTACATTGTCCTTTTTGGAACTCAATTACAAGCAATCCGCTGCGTACCACTCCCTCTTTATATACAAGGAAGGAAGCATATTTATCACCGCCCTCATATACATAGACGCCGTCATTATGGAAGGAAATGATGAACACAAATCAAAGAAACAAAGAAGTTCCTGAATGACAAGTTTAGCATCAAAGATCTCGAGACACTGAAGTATTTTCTTGGGATAGAAGCCGCTCGAACCAAAGACGGGATAGTGCTAAGTCAACGAAAATACACCCTTGACATCCTTGAAGATAGTGGAATGCTAGGATGTAGACCATGGACGTAGCCATGAGAGTTCTTCGCTACCTAAAAGCAACTCTGGGACAAGGTATTTTCTTCTCGAAAGAAGGAGGAATGGATTTGGTAGCATACTGTGATGCGGACTGGATGGGATGCTCACTCACTCGGTGGTCTAGGACATGATATGTTCTTCTTTTGTGGGGAGCTCCTATCTCGTGAAAATCAAAGAAGCAATCAGTCGTTTCTCGCTCCTCGGCTGAAGCGGAATATCGCTCCATGACCAACCCCACTAGTAAAATCTTGTGGATACATTGGTTGTTAGAAGGACTAGAAACAAGACAGAGATAGTCGATCTTCTCACAAAGGTTTTGGGAGCTAAACATTCAAGTTTCTTCTAGTTAAGATGGGCATGCGAAATCTACACACTTCACCTTGAGGGGAGTATTGAGATTGCATATTTCTCTCCGCTTATTTTTCTCTCAAATATCCATGATATTTTATTTACAATCTTGATTATTGTGGAAGAAACAAACACAAAGTTTTAAAAGAATCCGTGAATCATTTTTCTCTTATGCATTGATACTGATTTTCTATATTTTTGCCCCAAAAAAGTTTTTGCACTTTCCTTCTTTTTTCCGCATTAATATAATCTTGATTTTTTTAAAAAGTTTTTTTTGTTGCTATATGACTAATAGGATTAAATTATAATTATCTTCGTCTTTGAAGATTAAAAAAAAATCAATTTTTATTAAAGAATAAAGAAAAATTTTAATGAATTATTACTGTAAAAAAACCCATTGTTGTATAATTATCTTCGTCTTTGTTGCTGAATGAAACACCTTGTTCGATCATTGAATATGATATTTTGTTGCATCAATAATCTTGTCGTATTTATCTTTACAGTAAAAAAACTTCTGTAGCTTCTTTGAAGAAAAAACGGAAAACGTCTATATATTCTGGATTACAATCCTCTAATAAATAATATCTATCATAGTATCCATCAATTTTACTACTCAAAAGAGAAGATTTATCAAATTGAAAAATAACATATTGTTTTCTAGAAAAGATGTAAACTTTCAAAATTTGACAGAAAGTTGGAAAATTAACATTATATGGTTAATTGTTCTCTCGCAATAATGTTTCAGAAGATTTTCCCATAATCTGGTCGATAAACAATCAAAAATCTCGTAATACTTCATCTTCTCTAATCAAAAGAGTTTTTATGATCTTAAAAAATAAAATAACAATTTTCTTTGTCGTCTATATATAAGGAAAAAATAAAGAATAATAATTTTTCTATAAATGTTTATTTATAAGAATAAATATCCTTAAAAAAAAAGTAAGAATGTAATCGTAACCATAAAGAGATTAGAAATATAAAATCTTAGATATATTTATATTAATTTTTATGTATATAATTGTTATTTATTTATTATCATATATAAAAAAAAAGGAAAAGTTGATTCAAAATTCAAAAAACATTATCCAAAAAAAGAAGAAGAAGAAGATAATTACTAATAATATACCCTTTACTTATAATTACACTTTAATTCAAATATTATTTAAATTTTATATTTATCGCCTTTACAAAAGATAAAACAATTCAATAAATTAAATTAAATTAAAAAATAAATCCTAAAAAGTTTATGATTCCCAAAAAGATAAAAGAATAAGCACTTAAAATCTCACTTCTTTTCTTATATTTTTACAATATTATATATAAAAGTGAATTTTTCTCATTTTTATTTTTAATTTAGATTTTTGGAAAGAGTAAAGATTATAAAAAATGTCATTGATAAGTTTAATTTGGAAAGAGTAAAGATTCGGAAAATTCGATTTGAAGTTTAATTTAAATCGATATAAAAATTAAACGTCTTTTATAAGTATATCAAGAAAATCTGTTAAAAAAATTCTAAATTTTATTAAATATATAAATTTAAATAGTAATACTAAGTAAATGGTTGAAGGATTTGTTAAGAATTTAAAATTAATATTATCTTCTTTTTCTTCGAACAAATATATTTTATTTTATTTTATTTTAATCGTTTAAATTTTAATAATCATAAATCTAGGTTTATAATTTCCCCCAAATCTCTCTTGTTTGTTTCGTGGTTTTACTTTTTTTTTTTAATAAATTAAAGAGTATAAATTGTTAATTTTTTAAGTTTTTTGAAGAATTCTAACTTTATTTTTCTATAATAAAAACATTTGTGATTTTAAAAGTTAAAAAAAATATTTTAGTACTAAGATTGCTAAAATTAAATTTATTTATCACCAAATTCATTAATTATTCAAAAAAATATTAAAAAATCTATAATATTTAAATTACGAACTTTTTTTTTTGTTTTTCTAATTTGTAGGGTTGTTAAACCTCTTTAATGTTATCCAAAATCTTAAGTTAATCTTAAGTCATAGCTCAACTCAAATTTATTAAAATTTATTGAAATAATAACAATAATGATTAGACAAAAATGAAATAAAACACAAAATTTCATTTATATTGAAAAAGAATTATGAATTGATTTATAAGTAAACGTTTCAATAATTATTTTATTAAAAATTAAGATATAGCAAAATCTTCGAATAAGTTTCTTCTTAAACAAATTTAATTTTTATAATTAATTTTAAAATACTTTTTAAAAAAATTTAAATCGTAAATTGTTTTATTAGAGAATAATAAGGATTATGTCAAAATAGTAAAAAGTTATTTTTTTTTCTTTATTTTTATTGTTGAGTTAATTAAAAAAAGTACGAAAGTTAATAAAAAGAAAAAGAAAGGATGAAACCACGAAAGAAATACGAAATAAGAAAAATTTAAGAAAATTTAAACATTAGATTTATAATTTTGAAAATTACAAATAAAAATGTCATTATATGAAGAAATTAGAATGAAGAATTTGGAGAAATACGATTTCAAACCAATATGGAAATTAAACGTCTTTTATATATATATCAAGAAAGTTTTGTTTAAAAAAAAAAAATTTAAACAAGTTAGATTTTAAGTAGGTTGAAAGATTTACCAAGAATTTAAAATCACTATTATTTTCTTTCTCTCCAAACAAATATATTTAATTTTATTTCTTTTCAACTATTTAAATTTTAATAATCATAAATCGAGGCTTATAATTTGCCCCAAATCTCTCTTGTTTCTTTTTTTTCTTTATTTTATCTTTTTCTTTAATTAATTAAACAATAAAAATTATTAATTTTTCAAGGTATTTGAATCCATCAAAATAATCTTTATTTTGAAATTTTAAAAGTTTAAAAATATATTTTAGTAGTTACTAAAACTAAATTTATTTCGTACCAAACAAATCAAATGGTTGGCGAACAAATTATAAATAATATAATATATATATATATATATATATATATATATAATATATAAAATTAAAAAGAATTTATAATATTTAAATTACGAAATGTTTTTTTCTAATTTGTAAGAATTGTTCAACTTCTTTCACATTATCCAAAATCTTAAGTAAATCTCTTTTTTTATTATTAATTTTATTCTAATTATTATCATATCTCAATATTTTTATAAGAAGTTTGATATATTGATTGAATAGTTAAATATTTAAATTATATAATTATTTATTATTGTATAAATTTGAAGTTTTGAAAAAAAATAAATTAATAATCAATTCAATTTCAAAAAAATTAAATTTAAAAATACTTTAAATTTAAATAAGCGAACTCAAACAGTGTTCATAAAATAAACAAATAAATTCAAACATCTCCTGTTTTTTTTGTTCTACTTCTTCTTTGAAGATTAAAAACGAAAAATTTAAATTAAAAAAAAGAAAATATAATAATAATCTTGTTGATCTGAACAAAACCACCTTCTTCTTCTTTGATCATTGAATATGAATAAGGTTGTGAGTCCGCCGCCCAGAGTTAATTCTCCATTACTGCAATACTCTTTTTGTATTCTTCCATTTTAATCCTCTTTTCGTATTCAGTCATTCTTGCATTACTCTCTTCGAATTCTTCTTTCTTGTAGAAAACTTCAGTAGCCTCTTTAAAGAAAAAAGAGAAAACGTCTACATAGTGTTGATCACAAGTTTCCAACGAATTAAATCTATCACAGTATCCATAAAACTTATTTCCCATCACACATGATTTATCAAACTGAATAATAACATCTTCTTTGGAAAAGGAGATGTAAACTTTCAAAATTCGACAAAAAGTTGCGAAATTAATATCGCATAAATCTAGATAAATATAATATAAATTAACTGTAAGTACTTGTTGCGATTTGTGGTTAATTATTCTCCTGCAAAAATATTTTAGAGGATTTTCCCATAATGCATCCGATAAACAATCGAAAATCTTTTAATAGTTCATCATCATCATCATCATCTTCTCTAATCAAAGGAATTTAGAAGAATAACAATTTTTTTTTGTGACCAATATCTAGGGAGGGAAAGAATAGAGAGTAATTTTATTGATAGTTTGCGCTCTGTATAAGACTTCTATAATCTTTTTATAAAACCTTTATTTATAAGGAAAAAAATCTTAAAGAAAACAGTGAAGGTTTTGGGCTAAAGGGAACAATATCATACTAACGTGAAGTTAAGTAACAACCCAATTTTGTGGGATTATTCGGGCCTAACAAATGATATCAGAATTTAAGGTGAATTATTCAGGCCCCTGCAAAAAAATATAAATAATAATAAAATAATTACTTGAATGCTAAGACGCAAAATCAATTAGTATTTAATCTCATTTATATTAAAAAACATTATGAATTGATTGATACGTAAATGCTTCAATAATTATTATATTTTATTTTATTAAAAATAAAATTAAATTATACCATTCATTAATTTGTCAGCAGAATTTTTAAAATAAATCCACAGAGATAAAAATACTAAACGAAGTTTCTATAACTCCTTTGGTATTTTTTTCACCATTCGTTATTTTTATCTAATCAGCAGATATTTTTAAATGAGAATCCGCCAATTACTATATATATAAAAAAAAAAACAAAAGAATCATATGATGAAGCTTTTCACCTTGTTTTTCATGGCTGCCATTCTTTTATCAGGTTCTCTTCTCCTTTCCTATACATACATAACATATATATATATATATTATATATATATATATATATTTTTTTTTTTTTTTTTTTTTTTTTTTAATTTTTTTAATTTTTTTTTATTTTATTTTTTTTTTTTTCAGGATGGACAACAAAATTACCGAAGCTTTTAGTTGATTCGCAAGCGGGAAGATGCGATAGTTTGGAGAGTTGCCGAGACCTGCAATGCCTTCCTAATATACCTCTTTGCATGGACGGTTCCTGCGTCTGTTTCCCTTCTTTTGAACAATCAGGCAATTTTAATTTTTCATGTACTCAGTAATTTTAAACATGTATATATATATATAATATATGTGTGTGTGTGTGTGTGTGTGTGACGATGAACTGATTTTTTCTTGAATTTTATTGATAGGTATAAGAGGGAGAAATTGCCAATTATATGATGAATGCAGAGATTTGCAAAGCTCTGCTCGAATCCCAATTTGCAGAGACGGATCTTGCGTTTGTTACCCTTAATCATATGAATTATTGCATATATATATATATATATATAAATCTTCTATAATATTTTTTAACCAATTCTTACAACAAAACATTGCACATCATTCACAATACACTTTCTCATTGTACCAAATTAATATAAAAGACTTCCATTTCCAGATAGTATCTTCAAAGACAATTAGCGCATATTTAATAAATTTACTTAAAAAATTGGTTGCTTCAAATTTCCAAAATGTAATTAATAATAAAATCACAAGCTAAGAAGAATCAATGGTGGAGTTGAGAGTAGGAACTACTAAGGTTTCTGAATCGTCTTCTTCGTTTGAGAATCGAACTGCTGGTTTGATTCTCCTTAGAAAGTTTCCAATGGCAGTGATAAGTTGCAGAGGGTTCTCAAGATGGACGGCATGCCCAGAATTTGGGATTTCTTTGATTGTGTGAATGTCAGGTTCTGCCATACTTATTTCTTTCAGTTTGTGAAGCATTTCTCTGGAAATTTTCTTGAATTTTGGATCATGCTCTCCAACAATTAGGTGAAGGGGTACTTTGCAATCTTTCAGATCTTCCCACAATGGTCTACACAATTTTGAAACATGAAATTAATTGATTTCTTTAAAGTTTTTCTTGCAATAAATTAGATATATATATTATAAAAGACTTACTGTTGCCTCCCAATACTTAAATCAGACAGCACTTTTGCAAGATTATGCAAATCATGATGCTGCAATCGGTTGGCAAACACTGTTTTGTAATGTGGATGGTTCCTTAAACTGCAATGCAAAAACCAAAGTTCCAGTGAATTCAGAACAGTAATACATACATATATATATATATATATATATATATATATATATATACCTGTTCCAGAGATCCTCAGCATACCAGGAGTCTAAGAAGAACTCCAGGCCATAAGAAACAAGGAAGCTAGCTCTTGAATCATTTATTTGCTGAATAGATGTCCAACAACAGCATTAGAAAATAAAACTCCACTTGAGGCCTGGAGTGGGAGAAAACCATCATTGAACCATTTGAAAGTTTTCGGATGTATCTGCTATGCTCATGTCCCAAAAGAAACAAGGCGCAAGCTTGATGAAGTAAGTGAAAAATGCATTTTTGTGGGTTATAGCTCAAAATCAAAGGGCTACAGACTTTTTCATTTGATGAAAAATAAAGTCATTATTTAACGAGAAGATGTCTTACGATTGGAAAAAGAAGGAAGTCCAGGTTCAATCATATTCTTTTGGCGAAGAGAAAGAAAATCAAGAACGTGAAGTTGAAGCCGAAATCCCGGAAGAGGTTCCTTCAATTACAACTTCCCAATTTTCTCCATCAAGCTCGAATTCTTCATTGCCAAGTTCATCTCCGAGAAGAATGAGAAGCTTGACTGATATTTATGCTAGTTGCAATTTCTGTACTACTGAACCGGAAAGTTTTGAAGAAGCAATAAAAGAGGAAGCATGGAAGAATGCCATGGAGGAAGAGCTACAAGTTATCGAAAAAAAATAAAACTTGGTTTTTGGTGAAAAGATCTCAGAACAAAGATGTGATTGGGGTAAAATGGATTTTTAAGACAAAGCTTAATCCTGATGGTTCGGTTCAAAGAAACAATGTTAAGGAACGTTAAATATACAAAATAAATGTACAGCTAGTATTTAGGATATACTCCATTATTCTCTCCCTAATCTTAGGGATTTGATTGGACATTTTCCTGTATATATTCTTGTTACCTTCTACAGTAATATACACACAGAATTACCAAATTACATGGTATCAGAGCCAGTTTAATTTCTTCTTCCTTTTCTTCCCTCCCAGCCTCTGTTCTACCCTCAAAGCTTTCTTCAATGGTTGACACCCCTCATCTAGCCTTCTTTGTCACAAATATCAAAACTCATATCTCTGTTACTCTTGATTTTGAAGAATCTAATTATCAATACTGGACAACTTTATTCCTCGTTCTCATTGGACGCTTTGCCCTCGCCGACCACCTTGACAGCACCAAAGCACCACCCTCTACAGACCCTTCCTATGCATCTTGGAAACAACTAGATTACCTTATCCTCTCTTAGATCTACAACACCATATCAAAAGACCTCTTCAAACAAGTACTCAAGAAAGACACCACGGCCGCCGCCGTATGGAAATCCCTCAATGACCTCTTCACCGCCAATAAAGAAACCCGAGCCCTACAATTGGAAGACAAATTCCGTCTCCAAAAGAAAGGTACCCTCTCTATTCATGAGTATTGCTCACTATGAAAGACCTTGCAGACCAACTTGGTGACGTTGATCATAAAATTTCAAACAAATCACTCATCCTCACTATCCTCCGGGGCTTACCATCTGATTATGACACTCAAAAATCTACCATCCCCCTCCAAAATCACATCCCATCTTTCTTAGAAACTGAAAATATCCTTCATGCTAGAGAAATCACATTAAAAGAACAAGAAATTCAAAGTATCATACCTGCCACCGCCCTGAACGCCACCACCGCCACCCCTTCCGCCGCCCCAAGCCGTCCTCTCTGCTTTTACTGTCACAAGTATGGACACTCCCATGATGTCTGCTACTCTCTCCATGGTTATCCACCCTCTCATGGTGGACGTTCCTCTCGTGGTGGCCGTCGCGGAGGATATCGCAGTGGCTATCATCATCAGCCGCATCACCCACAACCTGCTGTCTACACGCCGCCGCACAACTGCCTGCCTCCGCAGCTCCGACAATTCTCTCAACCACCGACTGCTTTCCGGGCCGCCACCAACAAATCCGGCCTCCTTGGCCCAAGACCCACCTTCGGTCTCTCTACCTTCATTCCCTCTCACCAAGTTTCTCAAGATGCAAACTCATTTCAGCAACTTCACTCAAATGGCAGTAACTCTCTCTCTCCTCATGTGCCTTTTAATAACCCTATGACTCAACAAGGGTTAATAAATCAATTTGACAATCTTGCCCTTCAAGTTCCCAATGACACATGGTACATGGATTCTGGAGCATCTTCCCACATGGCATCCAATGCAGGTATACTTCACACTTCTTTCAATTTTAGTAATTATGCTCATCCTGATATTGTAGTTGGTAACGGTTCCACCTTACCTGTTTCACAAATCGGAAATTCCCAATTACCCTCTCATCCTAATTTAAAACTCAACAATATTTTAATTTCCCCTCAACTGGTCAAAAATTTAATTTCTATCCGTCAATTCACAAAAGACAACAATTGTTCAATAGAATTTGACCCGTATGGTTTTTCTGTCAAGGACCTCACGAGCCAAGTCGAGATCTTCAGATGCAATAGCCACGGAGACCTTTATCCAGTCCCCACCATCAAGAATCATTCATCACTCCTCGCCTATCCAAGCACCTCTACTTTATGGCACCGAAGATTAGGTCATCCAGGATCTCATGTTTTTCAATTTCTAGTTTCAAATAAATTCATTGATTGTAATCGAAACTCATCTTTAGATATTTGTGATGCTTGCCAATTGGGAAAACATGTAAAATTGCCTTTTAATAATTACTCCTCCCCTACCTTTGCCCCTTTTGATATTATACATGCTGATCTGTGGACTTCACCTATTTACAATGTTACTAGTTACAAATACTACCTTGTCTTACTTGATAACTTCACCCATTACTCTTGGGTCTATCCTCTACGTCACAAATCTGAAGTCTATGCTAAATTTCAAGAATTCCATGCCCTGATAAAAACTCAATTCAATTCCCAAATAAAAGCCTTTCAATGTGACCATGGAAGAGAATTTGACAATCAATCTTTTGAAAACTTCTTTGCTTCCCTCGGTATAACCTTTCGTTTCCCTTGCCCACATACCTCTCAACAAAATGGTAAAGGTGAACGTATCATTCGAACATTAAACAATATAAGTCGCACCCTCCTTTTCCAAGCTCGTCTCCCTCCGTCTTTCTGGGTAGAGAGTCTCTACATGGCTAATCATTTACTTAACCTCAATCTCACCACCACAATTAATTACATGACTCCCTATGAAAAACTCTTTCACAGCCCACCTACTTACTCTCATCTACGAGTCTTCGGCTGCCTATGCTATCCCAATACTTCTGCTACCATGCCCCACAAACTTGCCCCTCGTTCTCGTCGATGCATCTTCCTGGGTTTTCCTGCTTATCACCGTGGCTACAAATGTCTGGATCTCGACACCGGCAAAATTATCATATCCCACCATGTGGTCTTTAATGAAAATTGTTTCCCCTACTCTTCTGCTCCCCTAGACCCCTCCACTTATAATTTCCTCGAACCTCATGACTTGCCCTCACCTGCCTTCCACCTCCCCACCAAGCATCTATTCTCTCCCGCACCTACTGATAATAACCATCCTACCCAAGCCGCCACCACAAACTCTTCATCTCCCCTCCCTCATCTCACCCAATGGTTACTCGTCGAATGACAGACAACCTCAAACCACGCATCCTAATGAACCTCTCCACTTCCACAATATCTCCCATTCCTCATTCCTACAAACAAGCCCTAAAAGACTTGAACTGGACCAAAGCAATGCAGGATGAATATAATGCTTTAATTGAAAATAATACATGGGATCTTGTACCTTGTCCTATTAATGCTCCTATTATCTCTGGGAAATGGTTGTATCACCACAAATTCAACTCGGATGGCTCTCTTGAAAGACATAAAGCTCGTTGGGTAGTTCGAGGATTCACCCAAACTCCAGGGGTGGACTTTGATGAGACTTTTAGCCCTGTTGTGAAACCTGCCGCCATTCGCACTGTCCTTAGCATAGCTGTTTCCCACAGTTGGCCTATTCATCAAATGGACGTTAAAAATGCTTTCCTTCATGGGGAAATCAAAGAAACCATTTACTGCCAACAACCTTCTGGTTTTGTTGATCCTTCTCATCTCAATCATGTCTGTCGTCTGAAGAAAGCTCTTTACGGCCTCAAACAAGCTCCACGGGCCTGGTATCAAAAATTTGCCAGTTTCATCACCTCTATTGGCTTCACCAGTACCAAATCTGACTCCTCTCTCTTTGTCTACAACAAAGGTTCCCACATTGCTTACTTACTACTCTATGTTGATGATATCCTTCTCACTGCCTCCTCAGACACTCTCCTACATGACATTATGACTCTTCTCTCAAAACAATTCTCTATGAAAGATCTGGGTACTTTAAACTACTTCCTGGGTATTTCCGCAACTTTCACCAACAATAGTCTCTTCCTGACTCAAGACAAATTTAGCCAAGAAATCCTCAAACGTGCCGGTATGGAATCATGTAATTCTGTATCCACCCCGGTTGACACTAACCCTAAACTCTCTACAAACTCTGGGGCACCAATACCCAACCCTACGACCTATCGCGAACTTACTGGAGCCCTCCAATATCTCACCTTCACTAGACCTGACATAAGCTATGCTGTGCAACAACTTTGTCTCTTTATGCATGACCCCCGAGAGCATCACTGACAGGCTCTCAAACGTGTCCTCCGACATGTTAAAGGTACTTCTTCATACGGCCTTTGGATACACCCCTCTTCTACTGACCGCCTTTTGCTTACTCTGATGCTGATTGGGCTGGTTGTCCTGACTCTCGCCGATCCACTTCAGGATTCTGTATCTTTCTTGGTGACAATTTAGTTTCTTGGTCCTCTAAGCGCCAAACTACAGTCTCTCGCTCCAGTGCTGAAGCAGAATACCGCTCTGTTGCTAATACTGTTGTCGAGTGTTGTTGGTTAAGAAACCTTCTTACCGAACTTCTATGCCCAGTTTCCCAAGCCTCAATTATTTTCTGTGACAATATCTCAGCAGTCTACCTTTCTGGAAACCCGGTTCAACATCAACGAACCAAACACATTGAGATCGACATACACTTTGTTCGTGATCTAGTCTCCATTAATCAAATTCGGGTTCTCCATGTTCCTTCCTCCTCTCAATTTGCAGACATCTTCACCAAAGGTTTGCCTAGCTCCCTATTTCGATAATTCCGCTCCAGTCTCAGCATAAGGCTTCCTCCCGCTTCGACTGACCAGGCATGTTAAGGAACGTTAAATATACAAAATAAATGTACAACTAGTATTTAGGATATACTCCATTATTCTCTCCCTAATCTTAGAGATTTGATTGGATATTTTCCTGTATATATTCTTGTTACCTTCTACAGTAATATACACACAGAATTACCAAATTACAAACAAGGCAAGACTCATTGCAAAAGGGTTCTCGCAATAACCCGGAATTGATTTTCAGGAGACATTTGCACCGGTGGCTCGATTAGATACCATTCGAACTCTTATTGCATTAGCCGCTCAAAAGGGTTGGTTTTTATATCAACTTGATGTAAAGTCAGCATTTTTGAATGGAAAATTGGAAGAAGATGTGTATGTCGAGCAACCACAAGGTTTTGTCATCAAAGGAGAAGAAACAAAAGTATACAAGTTAAACAAGGCACTATACAGGTTAAAACAAGCACCACGGGCTTGGTATAGTGAGATCGATTCTTATTTTATTAAGAAGGGCTTTCAAAGGAGCAAGAGCGAACCTACCTTGTACGTGAAGACTCAAGGTACTGATGAAATTCTTATTGCTTCACTCTATGTTGATGATTTGGTGTTCACCGGAAATAATGGTGAAATGATTGAAAGTTTTAAAAGGGATATGATGAAAAAATATGAAATGAGTGATATGGGTATGCTGCATTATTTTTTGGGTATTGAGATTTGTCAAAACAAAGATGGCATTCTTATTTACCAAAAGAAATACGCCAAAACACTTCTCGAAAAATTCAGAATGGGAGATTGCAAGCCAGTGGCTACACCATTAATTGTGAATGAAAAGTTGAAGAAAGAAGATGGAAGCAAAGGTGTAGATGATTCAATTTATCGAAGTTTGGTTGGGAGCTTGTTGTATTTGACTGCAACAAGGCCGGATATCATGTATGCTACGAGCATGTTGTCGAGGTTTATGCATAAACCAAGCCAAAGTCACTTTGGAGCTGCAAAAAGGGTGCTACGATACATTCAAGGTACTCTTGATTTTGGTATTCTGTATGAAAGAAATATTGTAGCAAACTTGCTTGGATTTTGTGATAGCGATTGGGCTGGATGTCTCGATGATATGAGAAGCACATCGGGTTACGCATTTTCTCTTGGTTCTGGTATAATTTCATGGGCATCGAAGAAGCAACGAACGGTGGCACTATCGTCGACCGAAGCTGAATACATCTCGGCATCATTGGCAACCTCACAAGCAATATGGCTAAGGAGGATTCTGGAAGATATTTGTTCAAAGCAAGAAGTAGCTACTGCTCTCTTATGTGATAACAAATCTTTTATTGCAATGACAAAGAATCCCATCTACCATAGTCGCACAAAACACATTGCAATCAAGCATCACTTTATTATTGTATTTTTTTTCTCCTTTTACGTAATAATATTGTAATACTTTTGGAATTTCAGAATCAAGTAGAGCAATCACTTGACAATACAACATCTATTCTAACTGAGGAAGAAGCCCATTCTCACAATCATGCAGAAGAGATATGTGTATATATATATATAGGTGTACATTGATACGGATTTTCTTTTTAAACCTTCTTATAGAAGGTAGGCTGCTTCAATTTGGTTTAGTGTTGTGTGAAAAAGAAAAAAGAAAAGAAAAAAAAATAAGAAAAAATATATATGGAATCTATTATTTCTTGTTGTGATTGCATATTAATATTTTTTTATATACCCTTTAAAATTTTGCATATTCCACTTAAACTTTTTGTTTTTTTGGGTAAAATTTGGAGATATTAGTTAAAGCAAAAACCTTTTGCCAGATCCCGAACTAGCTGCCAGTTCTTTTTCATTTTTTTTTTTTTTTGGGTAGAATGTCTCAGAAGATTTTCCCCGGTCCATAAACAATTAAAAATTTCGTAATACTTTATCTTCTCTGATCAAAAGTATTTTTATGATTTTAAAAAATAAAATAACAATTTTCTTTGTGGTCTATATATATATATAAGGAAAAAATAAAGAATAATAACTTTTCTATAAATATTTATTTATAAGAATATAGATCCTTAAAAAAAAAAAAAGTAAGAATGCAATCGTAACCATAAAGAGATTAGAAATATAAAATCTTAGATATATTTATATTATTTTTTGTGTATATAATTGTTATTTATTTATTATCATATATATATATATATATATATATATATAAAAGGAAAAGTTGATTCAAAATTCAAAAACATTATCCAAAAAAAAAAGAAGAAGAAGATAATTACTAATAATATACCCTTTACTTATAATTATAAAAATTAATTGTATTATCTAATCATAAACACTTTAATTCAAATATTATTTAAATTTTATATTTATCGCCTTTACAAAAGATAAAACAATTCAATAAATTAAATTTTAAATTAAATTAAAAGATAAATCCAAAAAAAGATTATGATTCCCAAAAAGATAAAAGAATAAACACTTAAAATCTCATTCTTTTCTTATATTTTTACAATATTATATATAAAAGTGAATTTTTCTCATTTTTATTTTTAATTTAGATTTTTGGAAAGAGTAAAGATTATAAAAAATGTCATTGATAAGTTTACTTTGGAAAGAGTAAAGATTCGAGAAATTCGATTTGAAATTTAATTTAAATCGATATGAAAATCAAACGTCTTTTTTATATGTATATCAATAAAATCTCTTAAATTTTTTTTTTATTAAATTTTTTTTATTTTTATTAAATAAATAAATTCAAATAACAATACTAAGTAAATGGTTGAAGAATTTATTAAGAATTTAAAATTAATATTATCTTCTTTTTCTTCGAACAAATATATTTTATTTTATTTCTTTTCAACTATTTAAATTTTAATAATCATAAATCTAGGCTTATAATTTGCCCCAAATCTCTCTAATTTCTTTTTTTTCGTGATTTTATCTTTTTCTTTAATTAATTAAAGAATAAAAATTATTAAATTTTCAAGGTATTTTGAATCCATCAAAATAATCTTTATTTTGGGATTTTAAAAGTTTAAAAATATTTTTTAGTAGTTACTAAAACTAAATTTATTTTGTACTAAACAAATCAAATGGTTGCCAAACAAATTATAAATAAATAAATAAATATATATACATATATATATATTAAAAAGAATTTATAATATTTAAATTACAAAATTTGTTTCTTCTAATTTATAAGAATTGTTCAACTTCCTTCACATTATCCAAAATCTTAAGTAAATCTCTTTTTTTTTATTAATTTTATTCTAATTATTATTATATCTCAATATTTTTATAAGAAGTTTGATATATTGATTGAATAGTTAAATATTTAAATTATATAATTTTTTATTATTGTATAAATTTGAAGTTTTGAAAAAAAAATTAATAATCAATTAAATTTCAAAACATTTAAATTTAAAAATATTTTAAACTTAATTCAGTGAATTCGAGCTCTCAAACTCTGAGCAAAATAAAAAAAATAATAAAAAAAGATAATCTAACAAACTCAGAACAAAATTTTCTATTCAAAATATTAAATGAGGGAACTCAAACAGTGTTGATAAAATAAACAAATAAATTCAAACATCTCCTGTTTTTTTGTTCTACATCTTTTTTGAAGATTAAAAACGAAAAATTTAAATAAAAAAAAAAGAAAGAAAATATAATAATAATCGTGCGGATCTGAACAGAACCACCTTCTTCTTCTTCAATCAATGAATATGAATAAGGTTGTGAGTCCGCTGCCGGCGGCGGAGTTAATTCTCCATTACTGCGATACTCTTTTCGTATTCTTCCATTTTAATCCTCTTTTCGTATTCAGCCATTCTTGCATTACTCTCTTCGAATTCTTCTTTCTTGTAGAAAACTTCAATAGCCTCTTTAAAGAAAAAAGTGAAAACGTCTACATAGTGTTGATCACAAGTATACAACGAATTAAATCTATCATAGGATCCATAAAAGTTATTTCCCATGACACATGATCTATCAAACTGAACAATAACATCTTCTTTCGAAAAGGAGATGTAAACTTTCAAAATTCGACAAAAAGTTGCGAAATTCATATCACATAAATCTAGATAAATATAAGATAAATTAACTGTAAGTACTTGTTGCGATTTGTGGTTAATTGTTCTCCTGCAAAAATATTCCAGAGGATTTTCCCATAATGCATCCGATAAACAATCGAAAATCTCGTAATACTTCATCATCATCTTCTCTAATCAAAAGAATTTAGACCAATAACAATTTTCTTTGTAACTTGTATCTAGGGAGGGAAAGAATATAGAGTAATTTTATTGATAGTTTACGCTATGTATAAGACTTCTATAATCCTTATATAAACCTTTATTTATAAGTAAAGAAATTCTAAAGAAAACCATGAAGGCTTTGGGCCGGAAGAGGACAATATCATACTAACGTGAAGTTAAGTAACTGCCCAATCTTATGGAATTATTCGGGTCCAACAAACAAATGGTACCAGAGTTTAAGGTGGATTATTCAGGCTCAACAGAAACTGTAAAAAATATAAATAATAACAAGATAATTACTCCAATACTAAAAGGCAAAATCAATTAGTATTTAATCTCATTTATATTAGAAAACATTATGAATTGATTGATACGTAAATGCTTCAATAATTATTATATTTTATTTTATTAAAAATTAAATTAAATTATATCATTTATTAATTTGTCGACTCAGCAGAATTTTTAAAATAAATCCACAGAGATCAAATACTAAACGAAGTTTCTATAACTGCTTTGGTATTTTTTTCACCATTAGTTATTTTTGTCTAATCAGCAGATATGTTTAAATGAGAACCCTTCAATTACTATATATATATATATATATATATATATATACATAAATCTTCTATAATATTTTTTAACCATCACAATTTCTTACAACAAAATATTGCACATCATTCACAATACACTTTCTCTCAATTGTACCAAATTAATATAAGAGATTTTTGAGCTCCTTGAAAAAGATTTCCATTTCCAGATAGTATCTTCAAAGACAATTAGAACATATTTAATAAATGTACTTAAAAAAATTGGTTGCTTCAAATTTCCAAAATGTAATTAATAATAAAATCACAAGCTAAGAAGAATCAATGGCGGAGTTGAGAGTAGGAACTACTAAGGTTTCTGAATCGTCTTCCTCGTTTGAGAATCGAACTGCTGGTTTGATTCTCCTTAGAAAGTTTCCAATGGCAGTGATAAGTTGCAGAGGGTTCTCAAGATGGACGGCATGCCCAGAATTTGGGATTTCTTTGATTGTGTGAATGTCAGGTTCTGCCATACTTATTTCTTTCAGTTTGTGAAGCATTTCTCTGGCAATTTGAGATTAAGAACAAGTGAATTTTTCCCATTATTATTTTTAATTTAAATTTTTGAAAAGAGTAAAGTTTATAAAAAATGTCATTGATAAGTTTAATTTGGAAAGAGTAAAGATTCGTGATTTTAAAAATTAGGAATAAAAATGTTATTATATGAAAAAATTAGAATGAAGAATTTTGGGAAATTCGATTTGAAGTTTTAAATAAGTTTTAATTTAAATCGATATGAAAATCAAATGCTTAAAAATAATCTTTATTTTGGGATTTTAAAAGCTTAAAAATATATTTAAGTAGTTACTAAAACTAAATTTATTTCGTACCAAATTCACTAATTATTAAAAAAAAATGATTGGCCAACAAATTATAAATAAATGAATATATATATATATATATTATTAAAAAGAATTTATAATATTTAAATTACAGATTTTTTAAAAAAAAAAGATTGTAAGAGTTGTTCAACTTCCTTCAAATTATCCAAAATCTTAAGTAAATCTCTTTTTTTTATTATTAATTTTATTCTAATTATTATTATATCTCAATATTTTTATAAGAAGTTTGATATATTGATTGAATAGTTAAATATTTAAATTATATTATTTTTTATTATTGTATAAATTTGAAGTTTTGAAAAAAAAAATTTAATAATCAATTCAATTTCAAAAAATATAAATTTAAAAATATTTTAAATTTAAATAAGTGAATTCGAGCTCTCACTCTCTAAGCAAAATAAAAAAAATTTAAAAAAATTAAAAAAAAGATAACCTAACAAATTCAGAATAAATTTTTTTATTCAAAATATTAAATAAGCGAATTCAAACAGTGTTAATAAAATAAACAAATAAATTCAAACATCTCCTATTTTTTTGTTCTACTTCTTGTTTGGAGATTAAAAATAAAAAATTTAAATTTAAAAAAAATATAATAATAATCTTACGGATCTGAACAGAACCACCTTCTTCTTCTTCGATCATTGAATATGAATAAGGTTGTGAGTCTGCCGCCGGCGGACATCCCTGTTGGAGAAGGGAGTTAATTCTCCATCCTCTTTTCGTATTCAGCCATTCTTGCATTACTCTTTTCCAATTCTTCTTTCTTGTAAAAAACTTCAGTAGCCTCTTTAAAGAAAAAAGTGAAAACGTCTACATAGTGTTGATCACAAGTATCCAACACATATGATTTATCAAACTGAACAATAACATCTTCTTTCGAAAAGGAGATGTAAACTTTCAAAATTAGACAAAAAGTTGCGAAATTAATACCACATAAATCTAGATAAATATAATATAAATCTAGATAAATATAATATAAATTAACTGTAAGTACTTGTTGCGATTTGTGGTTAATTGTTCTCCTGCAAAAATATTTCAGAGGCTTTTCCCATAATGCATCCGATAAACAATCGAAAATCTCGTAATACTTCATCATCATCTTCTCTAATCAAAAGAAGAATTTAGAATCAAAAGAAGAATTTAGACGATAACAATTTTCTTTGTGATCTATATCTAGGGAAAGAACAGAGAGTAATTTTATTGATAGTTTACGCTCGGTATAAGATTTTTATAATCCTTCTATAAAACCTTTATTTATAAGAAAAAAAAATTCTAAAGAAAACCGTGAAGGTTTTGGGCCGAAAGAGGACAATATCATTCGGGCCCAACAAACAAATGATACCAGAGTTTAAGGTGGATTATTCAGACCCAACAGAAACTGCAAAAAAATATAAATAATAATAAGATAATTACTCTAATGCTAAGACGCAAAATCAATTAGTATTTAATCTCATTTATATTAGAAAACATTATGAATTGATTGATACATAAATGCTTCAATAATTATTATATTTTATTTTATTAAAAATAAAATAAAATTATACCATTTATTAATTTGTCGACTCGGCAGAATTTTAAAATAATTCCACAGAGATAAAAATACTATACGAAGTTCTATAATTGTTTTGGTATTTTTTCACCATTCGTTATTTTGTCTAATCAGCAGATAGTTTTAAACGAGAATCCGCAAATTACTCTATATATATATATATATATATATATATATATATATATATATATATGCTAGTTTTAGCATAACCGAAAACAAAAGAAATAGAGAGAATCATATGATGAAGCTTTTCACCTTGTTTTTCATGGCTGCCATTCTTTTATCAGGTTCTCTTCTCCTTTCCTATACATACATATATATATATGTATATATATTTGTTTCTTTTGCAGATGATTTTAATTTTAATATATATATATATATTTTTTCAGGATGGACAACAAAATTACCGAAGCTTTTAGTTGATTCGCAAGCGGGAAGATGCGATAGTTTGGAGAATTGCCGAGACCTGGAATGCCTTCCTTCTATACCTCTTTGCATGGACGGTTCCTGCGTCTGTTTCCCTTCTTTTGAACAATCAGGCAATTTTAATTTTTCATGTACTCAGTAATTTTAAACATATATATATATATAAAATATATATGACGATAAACTGATTATTTCTTTGAATTTATTATTGATAGGTATAAGAGGGAGAAATTGCCAGTTATATGATGAATGCAGAGATTTGCAATGCTCTGCTCGAATCCCAATTTGCAGAGAGGGATCTTGCGTTTGTTTCCCTTAATCATATGAATTATTGCATATATATATATATATATATATATATATATATATATATATATATATATATTGAGAGATATAAAAATATCACATGCACGGGGTGACCCACCTTTGCTGACGTGTCAGTCCGGCAGACGTGGCATAAGACGCCACTTTGCCATTCATCACAAATCCATTGTGGACCATACTGTCACTCTGACCACGCCTTAACGGCGAAGTCCGCAATACCCGCGGTAACAGTCCTCGCACTCGTCACTCCGCAGACGACTCGCTGGTCAATCACGTCTCCAGAACCTTCTCCAATAGTCAAAATCTGACTCCACAGTGGGTCCCAATCAAAGATCTCCCCAACGCCTTGCTAAAAAGGGGAATCTTACCATATCCGATAACTACCTAATTCTCCGTAACAAATCACCCGACATACCTGTTTCTAGTGCGGTTTATCCCCTATAAATACGACTCCCAGGAAGGAAGGTAAGACCAGATTACTCTATTAATTTCTGTCAAATTATCTACTCTACAGTCAAATCACTGACTTTACCACCCTCCGTGAACTTTTCTATTTTGCAGGCCTAGCATTGCCAGATAGCAATCCCCCCACGATACATAAATAACACAAATAGTGGTAGGCCTAGCATTGCCAGATAGCAATCCCCCAACGATACATAAACAACACAAGATAGTGGCATTTGACAGAGAAACCATCAAACGTCGGATAATTGACACGTGGCATCAAACCGATTTTAGACTAATTAATATATATATATATATATATATATATATATATATACATAAATCTTCTATAATATTTTTTAACCATCACGATTTCTTACAATAAAACATTGCACATCATTCACAATACACTTTCTCTCATTGTACCAAATTAATATAAGAGATTTTTGAGCTCCTTGAAAAAGATTTCCATTTCCAGATAGAATCTTCAAAGACAATTAGTACATATTTAATAAATGTACTTAAAAAAATTGGTTGCTTCAAATTTCCAAAATGTAATTAATAATAAAATCACAAGCTAAGAAGAATCACTTGACCTTTGGTGTGACTGCAACCCGGTTGGAGTCGGGTTTTAGTATGTTTGTGTTTTGTTCCTGGAGTTGGGGAATGATTGTTTCCTGGGAAAAGGGTGGTTATAGGCTTTTGGAGTGTTTTTAGGATGAGTTTTCGGGTGAGAGTTTTCTGGAATGATGAACTAGTTAGAGGCAGAGTGAGGGGACTTTAGTTCTGATAGGATTTTTTGTTTGTGTTTGTAGATATGTCGAATTCAGAAAGTGCCGAGGTCCCTGTTCCCGTAGTCGAGGTGGCGTCTAGCCCTTCAAGCTCCACTTCCAAAACCATTGTGTTTCTTCTTGCTGAACCCATTGTGTAATACACAGAGCAAAGTAAGAATCCTTGAATCTTTTTTCTCTTCTGCACTGATACTGGTTTTCGATATTTTTGCCCCAAAAAAGTTTCTGAGCTTTCCTTCTTTTTGCCGCATTAATATATCTTCAATTTTTTTAAAAAAATAATTTTTGTTGTTGTATGACTAATAGGATTAAATTATAATTATCTTCGTCTTTAAAGATAAAAAAATCAATTTTTATTAAAGAATAAAGAAAAAATTGAATGAATTATGAATTTAAAAGTAAATATAATAATAATAAATAAATAAATATATCTTGCGGTGCATTCTCGTCAGAATAGAAACACTTTGTTCGATCATTGAATATGATATTTTGTTGCATCAATAATCTTGTCGTATTTATCTTTATTGTAAAAAACTTCTGTAGCTTCTGTGAAGAAAATACGGAAAACGTCTATATATTCTGGATTACAATCCTCTAATAAATAATATCCATCAATCTTACTACTCAGAAGAGAAGATTTATCAAAATGAAGAATAACATCTTGTTTTCCAGAAAAGATGTAAACTTTCAAAATTTGACAATAAATTAAATTTTAAACTAAATTAAAAGATAAATCCAAAAAGATTATGATTCCCAAAAAGATAAAAGAATAAGAACTTAAAATCTCACTTCTTTTCTTATATTTTTACAATATTATATATAAAAGTGAATTTTTCTCATTTTTATTTTTAATTTAGATTTTTGAAAAGAGTAAAGATTATAAAAAATGTCATTGATAAGTTTACTTTGGAAAGAGTAAAGATTCGGGAAATTCGATTTGGAGTTTAATTTAAATCGATATGAAAATCAAACGTCTTTTATATGTATATCAAAAAATATCTTTAAAAAATTTTTAATTTTATTAAATAAATAAATTCAAATAGTAATACTAAGTAAATGGTTGAAAATTTTATTAAGAATTTTAAATTAATATTATCTTCTTTTTCTTCGAACAAATATATTTAATTTTATTTCTTTTCAACTATTTAAATTTTAATATTCATAAATCTAGACTTATAATTTGCCCCAAATCTCTCTTGTTACTTTTTTTTTTTCTTGATTTTATCTTTTTCTTTAATTAATTAAACAATAAAAATTATTAATTTTTCAAGGTATTTTGAATCCATCAAAATAATCTTTCTTTTGGGATTTTAAAAGTTTAAAAATATATTGTAGTAGTTACTAAAACTAAATTTATTTTTTACTAAACAAATCAAATGGTTGGCTAACAAATTATAAATATATATATATAATATATATATTATTAAAAAGAATTTATAATATTAAATTACGAATTTTTTCTTAATTTGTAAGAATTGTTCAACTTCCTTCACATTATTCAAAATCAAGTAATCTCTTTTTTTATTATTTTTATTCTAATTATTATTATATCTCAATATTTTTATAAGAAGTTTGATATTGATTGAATAGTTAAATATTTAAATTATATAATTTTTTATTATTGTATAAATTTGAAGTTTTGAAAAAAAAATAAAATAATAATCAATTCAATTTAAAAAAAAATTAAATTTAAAAAATTTTTAAACTTAATTCAGTGAATTCGAGCTCTCAAACTCTGGGCAAAATAATAATAAAAAAAAAAAAAGATAACCTAACAAACTCAGAACAAAATTTTCTATTCAAAATATTAAATGAGGGATGTTCATAAAATAAACAAATAAATTCAAACATCTCTTTTTTTTTTGTTCTACATCTTCTTTGAAGATTAAAAACGAAAATTTTAAATTAAAAAAAAGAAAGAAAATATAATAATAATCGTGCGGATCTGAACAAAACCACCTTCTTCTTCTTCAATCAATGAATATGAATAAGGTTGTGAGTCCGCCGCCGGTGACCATCCCTGTCGGAGAAGGGAGTTAATTCTCCATTACTGCGATACTCTTTTCGTATTCTTCCATTTTAATCCTCTTTTCGTATTCAGCCATTCTTGCATTACTCTCTCTGAATTCTTCTTTCTCGTAGAAAACTTCAGTAGCCTCTTTAAAGAAAAAGGTGAAAATGTCTACATAGTGTTGATCTCACAAGTTTCCAACGAATTAAATCTATCACAGTATCCATAAAACTTATTTCCCATCACACATGATTTATCAAACTGAATAATAACATCTTCTTTGGAAAAGGAGATGTAAACTTTCAAAATTCGACAAAAAAGTTGAAAAATTAATATCGCATAAATTTAGATAAATATAATATAAATTAACTGTAAGTACTTGTTGCGATTTGTGGTTAATTGTTCTCCTGCAAAAATATTTCAGAGGATTTTCCCATAATGCCTCCGACAAACAATCAAAAATCTCGTAATACTTCATCATCATCATCTTCTCTAATCAAAAGAAGAATTTAATCAAAAGAAGAATTTAGACGAATAACAATTTTCTTTGTGACCTGTATCTAGGGAGGAAAAAAATAGAGAGTAATTTTATTGATAGTTTACTCTCTGTATATGACTTCTATAATCCTTCTATAAACTTTTATTTATAAGAAAAATAATTCTAAAGAAAACTGTGAAGGCTTTGGGCCGAAAGAGGATAATATCATACTAACGTAAAATTAAGTAACTGCCCAATCTTGTGAGATTATTCGGGCCCAACAAACAAATGGTACCAGAGTTTAAGGTGGATTATTCAGACCCAACAGAAACTGCAAAAAAATATAAATAATAATAAGATAATTACTCGAATGCTAAGACGCAAAATCAATTAGTATTTAATCTTATTTATATTAAAAAAATATTATGAATTGATTGATACGTAAATGCTTCAATAATTATTTTATTTTATTTTATTTTATACCATTTATTAATTTGTCGACTCAGCAGAATTTTAAAATAAATTCACAGAGATAAAAATATTAAACGAAGTTTCTATAACTCCTTTGGTATTTTTTTCACCATTCGTTATTTTTATCTAATCAGCAGATATTTTTAAATGAGAATCCGCCAATTATATATATATATATATATATATTATATATATATATATATATATATATATATATATATATATATATGCTAGTTTTAGCATAAACGAAAACAAAAGAAATAGAGAGAATCATATGATGAAGCTTTTCACCTTGTTTTTCATGGCTGCCATTTTATCAGGTTCTCTTCTCCTTTCCTATACATACATATACATATATATATATATTGTTTCTTTTACAGATGATTTTAATTTTAATATATAATATATATATATATATATATATAGGATGGACAACAAAATTACCGAAGCTTTTAGTTGATTCGCAAGCGGGAAGATGCGATAGTTTGGAGAGTTGCCGAGACCTGCAATGCCTTCCTAATATACCTCTTTGCATGGACGGTTCCTGCGTCTGTTTCCCTTCTTTTGAACAATCAGGCAATTTTAATTTTTCATGTACTCAGTAATTTTAAACATATATATATATATAATATATATGACGATAAACTGATTATTTCTTTGAATTTATTATTGATAGGTATAAGAGGGAGAAATTGCCAGTTATATGATGAATGCAGAGATTTGCAATGCTCTGCTCGAATCCCAATTTGCAGAGAGGGATCTTGCGTTTGTTTCCCTTAATCATATGAATTATTGCATATATATATATATACAAATCTTCTATAATATTTTTTAACCAAAACATTGCACATTATTCACAATACACTTTTTCATACACTTTCTCGTTGTACCAAATTAATATAAAAGATTTCCATTTCCAGATAGTATCTTCAAAGACAATTAGTACATATTTAATAAATGTACTTAAAAAAATTGGTTGCTTCAAATTTCCAAAATGTAATTAATAATAAAATCACAAGCTAAGAAGAATCAATGGTGGAGTTGAGAGTAGGAACTACTAAGGTTTCTGAATCGTCTTCTTCGTTTGAGAATCGAACTGCTGGTTTGATTCTCCTTAGAAAGTTTCCAATGGCAGTGATAACTTGCAGAGGGTTCTCAAGATGGACGGCATGCCCAGAATTTGGGATTTCTTTGATTGTGTGAATGTCAGGTTCTGCCATACTTATTTCTTTCAGTTCGTAAAGCATTTCTCTGGCAATTTTCTTGAATTTTGGATCATGCTCTCCAACAATTAGGTGAAGGGGTACTTTGCAATCTTTCAGATCTTCCCACAATGGTCTACACAATTTTGAAACATGAAATTAATTGATTTCTTTAAAGTTTTTCTTGCAATAAATTAGATATATATATTATAAAAGACTTACTGTTGCCTCCCAATACTTAAATCAGACAGCACTTTTGCAAGATGATGCAAATCATGATGCTGCAATCGGTTGGCAAACACTTTTTTGTAATGTGGATGGTTCCTTAAACTGCAATGCAAAAACCAAAGTTCCAATGAATTCAGGACAGTAATACATACATACATATATATATATATATATATACCTGTTCCAGAGATCCTCAGCATACCAGGAGTCTAAGAAGAACTCCAGGCCATAAGAAACAAGGAAGCTAGCTCTTGAATCATCTTTGGCCCGACGGAGCATCCTTGCCGATGGATAGGCCAGTCCCGGGCTTCCTGAAATTATGACAGCTCCTTGAACCTAGAATTAGACATTACAAATACGATCATAATTGGATTCAGAAACGACTGAAAAGGGTAGAGAGATATTATGTAGTTCTTGGTGGTGCACCTTGTCACAACATTTTAGCGCCATGTGCAGTGAAATCCTTGCTCCCATTGAGTAACCTACCAGGATAACTTTTCCAGGTGTTATTTGAGGAAATAACTTACGTAGCATCCTGCAAATAACTTCCATTGACAAATTGTAGTTCTCAGCAGATTGGTATTGTAAAGATGATTCTCCGTGGCCAGGAAGGTCGATTGCTACGCATCTTGTTGATCTTGACAAGGCCTTCATTATTGGAATCCAATCTCCGCTAGCTCCAAGAAATCCATGGAGAAACACAACTACATTATCCTGCACGAATTAAACAAGTAAAGTTCCAATTCTAAGATAGATTTATCATTTTTCGATAATATGGCTTTCTAATGTATCTGCATAACTGAAAATATATACAGAAGCAAGCAAGAATATAGTTTAACATCACTTACATTGGTGTTTGGCCCCATGCTTAGAACATTGATAGAGAAACAGAAATCATCGAGATCAACACTCAACTGGACCTTGTGAACTTTTTCTTCATTAAATTTCCAAACAACCGCATTTTGGTTGATGTCAAACTGCTGCATGAGTTGACTAGCTGCAATTGGACATGCCTCCACAAAGCCGCTTTTGGTATTACAATGAACCTTTAGATGGCCTAGGGTAACATCTTCCTCAAGCCATTTGTATGTTCCAAGACCATGGGCCACAAAAACGGATGGTTCCTTATTCATCACTCTGCAAATATCTGAATACTGCAAATCAAGAAAACTGGAGAACTGAATATAGCCTGATAAACCAAGACTGCTTTCGAATGTAGCGCTAACAACTGCCATCTTCCCTCGCTGCTGTGCCCATTGTGCAACTAATGCTGCATTTTCAAAACCTCCTATGAGGCTTGGTTTGATGACCTTAAAAAAAATATTTACATATCAATAGTTTCTTCTAGGAATAAATACTTGAATAATTGATGAACAAAATCTTAATTGATAACTACATAATTGTGTGTGTATATATATATGTTCAGGGATACAAAAATCTTTATCAGCGAGAACTCCAATAGCCACAGAAATGATGCACTAAAACTTACCACAGCAACAATTCCAGTGTGGGCATATTTCTCAAGGACTTCAGAAGGATTTTCTCTAATGCAGTTGATAGTTTCATCAAGTGCTACAGGCAAGCCCGTCTCATCACAAAATTTAATTATATCTTCCTCATCCTTTACAGGTTCCTGAAAAGATGAGATTTACAGAGACGTTCAAACATGATTTAAGACAAGTCAGGTGAACTACAAAGAGTTGGATGGTGACTGACAAAGGGCTTGTCAAAAGTTAATAACTTCTCAACGATACTACCTCAATGTACTGGAGGTCATAGTCTTTCACCAATTTGGCAAATTTAATGGCTTCGTCAAGAGTCCAATTCTTATTTGCATCCGCACGGAGTGCAACTTGATATCCGACCTTCCTTCTCACCTCTTGGATAACAGCTACATCGTCAATTGGATTAGTCCCGCGAGCTACCTGGATAAAGAATGCTTATAATCGTAGTCTTTCTAAGTTCTACAGCATTAAGCTTTCAAATTTCAGAACATTAAATCACTGCAGAATGGACATTACAAATTGTAGACAAAATGGTTAGGGGCCTGCGGAACTACCTTTATTTTTATAGCAGTAAACCCCTCCTCAACAAGTGAAGTTGCAACATTTGCTATATCATTGGGACTTCTGCCAGAGTCAATAAGGGCACAAATTGGGACACCTAACAGCTTCTTTGGTGATTCTTCTACTTTTGGATAAAGTATTTTCAATAAAGTGGAATTTTCTCTTGCTGCAATTGCGCTGAGAACAGCCATTTCTAACCCACATCTCACACTTGGAAAGATTGTATTGGGCTGTAAAGTGCATTCACAGATAGAAGATTAAAAAAAGATGTCCGGAGATGATTATGCTGTAAATGCACTGAAAGATATCAATGCCTACCGGGATTCCCAAAGTATTCCATATCCATGAGGAAATAGAGCCCTTCAGCAGAGGAAGAACGTAATCAATCTTAGCTCCTTCTACTGCATGAATTAGAAACTCCAGCTGTTCACTGACATCAAGTAAGTTTTCCTCATGGATTTCAAGAGGTGCAACCTGTATATACAATTGAATTAGAGAACTGAACCTTGGGCCTATTATTTTAATTTTGATGCAAAAGCGCTTCATTCCTCACAAGAATTTGTATGGAATGAACTGAGAACTGACCTTACATTTATTCCAAAAATAATTTGCAGCTATTGTATATATATTCATTGCTAAAAGCTTTCCTAGTTCCACGCCCCCGGATCCTTTAGTTTTGATAATTAATTGCCTATACTAATATCCAACAAGCAACAAAATTGAACTTATTGTCTCCAGATAAACATTTTGCCTTACCTCCCCATATCCTGTACTTCCATCTTCCAAAGACAAGCTAAGAACAAAGCCTTCTCTGTAGAACATCTCAGAGCCATAATTGGCCGACGTTGAAGTAGGTGGAGCACACAGCTTAATCCTGGTAAAAAATAATTTTAAATATGTATGACTGTTTCTCATATATTTACAGATACTTTATGGTTTTTTTCATTTAAAAGGCCATACCTGTATAGCTTATACTCCATTTTAGCAATTCTACTGATTATTAATCCTTGTGAAGTTTCTGAAACTGAAAGCTTAGAAAGGACATTGAATGTGTGATCTCCTGCTAAGTAACCAAAACTTTTCAAATTTCTGCCAAAAATAAAAGGGAAAAATAAAATAAAATTAATAACTATGATGAAATATAAAATCCTAGCAACCTAAAAAATATTTCAAGGCTATACACCTAAATTACCGGTGAAAGATGGCATTGGCATCAATGCAGCTCTCGACTTCTATAACACAATCAGCCTGCTCCTGTTGAGATGTGAACAAAGCATCCAGTAGCTCCATTTTTGTGCTTACTTGTAGATGCTTAACCCTATGTAGATGGAATATATATAGTTAACAGAGAGCATTATGATCTATCCATTTTATGTAGCGCTTTAACTCGCTTGAATGAATTGCAAATTCTAAGTCTTGCTCGGGGGAAGGCTTCACTTTGATTCTTATATGACACTTATAATGAGTGTCGAACTTGTGAGCTTTTCCATTGTGCCAAGCTAAGGGGTTTTACACATATTTGGTAAGACAATATTTATCAAAACTCATTAGTTTAGATCTTCAAGCTATTCTTGAAAAAGAAAACTACTTTGTAGAATAGCTAGTCAACAAAAATCATAAATGGGCAGTCAATATGTACGTCAACTTACACATGCAGAATGTGCAGAATACTTTACCTATGTGCTAGGCAAAGGTTTCTGATTGAAGTATTATGAGTTGTATAGAAAAACCGATCTAAAACTTTTCGCTCTGTCATATTTGCAATTGGGAGAAGACTAAAGATTCCACCACCATGATTGTTTATTACAAGTATGATCACCGGCTTCCGCAATATCCTTCAAGTAAAATAATCATTTATTAAATAAGTAAACATGGTTGTTTTATGAGCTAAAAGTTTTGGATCCAAGTCTTGCCATTAGTCAAAATGGTAGCACGGGCTTGGTTAATAGGACATAAGGAGAATACAATAGATAACACACAATCCAAAAAACAGAAGATTTAGGTGAGTGTGTCAGTAGCTGATTATCACTTGGAACCAAAGAGCTTCCAATTTTAAAAGTTACAGAAGGACAGCAATAAACAAAATATGATCAAAATCATCATTCAATATTATAATTGGATGGTGTATTTGATGATTGATCATAAATTTTATCCTTATACTGGTTTGTATTCTCTCCCAGAAGGTACCTTCTTAGGAATCCAGTGAAAAATAACATAAGAAGGTTATGACCGAGAGAGACAGTCACTATCCTGCCTAATTCAGATATTTCAGCTGGGTATTGTGACCAAGTGAATATAAAGCAGGTTCTGAAAAGAGAAAGGACAATCTTTTTTTTCCCTTTATAGGGGGTGGGAGATAAGGGCAGTTTGGGGTGAGAAGAGAACTCCTTACTCTTGTCCTAGGAGTGCCAGTCCATTTGTATCATGCAGAAAAGAAATGTCGCCAATAACACAAAGCACCTGACATACTCGAGAATTAATTGAAGAACAACATATCATAAGAAACCAACAAAGTCATATTATAAGAAAAGAGCAGACATTACAATGATTGTATTAAGAGCAAATGAAAATGCAACTACTATAAGTTCATCAAAAGCTCAAAAAATAGATCATTTTCCATTAACATCTTATATCCAGTTGCAAACAATAAATCTTACTGCTGGACAGTAAAAACTAAAACCAACTGATAGATAATATGAGAAGACTGTGAAGGAAAACACTTGATACGAGGAATATTGACTATTAGTTTTGTTAAATTTCCACCTCATCTAAAAGCAAGCTGATAGAAAAAGAGAGATTGGATTTATAAAGAGAAGAATAACAAGTTTATTTTTGGCTTAAACTCAACAGTCTATTAAGTAAGTTTGTGAGACAGACTTTTAGTAAATTTATTATTACTAATGAAAAAGGAAAGAGAAAAATGACATCTCCTAGTCAGGCATGACTATGTGTGTAAAAGAAATTGACTGTAAGAATTTAGAAAATCTAACTTGGTGTATCTATTTCCAGTTACTCACCCTCTTTTTGCATCCGACAGCAAAACCAATTGCAGTGCTAAGCAAACCATCAATCCCACTGGCTCCTCTATTCCCAGCAACCTGTACCCAGTGGCATGGCAATCTATATCTTGACATTTTAGATGCATTGTGAATATTATGAGCTGCATTAAATGCATACATATCTGCATCACGTATTGGCATGCTGTTCCCAAGAAAGACAGCAGACTCATGGAAAAGGGTTTCCGGAATGACATGTGCAACATAAGGTTCAGTGAGGGAGTACTCTGAACGGATGATAAATGAAGTTTCCCAAGCAGCCTACAAAGAGGAAAGTTTTCCAAATCATTTCAGGATGGTAAGGAAATTTATCAATTTTGATTTTTAAATAAAGATAAATTTGAAGAGCGGTCCATTTATCGTTCCCCAAGGATCAACATTTTAATTTAGTTGGCTGAAAATATCTGATTGACAACCTAACTAAATCCTTTGATGGATATGAAATCATGGAATAGGAGTTGCAATATGAAATTATGCGGTTGAAACAAAATCAAATATATATTAGTTATTCCAACCTCATCCTGAGTTAAAGTTATTTCATTCACTGTTTTTCATATAGCATTATGAAACCAATCAAAATATCATATTATTCAAATTGCTGATCTTTAACAAAATGTCCAAGTGAAAATATGGTATCCAAAACTATTACTGAACGCACTAAACATTGTCCAAACAGCCTTGACGTATGAAGAAATATCATATATTAATAACAATATCTAGTTTTATGACCATAAAGGAACATAATAAACTCAGAATCCTCTCATCTTCCATTCATTACACTCTTCTCATAGATTATTTAAAGCTAGTAAAATGAAATTCCATCACATACTCTAGGGTACAATATCTCCTCTTACTTCCATGTCAATAGGTATATAAATAGACATGTTTCAGCATTTTGTCAGTAGGCTTTAAATACATGTCAATACTGCCTTCAGTTTGCTAAATGAAGGCTCTTGCATTATACCCAATGTAAGATCAGAATTTCGTCAAGCTGTCTCTTATACATTCAGTTGCAAGAAATTTTTTGGGTCTTCTGAATATAAGTCAGGTAACTTATCCAGTAAATTGTATAGTCTCATTCAATAAATACAAAAGTGGGGTGACCTTTTTATGTCCATCAGTTTTGGTATCTCAACAGATTAAACTTCGTAATAATAGTTCTACTTTGAGCTAGTTTACTGACATTTCACCCTAAGTTGACATGGTTGTGAAGTTAAAGGGAGGGATATGGACGCTGACATTAAATCCAAGAGAAAGATGAAAAAGAAAAAAAAAAACTTGTAGAATTTCTGATAAAGCTTAAAAAGTGGCTGACATACCATCATCTCCAAAGCTTGTAAATAACTTTTCCATTCGCTGCTAAGACAGGGCGTACAAGCTTTCATTAAACAATCAGTAAATTCAGTAATTTTACTTTGGATTCGATGCGTAACAATATGGAGAGGATCATGACGTCTCGGGTGTCCATCAACCATTATATAGAAAGGCAATGAATGCTCTATCATCTGATATATGCACACACTGGTTATTCGACTTCCGAGCTGCCAGGAAGCAATGCAGTAAATGAAGTCAATAAAACAAGCAGAGTAGCCTTGAAAACAATTATTTCGCTGAGTTAAATATTTTACAAGAAATCATCATTAAACAATTAATGCCATAAAATATAGTATTAAAGGTAAAATTGCTCTGTTATAGTTCACATTCTTTGACTCACTGAAAAATAATTCTTGATTTTTTCTTTTATAATTTAAAGGAGTAATAATCATAATCCCATACTGTTAATTACACTTCAATACCACAAAGATAGGACTCCACTTGTCCAAAACCAAGGATAAATCTGTGCCAACCTCACCTTATGCTAATTTTAAATAAAAAAGGTGAATCGGTATACCATTGTATGAATAAAATAGGTAGAAGAATACCTGGATAACCACATCAGGCTGCATCCAGTCCCTGACTCTGTCTGAAAGAAGCAGATAATCAAGATGATCCAGGAAAATAATATTCTCTTCCATATCTATAAACGAAGCAATATGCTTCCTCATTCGTAACCCTGAAAGGATATCAACTACAACTGGCCACAATAGGTGTTTGGAAAGAAGAAGAGCCGCCCATATGTCATCCTCTGTATGAATAGCACCAAGGATTAACAGTCCTCGTTTTGCCCCTTGTATGACTTTCATAATTTCATTCATTTGACAATCAGTTTGATTCAGTACAATAGAATGTTTTATTGGGATATAGGTGGTGAATGGTTCTGTAGTTGACAACCAGACATCTAAGCCTTTCAAACAGCTGTGATCCCACATTTTTGGAATGTTTACCAATGGCTCACGGAAAGGGCAGTTGATATGAACAGGGCCAGAGGGGGAAGAGGTTGCAAGATTAACAGCAGAGTCAAGAGTAGTAAGTACCATCCTAGCAAAAATTTCATCAGTAGGTACAGGAAGCTCAAAATATTGCCTCACAAAGGAACCGAAGTGATTGACCTAAATATGGAATATGCAGCAAACTTTAGATGTAGAATAATAAGGTAAAATAAAGGAAGAAAATGCCTTCAGTAAAGGCAAACAGAAAGATCATTACAGGCTACAGAAAGAAAGCTCAATGGAAGGGAAACAAAGTTCATAATGTAAAGTAGTGGCACTATGTAATTATGCAGATGACCAAAACACTAAAGAATAGCATGATTAGTATGGTTTGGGAAAGGGAAGGTGATGTCAACTATGTCTTTATGGGCATCACTTAATCATTTCTGCCCCAAATACTCCAATTTGGAACACAAGGAAATGCTGATGTGGAGTACCAATACCCTTCCACTTTTCTATCCAAGGTAAATTATTTAAATTGTCATTTACTTCCCAGCTTCTTGTCCTTCCATGTTTCACCTCAACTAGTCTTAAGAGTGAAATAGCAATTTACATTTACCAAAAAAATTTCTAAGACACATCCAAATTTGGAGAGAAAAACCTGATCAATTGCTTGGTTTGCTCCAACATCTTGCAATTCAGGAGGACGGTCAGCAGTAAGTAATAACATTGGTATGAAATCTTGGCTTGCCTCCACAACCTACATATTAATTTTGTCATGAAATATTAAATCAAGTAATTCTTCCACCAGCAAGATGTTTCATCAACACAAATAACTCAAAAAGGTGCAAAGAATAGAGTGAACTAGAAAGAGAGAATTAACAGAGAATGTACTCAAAATCACAGGATTTCAGCACAATAATATGCAGTTGAATTGAAAATCAAAGAGGCCCGCAGGGGCAGAAGGAAAACTTTATGAATATAATATGACAGTTAACAGAAGAAAATTGGTCCCCATTCAGAGGACAATAGATGTTTGGGACAACAAATGAAGCGAACTTACAGCAGGAAGAAGATTTGAAGCAGCTGTGCCAGAAGATGTTATTATAACAGCTGGTTTGTGGGAACCTCTAGCATAACCAACAGCATGAAAGGCAAGTGAACGCTCATCAATGCATGCTATACAAGTGGTAAGGGGATGAGCTGAAGCCGCAATTGCAAGGGGAGAGGATCTTGACCCTGGAGCTACACAAATATACTAGATGAAGAATAAATCAGAAACAAGTAGATCACCATGAATATACCATGTTGTTAACATGCAGTCTCACCATCAAACCAAGCCTTGTGCATTCTTCAATTATAAGTGAAGCCCATAAGGAATTGATATTCTGGCAGTCTAAGGCAGAATAGCTTGTTTTGTCAAAAAATTCACTCTGATCCTGACATTTTAAAAGCAAAGAATTATAATTTTGTCACCTAAATAGCCAAACTGATGCAGAAGTTGAGAAGACCAAGTTAAGGTGCCAGCAAGGCCTAAAAAGAATGAGAGTGACAACAGAATTCAAACCTAATGTGCTAACCTTAGGAGACACGACAGTTGAAGTCAGCATAAGGAACATAAACAATGAAAAAGAAGCAGAGAAAATACAACTAATTGTGCATCATTGTTTTATGAAGGTCCCTCAAAGGAGCCATTTATTAGCCTGACTTTTTATTCATAATAGAAAATAGTTTCTCTACTGAAAAGGCCCATCTCTTAGGCTCAAAGTACTGGAAACAAAAAAAAAATTTCCTTAACATCTATTACGTGGTGATTGAAGATTCAGCAATATTATCATTCCATGAAAACCAGTTCCTTACCATATTGCTAGAAATAGCTATAGAAGGTGAAATCAGGGCAGAATACTGACTGGAACAACATGAGCCACCTTTCTGTGGAAGTTAAAACAGGCAACTTTTAAGTCCCATCCAATCAGGCATACATAAAAGAGAAATTAAATAATAATAATAATAATAATATTCTTCATGAAGGGCAGAAAGTATAATGTCAAGAAAGAAAATTACCAGGATAAAGGGGATACCAGTTCCAAATTGCCTGACTGAAGAATACATCCTCCAAGCTGAATCGCATACATGCAATCCTACGCGTTGACAAAGAGAATTCTAACATAAATGGTGGTTGCAACTTTAAGATTTTCTGTTTATTGCAATTCTCCAAAATAATTCACAAGTAAAATATAAGAAGAGCTACCCAGTTTTCTCATTTCCAGAAGAAACCACAAGACAAGTGTGTTTTAAGAAGATAAAAACAAAAGGTTAGCATTCAATGACCACATCTAAACCAGGAAATAAATTCAGAGGTATTTTTCAAAATAACCAACTTGATGAAACAGTTTATTATTTAGGAGAGAAAGGAAACAGAAGGAATTAAGAAAAAGAAAACATGTGAACTGAGCTCTTAAGGACCAGTGAGACACATTCGGATGCAATTTTATTAAAGGAAGAGAAATCCTGGGATCACAGTTATAAAATGAAATACCACGTCTTACCATTTCCAAGATTTTCTCATCCATGATATTGGAATTCCTAAAACCAAAACTGTTGGGCTTTCCATTGTCCTCTGTGAGTGACCAAACACGATCTCTTACCTGAAAGAAAGAAATGGGAGGCTGAAGCAATGCTAAAGAACAACAATGCAACATGCTGCTAAGTTTTAAAAGTGATATGTTGCTTAAACAAAAGGTCGTATACTAGGATGTTCAAATCCATAGCGAATCCAGCTAACTGCCCTTTTGGATATTGGTGAAACCATAAAGAGATTGTTTTACAACAAAGCATATCCATCATAATGATTCACATACAGAACACTAAAAAAAGATGTGCATTTAAACATCAAACTGAAAAATGAATATGCTTTCTATTGTATTAACTTTGCAAACCAATTTAGACCTTAACCCTACGTTCATTTCGGAGAATAAGAGTACTTGTCTTGCGATTAACACTAAACACCATTTTCAGTTCAAGAAATAGCATCTTATTGAACCAAAGATCAAAAGGAGCTTGAAGAAAAGTTTCTAGGCATCAAATTCATAGTTCAAATGGACCTAGGCAGAAGTTTATTATGATAGTGCCTAAAATATGAATTGTCATAAAAACTACTCCCATTTCTCAACTAAGAAAAATATCAAAAGGCCTGGATAACGATTCCAATAAATGTTGCTATGAAGAGGAGCAAAAATGAAATATTGACAAGTGAAAGAGAACAACCTTTGGATACCTTGTAGAGAGAAAACTTGTAAGCTTCAATGGCTTCCTCAAAGCTGCAAATGGAAGAGTTATTCCATGCTAGTGTGGCAACCAAGACAGTAACCTCCTCAAATTCATGTAACTCAATCTGATAAAAGTTAATTTATTGATTCATTAAACCATAAAGAATCTAGCAGTTCACAAATCTGTAAGTGAGATTTTTCATAGAGGTAAGCAGTTCAGAGGGGAAAAAAGACTGAAAAAAGAGAGTAAAGCCTTATGCAGTTTCACCTGGGGAATGAAGAAGTAAAATGAACCAGCTTGGTGCTTTAGGGTAGTTGAAACAGTGTCGTAATTGACATCAAGAAACCCATAAACCAACGGAAAAGTTGATTCAGTCGAAGAATATCTGCCAAAAATAGCCTCATTGAAGTTTGGAGAAAGTTGAAAGTTAAACTACTCAAAACACCAAAATTCTTTGCAGAACCAGTAGACGTTTTTCATCACTAAAATTTTCTACTGTAAGTCTATGTACTAGCAGAACTTTCTGAACTAAACATGTAAAGAGTCCAATATATATGGCCGCTATATACTCACCAAGATAAAAATAAAATGAAAAACATGTACACAACAATTCTATGTGATAAGTAAATCCCATATAGTAAACAAGTAGCTATTCTCAACTTATGTGAATCCACTGACCAGAAAAGGAAAGTAACAAAAACAGAGATGGCGTCTACTTGGGATGAGGAAGGGTAATTCAGGGAAAGACTACCAAGAAAAACTTTCTGAGGGCTTCTACAATTTTTTGGTGACTAATTCATTCAAATTTTAGCAACAATCCAGAATGATGTTCTTTTTCTAGGTAATTCAGTGCAAACTACCCTTCCAGAAAGCAGTAAGTGTTCCACAAGACTATGTATCAGAATAAGCAATTCTGCTAGAGTAATAGGAAGAAGTAACACAAACATACAAAACAGAAAGCCAGAAAAAGTTTCAGTTGTCAATCAAGGTAAACAAGTGCACATGGAGAACAGAAAATTCGTGAAGTACCTTTTAATTTGAGTATAACTCATAGGGGCATGTGAATAATATCCCTTGAAGTAGATAGCTGCACCAATGCCAAATACCCCACGCGTTTTGCCCAAAGCAAGTGTTTTATATGATGGGTTCTCCTCTTTGGATAGGAAAAACAGAGGAAAGACTCCCGCTTTATCATGCTGGCTAAAAAACCAGTTTAATGCCTTTGCACTTGGAGGCACTGCAACCTACACATTCACATCCTCTTATGTAGTTATATATTAAAAAAATAAATAAATAAATAAATAAATAAATGCATTCATTCACTTTGAGTTATAATGATCACATTATAACAAGGAAAACTCATAGAGAAATTTTATTCTTTTTACAAGAAAATTAGAAAGCTCTGGCATAATTTGTGAGAAAACAAAAACTTGTGTAGAAGAAGCATCCATTCAGATAAAATTCAAAAGATAAGACAAGGGAGTGTTAAAAGGATAAATTTAAATTCTCTGTTAGTTAATATACCAAAAGAATATTTTGAGTTGATAATGAGTATTCTATATCATATCCTTACACATAGGGACAGACAGAGGATTAAAATTTTCTCCTAAAAGTAGCTAAACCAAATCCAATTTAATCATTAGATATCATTCAACATTTAAATTTAAAACATCAACTTTGTGATTGTAAATATTTTTCAGTTCTACATTAGATTAAGAAAAAACATATGCTTTTGTAATAAGAAAAAAAAAAGTACAAAATTAAATGGAAAAATTATACAATTGTATACAATTTTAAAGTTTTACCTCAAATGTGATCATTCCCTTAGAACTACAAGGAGGGTTTGCCTTCAATTCTTCAACAGCTTCCTGAATCTCATCTAATCCTTGCTCTAGAGTCAAGGCAGGAGGCAAAGTCCGTCTAATGCAAGTTGAAACCAGTAATGCAGCATCTTTACACTCCAATACTCTGTCTTCCTTCAATAAACATTTAACCGCCTATGCACATACAACAACAAAAATGAATACAATAAATAAATAAATAAAACCCACAAAAATGAGAGTTAAATCATTGAAAAATATCAAGAAAATCGAGGTGTTCACATGCAATAATAACCTTAAAACTTGAATTTTTGGGTCTCTTGAACAAAGCAGTAAGAGGGTTTAAGGAAGTTCTGAAAGAAGAACATTGGGCGTACTTAAAGGTGGAAATGGTAACAGTCCTATCAGTAAGAGAAGGGGTTTGAAGCATTACAAATGGAGGTTTTCGAGTATGCATTAGAGATTGAAAATTCATCATTCTCAGGATCTTTGAATTACTGTCTCCTATGAGTGGGAGGAGATTCAGTGTGCCTTTTGGAGTAGTATTTTTTGAAGCATGCAGAGAACTTTTGATTGGTTTAAAAGGATCGATGGTGGTGATGATAAGATAAATAGTATTACAACACATCGAAAATTTCAAATTAGTCCCTTAAAATATCCAAAATTATAAATCAATACTCTTATTTTTTAACTAATAACATTTAATCCTATAATTTATGTAAAGTTTCACATATATATATATATATATATTGTATATTCATCCCACATCGAATATTAGAGTAAATTCATTTAGTATATAAATATAAGATTTAGTTATTCATAATCAACTCTAATATTCTTTTAATACTAATTTTGTTTCAGTTTTATATACAATCTAATATTACCACCTTTTAAAAAACAATATTACATACACAAAATTATATACTTACAAACCCTTTTAAAAAACAATATTACATACACAAAATTATATACTTACAAACAAACAAGTACATATACATATATGTATGTATATATAACATTCTTTTAATATATACAATACAATGGGAATTATGAGCAAACAACGGCAAGCTTTATTGCTGAAAATGCTCCAGCATCAACCCACTTCCTTATGTTATGTTCCATCAGAAATGGTCTGCCATCAAATGATATATATATGTATATGTATACCATAGCTAAAGGTGCATATGGCTAGAATTTTTATCATTCTTTTTTGAAATTCTTCCATTTCATCCCATAAAAAGTTTAATTTTCTAATATGATACTATATATATATATAAATCAAATTTTGATTCGCATAAAATTTTAAAATTTTAATACTTATTTAAAACAAAATTTTATTTTAACTTTTATATCACATTTAACAAAACCTATATATAGGTATAAAGGAGAAGTAATAGTAACAAGACATACACCAAATGGCCTGAATAATAAATGGCCAATTGTGAACAAACAAATAAGTCCGAGATAGACATGTTTATGTTTCAAACAAATGTAGCCTTCACTTATTGGCTATGATCTGCCTCCTCTCAACTTCAGCCCATTCCATCATATATATATATATATATATGTATATCTTCAAATATGGTGGTTAACTAGCATTCTAAGGCTGCAAATGCAATTTAGGGCTAAGCACAAAGCCAAAAGTGTCTCTATGAACACACATTCCTTTTGTGTAGTTAAATTACTTAAAACTGTTGATAAAGTAGAAAGAGTTTGGTTTTTTTAAAATAATTTTTTAGTAAAGTTTAAATTTTATGTATAAAGAAATGAATGTTAGAGAAAGTTTATTTAAAATATATATGCATATGTATGTATATTTTATTCTTGCAAAAAGGGATATAATGTAATTCCAAAATCTTAAGGGGCAGTATACCCTACCTTTTTCTTAAGTTTGCCTTTTGTCATATATATATATATATATATATATATATATATATGTATGTATGTATCTAAGTGCCCTAAAGTAAGTGTAGAGAAATTGTTTTCTCCTTTTTCTTTTTTTCCCCTAAAAGAAAAAGAAAAAGAAAAAGAAAACATGACCTTTTGGATAGCCGAAAGAGTAGTTTCAATTTTGTATTCCAATTATTTCATTTATTTATATTTTAAAATTTTATGATTGGAATATATATATATATATATATATATATATATTATATATATATACAGTTCTAGATTTTTTTTGGTAATTTTTTATTGTATTGTTAGTGCCAAATTATAGTGACTCGATCACACAACCAAACACTTGAAAAAGACTAAATTCTATTTGTTTTTGTTTGTTTCATGTAAAATATTCAATACACTTATCGTGGTTGGACAACTGATTCATGAAATGTAAAGTTAAGACTAAATTCTAACACAATATATATATATATATATATCCTCTTTTTCCAATCACTCAATATAATTTACTAATCCAAGAATCTTCATATTTGTGATTTCATATATCATAAATAGACAGACACATATATAAAGACATATATATATATATATATATATATACTTTAGCTTCTTGAAGTCATTTTTCAAGTTGTTTCTAGGGTTTTAATCAATATACAAAAATATTAATTTTGATTTTACCAAATATAACAATACCTTAATTGGTATATTATAGAACGTACTCAATAAATAATAACATTATATACTATAAATTATATATTACTTACTGTTCTTGTTATATAAAAATCGAGTAAATTTTTTTTTTTTTAAATAAAAGTTATACTCTCATACTACTTAAACTCTAAACAAAAGAAAACAAGATCAAAATAACCCTCCTTACATTATATATATATATATATATAATAATATATATATATTTTTTTTTTTTTTTTTATTTTTTTTTTTTTTTTTTTTTTTTTATACCGTGCTTTCTTATATTATATATATATATATATTTATTTTTATTTTTTTGCATTTTTGTGATGGTAAAATTAAAAGGGGGTGAAAGGGAAATTGTGGTATTCATAAATGTGGGGGTGGGAAGCTTGGTAGGCCAGATTCACCCAGAAATGTCTAAAAACAAAAGAAAGAAAAAGGAAAAAATTTTGGCAATCAAAAGAGCACTCATATTGCTGCCACCAATGACCACCATATTTGAAGGGGAAAAAATTTGGCATTAATTAGTGGGTAGTTTTTTCCCAATTCATCTTCTTTTCTTTTTTGGTCTTTTATTGTCAAATTTCATTTTAGTTCAATCAACCAAAAGTTTTTGTGCATATAATTCAACTTCCTTCTCCATCTCTCTATAATCAACCCTACTTTTTACTATAAAAAAAACATTTTATAAACGAAAACATTGAATTATATCTATCTATTTATAAACAGAAGAATATATATATATATAAATTCATGTTGTAATGACATAATGGAGAAGTCACTTTCTCCAAATTATTTATCCATAAATTCCAATTAATCATTACATCTCATAATTTAAATCACCTCATTAGCAACAGACTCATAGAGGGAGGGAAAAAAATCTAGAACACTAGGTAAACATAATTCAATTCATGAATTATTTCATAGAGTTTGACCCAAGAAAGAAAAGGAAAATAAAAACTCATAAAAAAGTAAGATCATGATAACTCTTGAAATTCATCATCCCTTTTGTATATAATGAAATTTCATGTATACATACATACATATATATATATATATATATATATATTTGTGTGTGTGTGTGTGTGTGTATGTATATGCTAAAGTTTTATATTGAATGGGATTGAGATTTTGGTTAGTGATAAATGAGCTAGGCAATGAAGTTACTAATGGAGCCACAAAGAAAAAGAAAAAAAAAAAAAAAGGTTTGAAGTTGACAAGTTTTACACCACCTTTTATTTGTGTTAGGTTCACAGGTGACGATAAGTATAGAGCACTTACTTACACATTGCCTATACAGAGCTTGTGTTTTTAATCTCTCTCTCTCTCTCTCTCTCTCTCTCTCTCTATATATATATATATATATAGTATCTATCTATACATACATACATATATCCAATATATATGTTTCAATCCTCAAAGAATTCGACAACTTAGGCAGAGAAATATGGATTGCGTAGTTTTGAGTATCACAATTATTTATCCAAATACTTAAAACTTGTAATAAAACCATTAGCTGATAATTAAATGCATCATCTACTCCAATTGTTTATTTTCTATAAAATAATTAACCTTTCTTTGTTAATTAATTCTAAAACTGTAATTTCACAAATAAATTTATTATCTACAAATAATTTCATTCTATTAGTATCAAATATACTAACAAAGTTTTTCTAAGTACACCACCACTCCCTACTATTGCATAAGTCAGGTTTGAATCATCAATCTTAATTATGTCAAAAAAAAATTATTAATTTTTTTGCACTTAAAGATAATTGTTATCTAAATTTATTAATTAAAAAAATATTTATATAATTCGAATCAAATTGCTTACATATATATATATATATATATATATATATGGCAAAGACTGTGGTACTAGGTAGACAACGATGGTGACGAATCGTTTAAAGAAAAAGAAGGAATATATGAATATATATATATATATATATACATAGAAAAGAGAAATATATGGCGCTAAGGATACACACATGGCAAGATGAATAATAGCAGCTACGAAGGAACACATAAAAATCCAAACACTATTCTTTTTTTCTTTTTAATAAGAGGAAAGAAGAAGAAAAAAGAAACTGTACATTAGAAAAATAGTAATAAATAAAAAATTAATTAACCTATTATTATTATCCACAATGTAAGTGGATTATGACCTCAATGACCATAACGTAAACACGAAATAACATGCGTGCTTGTAATTAATTAGCATTATTTTAAACGCACCATCTTTAATTAATTATTATTTTAATTAGACTAATAAAGTACATTATTTTGAGAATACTAGATAAGAGTGTATTAAACATAATATATATATATATATATATATATATTATTCTCAAATGTATTTTAGAAATAAATTTTTTGAAAATAAATACAATATTAACTAAAAATATAATTTTAAGTGAACTAAATTAAGATAGGAGAATAAGTAAAAAGAAAATTATAAATATAAATAAATAAATATATATATATATATATATATTATATTAAATAGAAGAGGGAAAATGATGAAGGAACTTTGCTAAAATTAAAAAGAAAAAAAAAGAAAAAGATGGTGAGACCTTATCCTATATGAACCAATCAGAGATACAGGTATTTCATGACCTCAGGCAAAGAATACAAAAGAAGAAGAAAAAAAAAGAAGAAAAGGAAGTAGGGTTTCGTTTATATTTGTGAGTGGAGAAGAAGAAATTAGTGGAGAACAATATGCACATATGGTACAAGTGATGGTACCAAGAACTTCAAGTTCCTTTTTAAAATTAAAAAAAAAAAAACACTTGAAAAATAAACAATTACCTTCATAAAGTCACCCTATAGTTACACACATACACATGTGTATATATATATATATAATATAATATAATATGTAAAAAAGAACTAGAGTTGTCCAAAAAAATAAAAGAAGAAACATTCTTCAAGTCTTTGGAACCTTCTGATGTACATATGTATGAATGGATGCACAATGATGATCATGATCATGATGAATGCAAGATTGTTTCCAATGCATATGGATGCTTTAAACTATGGCTTCAATAGATCACTTGTGCATTAATATATTATATATATACACATGTATATATATATATATGTGTGTGTGTGTGTGTGTGTATTGTATCTAAGAAGGAAGTTGCTGTTTTTGAGTATTACTAAATACAGCAGACAAAACTATGAGCTCCCCTCTGTTTGCATTTATCTGCCGACTAACCTGTTTTTTTCATAAATAAATTTCGAATTCGAGATCTTGAAAATAAAAATTAACTTCTTTCTGTTTAGGTCAATAAATGTCGGTAAAACCCCTACTTTCATTAAATAATTAAGAAAATGTTATTTTTATTAAAATTTTCAAGAAATTATCATTCATGTTCATGTAAAGACGAAATGCTCTATAGTTAGTCAAAGCTACCCTAATCCTTTTACCATATATAAGGTTCTCTTGTTGACAATAAAAATAGGCTCATGTAGAAATTGACCTACTACTACTACTACTACCCTCTTACAAAGAAGAAAAAGAATAAGATGGAAATGAATGGGGTTCCAATATGGTATAAGGTTGAGATGACTGAAGGGTAGACAAATTGGGTGACAAAATGGTGCAACAAGCACCCACTTTGATGCACATTATGACAAGAGAAAATACTAGTAATCCTCTACTTGTCAATGTCATGCCACCATCACTTCTCTCTCTCTATTTTCCTTCCTTTCTTCTTTCTTTCTCTTCTTCATGGAATTTATGCCTCCCACCACCACCACCACCACCACCACCACCATCATCACCCTACCTATATAACTTTACACAAAACTTAATCTGCCTGATGTTTTGTTTGGTGCAAAAGATTGTGTATACGTTAAATCCAATCCCCCTTATTTGTGTAGCACATTCTCACCTTTTATATATCCCTTCATTATTCAACTATATATCTCCTCTATTTCTAACACCTATAGTTTTGGGAATATTATTTATGTTTCTTTTTTACTACATTTTATTAAAATCTAACCAGCCAATATTCAATTTCATAATTATCTCGATTAATCACAAAATATTTTAATCTAAATGAAGACAAAATATCAAGAACAATGTATAAGGATAAAAGATAAAGAAGATTAAAAAAAAAAATCCTTACTTAAAAGAGTACAATTTCACACACACACATATATATATAGGTATTAGTGACTAGCATTTTAGCAGATTAAATAAAGACAATGCTGCTAAATGAGAGTTAGATATTTAATTAAAGTAGGGTATATTATCCACACATTCTTCTTTAAAGTTATAATAGTTGGGGCCATTTTAGTCCTTTCACCTATCCTATACTTTTACACAACTTTATAAATATATATATATATATAATTGTTGACATTACAAATAATAAAGAAACATGCATAATATTCTTTATCGATCATCATCATCCCTTTCTAATACAATTTATGATAATGTTGATTCTTTATCTCATGGCAAGAATTTTAGAATTTATGAAGAAAAGATAACTCAAAGGGAGGCATAATATATCAATGAAGTACTGCTGGCAAAAGAAGAAGAAGAAGAAATAATCTGTCCCAAATGCTTCTATTACCTTTACTAGCCAATTCCTATACTTTTTCTTTATTGATTAAACCCTAGATTCTTTCATTAGGAAATCAAAGCATATTCACATCTCTTTCCCTAAGTCAATCACAAGTTGTAATCTTTAAGGTCTAGAATAATTCAATTATATATTATGTATATCTATATTCTTTAATTAAACAATCAAAACATATATGTGAAACTCTATATAAACATAATAAGCATTACTATTTTTGATTAATATTCAATACATCTTTTTTTAAATTAACAAAAAAATTATTGACTCTTAAACATATTATATTAATATAACATATAATAAATTCTCAAATAATATTTGTTTTTTTTATTGAAAACAAGGATTACAAGGAACCTAGTTCTTTAGTTGATCCAAATTCTTATCCAACTTTGTGTATTGGGGAATTACCAAAACTGAATATGCATAAAGAATTAAGGACATGGTGGTGTGAGTGGACTACTTAACTTCATTCATTAGTTTAATTTTTTTTTTTTAAAGAAAAAAAAAAAAAAATATATATATATATATATATATATATATATAAAATAAAATAAACAATACATTTGCGGTTGCAAGTTGCTACCGAAGAGATTTGCCAAGACTTATTAGATACAACAAATAATGACCATTTTTTAACTTTTTTTTTTTTTTTAAATGCCAACAACAAATTGATAGTGGTCATCAGGCACTTATATAGGTTTGCAACAATACATTAAAATATTTGCAAATAATATTGGACCACAAAAAAACTTAGAAGGAGACACACACAAACACTTGTTTTATTACTAATTTATATTAGTTTTGTTTTCACATCTAAACACTGTTCCTACACCATGGTTATCTATAATTATAAGCTTAAGCTAACAAAAAAATCAAAATTTTTATGACTTCATGCAGTGTTTAACGTGTAAATCCAACACAAATTTTCACAAAAATACTCTCAAGACATAAATAATAATTATCATGAACAATAAATTAAAAAAGACAATAACAAACATAAAAATTTACAATTAAATCACTTAATATTTGAAATTATCATAACTCGAACTAATTCAAATTTAATTTAAATTAGATCTGTAAAATCCAAAAGAAAATTCAACTCTTACCTCTCATTTTAATTTTATATTAAATACCATTTACTTTAAATACTTAAATTATAAAAAAAATATTTTAAATTTATTTTTCACATTATAAATTAAGGTAAAATAATTGATATTTTTTCTTTATACTTCTTATTAAAAAAATTAAAAAATATATATTAATATTTTTAACTAAAAGAGCAGTTTCCAATGGTGATATATTGAAATAATTTAAATGTACTAAGCAACTGCTTCTAGTTCAAGATTTTGGTGTTCGCTTTGTTGGTAAAGAGGAGGAAAAGGCATTTGGGAAGATATGGTTTAATGGAAAGATTCACGATTTAAAAGTTATGGTTGAGAATTTTCCCACTATTTTTTTGTCACGTGGACTAAGGTTGTCTTAGTTAATAAATGTTAGTTTTCTTAATTATAATGTTTTTAATAAAGGATTAGATTAGTAATAGTATCATTTAATTTGTTTAAGAAAAAAATTTATCTATAAAATAATAACATTTTGTATATTTATATTGATAAAAAAATGATAACAATAACATTCAATATTCCTACCTATATAATATACTCATAAAAATAGGGGAAATTTTACTTTTTAAGGGAACCAAAAAAAACACTAATTAATTAGAGAATAGTAGTTTAAATTATTGACGATAAACTAAGACTTTACCTAATGGGTAAATAGAGAACCAATAAAATAAACATAAAGGATGCTTTCACGATGTAATTTCCGTCCTTAGTGGGCAACATTACTGATTTGTCCAAAGAAATGGACAGAAAACTAAATTCTGGAATATTTTCTTTTTATTTTTTTTAAGTGACAAAAATATTTATTTGATATGATTTGTAAGTTATTAGCGAATCTCTTTTTAATCTCAAGTGCGGTGAGAATGCAAAAACTTGTTTCTGCCTAACTCCCACTAAATACCCCTAATGGCAAAAGAAAGAAGAACAAACATGGATAACATGGAACAATAAAGTAAAAAATAAAAAATAAATTAATCTTACCAAACAACTCCTTATGCTTTTTCTGATCCCATTTTCATTATATTTTAATCTACCAAAGAGGAAACTCTTACCACTTATAGCTGATTTCCGTAGTATAGGCTAAAAGGCCATGACGTAAACTTTTCTCCTCCATAACACCGAACCACTGCAAATATGAATATATGAAGATATCATCAGATGATTTCTTGAATATATGCAAAAATAAGATACCAGATATCAATTCATCAAATATCTTTATATATATAAATTAAGTCTAAAGAATATCTTTAATTGTTCATACACATGTTTCATGAGAATAAGGTAATTTAATTGGCGTATTTTCCCTTATATAATTTATATAGCATCACTTGACAAACAAACGTAAAGTTTTGAATTCAACTCACATTAAAAGATCATCTTGTGTCATATTTGAATCATTTGTTGTTGTCCAAGGAGTCTAATCTATAGAATCTTTCCCGAGTTAATAGATAAGGATATCATATTATGAAAAACAAGTTTCATTTAGAACAAGCATCCTAACATAAATGTATTTTCTAGTACTTAGTTCAACCATTGTATCATCTGAGAGACAATTAGGACAGTTAGACCTCTACTTTCAATTTGACAAGAGCATTAATCAGTATTCCCATAACCCATGTAGTTAAGAATATGGTGACAAAAATGGCTAAATGAATGAGGATCAAATGAAAACTTAAAAAGACGTTCAAAAGCAGCTTCTCATTTTGTCATGTATAAATAGAAATAATATATATTATGTATCAACTACAAGACAAGAAGACGAGAAAGAAATCAGATTCAGGGTTCTTTATATGACAGTGATTACAGGAACCAATCTGGTCTAGGACCAATTTTAGTATAACTTGTATGAAAGATTGTTGTACTTGCAATGCATATATGTTGTCTCAGAAAAACATAAAAATGGTTAGCAAAGTGAAGCACTTAAAGTACTACTATATATTTTAAGGTAGGAAAAGACAAGAGACGTTAGTACTATGCACAAGAAGTTTTGCACAGACACATGAATCCAGACAACATCCTCATTGGACCCCTTCTATCCCATTTTTGAAGTGGCCTTTGTGTCATCAAATTATATTAAAGACATTCATCAAAAAAATTTCTTTTCTTTAATAATTTTCACCTTTTGAATTGACTAGTTCTGATCATCAATCACGTGTGATTGGCTGTTAGAGTTTCATACGATTCTGAAATAGCCACACCTTTTCTCTATGATTTTTTTTTTTTTACCCTTTAGATTGACTTTAAGCAATTTCTTCATTAGCTTTAACATCTTTCCAAATTTTCTCCAATTTTAGATATAACTAAAGCTGCCTTCACCACAAGTTCTTTTTTTTTACCCCATGTAAGCACTACATACAATGATTTATCCATATTATGTAAAAATTCATGCCTGCATGACTAACAAAGCATTAGCATGATTACATGTAGTTAACATGCTATTAATATCAGAAACAAAAATCCATTAGCTGTCAAGATCTTATAGGGTAGTGCAAAGTGATGCTAAAAAAGTTACAAGAAAAAACAGCACCAAGCATTACATACATACATACATGATGAGTGATGTGCTGCTCCAATGGATGTCGTGAGCTCCTGGATACTGTTATTCCTCTGAGGTTGTATTTGGCCCACTTCTCAAGCCTTCTCCTCCTATAAAAGCCGTCTAATCCTCATGCAATGATCCACTATATCCTCTCATCGCTTTCTGCAAAAACAAAAACTTCAAGTGTCAGCTTCAATATAGTCAGCCATGATTCCATCAGAAGCCACAGGAATCCACTTCTTTGCCCCTGAGAATCACATGCCTTTTCCCTCTAACATCAATTTGATGCAGAACAGCTTCCCTGCTATACAATTCAGCAGGCTTTTAAACAACTTACCAAATTATCAGCACACTCCTCCCATCCACGAGTTCACTTCGCAGTCATCCTGCTTAAGCAACAACTCGACCTCAGATGAAGCAGAGGATCAGCAACTTAGAATCATTGATGAAAGAAAGCAAAGGAGAATGATCTCTAATAGAGAATCAGCTCGAAGATCAAGGATGCGGAAACAGAGGCACCTTGATGAGCTGTGGTCACAGGTACTCCGACTGAGGACTGAGAATAACAATCTCATAGACAAGTTGAATCATGTGTCAGAGTACCACGATAGGGTTCTTCAAGAGAATGCACGTCTAAAGGAGGAAGCTTCAGACCTCCGCCAGATGCTAACTGATCTCCAACTTGGCAGTCCTTATAATGCTCTGAGAGATCTGGATGAGGTTCCATGCAACACAGCTTATCTCAGAGCTGAATCATCAAAATCCATTAGTACTTCCTCTTCAAATCTGCTTCACTGAGAGATAGATCTAAACAAGTTCTCTCTCAGAGAGAGAAACATAGATGTTTCCCTACCTTAATTTTATTTTGTTTAATGTGTATTTTGTCAGTCTTTTCCATAAGTGAGACAATATGAGATCGGAAGCTTATGTTCAAGAGTACTTCTTTACTTAACATTTCATTTCCAACTCAGGCTATAATAATATCGAATATGAACCAATATGAGAAATCCAACCTTCACATTTGGGATTGCAAGCAACAAAATTTTGCTAAAAGTTAAATTTCAAGAAGTTCCTCATGAAGAAATCACAAACTTCATCAAGAATAAAAATTCAGACTTGATCATGAAATAGCACCTGAGACATGGACCACAAATTATTTGATTGTCATTCCTTAAGGAAAATGAGTGCTTCCTTTATCTTTCCCAGAAGTATGATAAATTAACATAAAAATAAAATAAAAAGTGAAGGAATAAAGAGAATAGTAGTATACAGTGACCCTCAATAGATCTGGCTGAGATGATATGTAGGAAGGACCCATGAACAGATATGTGTTGCACACACAAGCATAGGCAATGGACAAATGGTGGTGGAGGCGCTGGTGATAGTGGCTCATAATTCAACTAGCATAACAAGAAAAAACATATGCCAAGGCAAGCCACTGTGCTGAGATACTATTTTCTATCCTCTTTTCCATTTTTTGAAGCTTTCAATGTTACCAGGTTCACAAGTTAACATTATTTATCAACTTCGATTTTCTGCAGCAGACCAACAGCCTTTGCCTGCAAAATGTCAATGTTTTCTTTTTCTTGTGCGTTAAGATGGAAAAGGAAAATAATTAACCAGTTTCACTCCAATCTCTCTTCTTTTCCATGCAAAGATATACATGCCCTGTTAAATGAACTTCCTTTTCCATGGATTCTTGCTAACAAAAAAAGCCATATGAAAAAATAGGATATCTTTCAGGCCCTTTCAGATTGAGCAAGTATTCAGAAGGAAAAATGGAATCATGTTCGGGAAGAAATATCAGAAAGTGCTTTGTAGCAATTGCATGTACAACTTCAGAGAAAGGTATGTAGTAACGGGTCCTAGTTGTTTCTTTCCTTATCTAGTATAACCCATCATAAAAAGAAGAACTCAAAGGGGAAAAACTAAGTATATTATCTATCAGGATTACAAAGAAATGATTACCGATCAATTTACATACCAGGACATGCTTTCATTTTCAGCATAATGTCGACTGCCTACTTTGTTCAAGCAACCAGGAAGGTTTTGGTTAGTTTTATTTCTTAATAAACATTGTAAATTCACCTTAAATCATTTCAACACACATTACGAATGATCGATGAATAGAAGTTAATTTTAAACATAGTAAGAGGACTTGCAAATATATTATATGAGCTTGAGGTGAATCCAGACATATGTGCAAATGCAGTTCTTTGTCTTGTCTATCTAGGAAAAATAAAAATGTTAATAAAAAATAAAAATAAAAAAATTAAGAGAAAAGTTTACGAAGGAAGGAAAAGAAAAGAAAAGAAACACAAAAGTAGGTATCTCCATTAGCACCTTAAACATACCACTATAGATAACATTGTCCATTAAAGTTTGGAAATTTTTCTTCCAAAATGGTTTTTAGTCATCTGCTCATTTTCTCAAGAAATGACAAGTTGCATTATGTTCCTTGACTTACTAGTCTTTATACATGCATGAGGTTTTTAACTGTCGTCCCAGGTAAAACAATAGAACAATTTCTCTAGCTTAGATTGATAAAGCTGCCAAGAACTTTGAAAATGAACTGCTAAGTGGTAGAAATGAAGTACACTAGCAAACACAGCCACTTTTGACTTCAGAGTAAAAAACTTTGTTAACACTTAGAGGTATTATTATCAGTGACACACAAATATGAATATAATCTATTGTGTTAAGTGACGAAGGCAGGTTTTTGTGGGATCATCCGTATCATTTTCATGATTACCAAAGAAAAAGACAAAAGGAATCACACACTAAACTAATTGATGGTCTCTAATTGGAAGTTTTAAATGGTAAAACTCACTGTTCTATTCACTTTAATTGAACTCTGTTTTCCAGTGATTTATCTCCACCCATTAATTTTCTCCATCATTACTTAATCTGTCAGTATTTAAGCTTAAGAAGAAAGAACCAAATAGAAAACTTGAGTTTCTCACCCACATCACAATCAAAAAATACATATATATAAAAAAAAATTATAAAATCCTCAGTTTCGTTACATTCACCCAGTAAAGATTCAAGGAGTTAACCAAAATATTAGGATGTGTAAGTTATTGCACATAATGGGTCAAAACAAATCCTAAATCTCAATCCCTATACAGGAAAACCACGAATGCTTTCAAATTTTCCATCTCTTCCCAATGAAACCCCAATAATTAACATAAAACTGAGTCAAAAACTGAAACTAAACCTAGCACACGAACAAGGATAACCCAATTTAAGAATTACCTGAAATTCCCCATCATTTAATCATCACAAACAGACCAAAAAACATAAAAACCTGAATAAATAGAAGAAAATTCATCCGGATCATGCTCAAGTCTATTCCAAAAAACTAAAAGTTTATCCACAGTACAGAAAATCAAATTTAGGACCTAATTTCCCCCAAAAAAAAAAATCGCAGAATTTCAAATTCTGCATTCAATTCAGTCGGCACTGTTAATCGTAACTATGAAATAAATAAATTACAATTTAGAAAAAAAAAAAAATCAATAGATTAAGGAAGAACATTTGAAAGAGGCAACTTGGAAAAGACGTTTCCGTTTAGTCAGTTATTCTCCGGTTTCCCGCCGAAAAGAGTCAAGACGCCAAAAATTAATGGGCTTCATGAAAACCAGCGCTCTCCATTTTGGGCTTTTATATTCTGGCCTGTATTTTTATTTATTTATTTATTTGGTCCTCAAAGTTTTGCCTAAAATTCATTTAAGTCCCCAAAAGTTATTTTTGATCTTCAATATTATCTGACTACTTCAGTAATGCAGAATAGCGCCAAAACAAGTTATGAAAGATATTTTTTTTCTTTCCTTCTATCCCTTCCTTTTCTTATCATTATCTGTTCTTATTCTTGAGCAAACTTCCATTTCAAGAAACTTGTTAACTTCGAATCAATTCTTTCAACTAACTGAATTTCTACCAAAATCATAATGGGTTCTTCTCTTTATCCATTAACATACATTTCTTTAAAGAATCCATCAATACAGAGAGCAAAGAAGGGATCTTTAGGTTCTATTTTTAATGTCAAAGCTATGGCTAAAGAACTTTATTTCAACCACGATGGTTCAGCAATGAAGAAGCTACAGGTTAAAATTCTAATGTTTCTTACTGTTTGAAATATATATATATATACCCTAGTGGTGGTGTTAATGAATTTATCTGTCATTGTTTTAGGCAGGGGTGAATTTGGTGGCAGACTTGGTTGGAGTCACTTTGGGTCCAAAAGGAAGGAATGTGGTGTTGCAGAATAAATATGGACCTCCAAAGATTGTTAATGATGGTGAAACTGTTCTTAAAGAGGTGGGATTTTCTTTTTGTTTTTAATAAGGGAATTTTGCTTTGATTGACCATTTCTGCGTTTCAGTAATTCTTGTTTGATTTTGAATATTTAGGGTTTTTTTTTTTTTTTTTGGTTCAATTTGTTGGGTTAAATGACTTGTGCCTAGCAGCACAGATTGAATTAGAGGATCCTTTGGAGAATGTTGGAGTAAAATTGGTAAGGCAAGCTGGTGCAAAAACAAATGAACTTGCTGGTGATGGATGCACCACATCCATAGTTCTTGCTCAGGGTATTATTGCAGAAGGCATGAAGGTACTTCTGTGTGTCAAGAAAATTTTTTAGGAAAATTTCATGCACAATGTAATGCCTAAATTGAATTCACTGTTTAGGTTATTGCAGCAGGGATGAATCCTATTCAACTCGCACGAGGGATTGACAAAACAGCTAAAGCCCTAGTTCCAGAAATAACAAAAATGTCAAGAATGGTATCTTAAAATAAAATATCCCAGATATTTATTAAATGTTGTTCAGAATTCATTACCAACATTGAACATAGTACACTGAAATATCAGGTTGAGGATCATGAGCTTGCAGATGTTGCTGCTGTTAGTGCAGGGAATGACTATGCAGTCGGAAACATGATTTCGGATGCTCTTTGCAGTGTAGGCAGAACAGGTGTTGTGACAATTGAGAATGGGAACCATGCTGAAACTAGTTTACACATTGTTGAAGGAATGCAATTTGATCGTGGCTATCTTTCTCCTTACTTCGTTACTGATAGACGAAAAGGGATAGCAGAACTTCACAATTGCAAGGTGGAAAGTTTCAGACATATATATATATATATATGTATATGTATGTCTTCCTGGTTTCATGTTTTAGTAATTAGGTTTTGAATTTTGTTTGGTTGCAGTTGCTATTGGTTGACAAAAAAATCACACATCCAAAGGAGTTGTTTAAAATATTGGATAATGCTGTTAAGGAGAAGTATCCAGTTCTTATAGTTGCAGAAGGCATTGAGCAGGAAGCTCTGACTCCAGTTATTAGGAACAAACTCAGAGGTGCATTGAAGGCAGTTGCTATTAAGGCTCCTGCCTTCGGTGAGCGCAAAAGCCACTGCTTAGATGACATAGCCATCTTGACAGGAGGTAGCCATCTTGACATGGATTTCATTGAAATTAGGGTTGAAAACATGTGTAAAAGATCTAATATAAGTTTTCTTATGGTTTCAGGGACAGTGATCAGAGATGAAAGTGGTTTGACTCTTGAGAATGCGCACAAGGGATTTCTTGGAACGGCTTCTAAGGTGGTGATAACCAAAGATTCTACATTGATAGTGACTGATGGAAACACTCAGGAAGCAGTTAAGAAGCGAGTTTCTCAGCTGAAAAAGCTTGTTGAGGTATGATAGTGTTACTATCCAAAACCGTGTTGTAAATTTCTGTTCTTTCATGTTACTATGGTTTTTTTTTTTTTTTCATATCAATTCAGAATACTGAAGAAAATTTTCAAAAGAAGATTTTGAAGGAAAGGATAGCAAGATTATCCGGAGGAATTGCTATTCTTCAGGTATTGAATTCTAAAACTGTCATCTTACCAGCTGAGCCTTTAATCTTTAGTTCAAGTTCTTATTTTTTATTTAATTTTGAATAATAGGTTGGAGCACAGACACAGGTTGAGATGAAAGATAAACAACTAAGAATTGAAGATGCTCTAAATGCAACTAAGGTGGATGATTATATAGCTAATCCCATGATTCTTGACTCGCCTCTTAGAACGTACTCGAATTTTTGAACTCTATATCTACCTCAGGCAGCCATCGAGGAAGGAGTAGTAGTTGGTGGTGGCTGTTGCCTTTTGAGGCTATCTTTAAAGGTGGATGATATCAAGAAACTTCTGGACAATGAGGAACAGAAGGTACAGTATATATATATATTTTACAATATTAAGTACTATCTGTTTCTTGATAACAAATATTGTCCTAAACAATATGAGCAGATAGGGGCTGACATTCTTAAAAGAGCATTACTTTATCCTACAAGGCAGATAGCAAAGAATGCTGGGAAAAATGGAAACTTTGTTATAGACAAGGTATATAGTAAACGAAATGGTTCACTACAATGCAATCACAAATGTGGTTTTCATGGTAACAACTTGATTATGTGCAGGTTTTATCAGTGGATAATGCACGGTTTGGTTACAATGCTGCAAGAAACCAGTACGAGGATTTGATTGATGCTAGAATTTTAGATCCTTCAAAGGTAAACTTTACTTCCAAAACATAACATAAAAACTCGTGAAAAGATTTTCAAATAAGAAATCTTTCTTTATATATATACATACACATATCCGTGTCTTTTCATGATTCCGAGGGATTTACAGAACGAAGGTTGTTGTTGCATAGGTTGTGAGGTGTTGCCTGGAACATGCAGCATCAGTTGCCATTACTTTTTTGACATCTAATGCTATTGTTATTGACATTAAAGATCCAACCTCCAACAACTTCAAGAGAAAACGATTACCAACTTCTGGTAAAGCACTTAAAAGCCAATAGTTTGTTGCTAACTAAATCATCATCCTCCAATGTTCTTTACCCTTAATTAACAGAGATGTTTCCTCCGTGTAGGAGGAGTTGGACCAGTTGCTGTTTAGTTTACGGAGACTGAAATCGTGCAACTGTGTTCATAAAAATGCAGCATTTGATATGCAAAGGAAGGGGAAGAAAAAGAAGAAGAAAACAGTTCAAACCTCAGCTTGTTCAAAGGCAAACTTTGGGGGGGAAACAGTGCTGAAAGTGTTTTTCAAAGTGGAGATTCAGCAGTTCCCTCAGGTGGGAAACTTTGGATCAAGGAAAAAAAGAAGGGATTGAAGTTATTAGTGAAGAAGGAATTAAAGCTGGGATTAAGCTAACAAATTTAAGAACAAACTTATTTATTTCCAAAAAATTGATGCAAACCAAACGGTAACTTTTTCATTTTTTTTCAAACTGAATAATATTGTAATGGTGAAGTTTGTGTTGTAATAATTTTTTAAAGAAATTTGTCATTTATTTAGGTGATCAAATTGTCATGTATTTACATTTGAGATTTCTCAATATATTTAATATATATATATATAATTAAATTTAAATATCTATAATTAGATTTTTATTTTTTAATATATAAGGCCTTATAAATTAGGCCCTTCTTTATCTTCGCTGGGAGCGGTGCAAGCAGCGGGGCATGTGTCATTGTCTGCTGATTACGTGCTCACTTTCCAAGACGTTTTCTGCGTAATCTTATCGCTTCTGTTTTCTCTCTCTGGATTCTGTATATGAGGAAGGGGATGATGAATCGGTCATTGTTGAGTTAAGGAGGAGAAATTCCGAGTTAACATTTGTTAGTATTGGAGGAAAGAAAGGTTAAGGGAGAAAGAAGATGTGGTTTCTAGGTTTGAGTTTGCAGTGTTTGTTAGACTGGATGGTAGCAGGTTGCTCGTTGATGTTCGGGATGGGTTTGTTTGTTTTTATTGCTGCAATCCTTTGCTCTGCGGCTTTCTTCCAGAACGCTAAGGAGTTTTCTTGATTCAACCCTAAATTAGATTTTATGTATGTCGCGTATATCTTTTGTTTCTTGATTATGTTGATAAACATCCGATTCAGATTCCAATAACAAGAAAAAAAATATGAAGAATTGATGATGTTCATATATGCAATTGTGTATGAATTTTATGGCCGTCTACATTTTACTTTGATAATTGTTAGGTTTGAATATCCTTTTGATCTTACCATTCTACAATTCAGCATCAAACTCCCTTGATGATGTAGTTTTGTCAAATAATACATTAGCCCTATTGAAGTACTATTTTTTCTCTGTTTTGGATACCAAATTAGATTGTTCTAATCTTCTGAAGAGAGAAAGAGATTGACTGATATAATATTTAATTTATCCAGGCTTCAAGTCATTTTTCATAGTCATCATCCACTGATCTTTCTTGTTTGTTTCCCATTAATGTGAGATTTTAACTTCATTTAATAGTGTATGGTGTAAAGGGGTGTTCTTGTTTTGGGAGGTTTCATAAGAGTTCTTGGATTTTTTTCTCTTTTCTACACTATTTTGTTTAAATCTTTGCCATTTTCTTTGCCAAGCTGCAGTTTTTAACAATTTTTAGCAAGGTTCACTGAATCCAATTTCCCTCTTTTTTGCTTTTCTCTCAGCAACTCTGCAGCAGCAGTGAATGCTGACATTGATTGGAGCAGTTAACACCATATCAAGAAGTTTCAATGCTACATCTCTGTTTCCAATGATAAATTTTGGCATTTGTTGTTGTTTGTAATAGTTTCATTAGTAGATTAAACTGCCACTAACATAGCTGTGGTTTTAGATTACAATGAGTTTCATATGGGATGGTCAGTAGTCTTGCAATAAATGAAAATTTTGAAATATTTTGCTCTAAGAATATATTGAAAGTCTTAAAAAGGAATCAAGAATAGTAATATATTTTCAAGAAAGGGGACAAAAAGAACCAATGAAGTGGAAATGCTAACAATCTACCTTTTCTTTTTCTGCTTCCTAGAGTATACCATACCCCGGATACCATCCGGATCCGCAACAAAACCCAAGGGCCTATAAAACCCCAAAACTCGGGGCTCCGAATAGAGAGCAATATTAGTAATCCCTTTCTCTAACAGCACTGTGACCAATCTCTCCATCACAGCCTTACCTAAACCAATCCCCTGAAAACTAGGATCCACAACCACATCCCAAATGATGGCGTTAAACACGCCATCCCCAGTAGCTCTAGCAAACGCTACGGGCCTCTTCGTCTTCTCGTTCTCTATCCACAACAGAGCGTCCGTGTTCTCCAACGCCACTCGAATTTTATCGGTATCCCGGCGAGGAAAACCGACGGCGACGAAGACCGAGTTCAGATGATCGAGGTTTAGATCGTCGAAAGTGCGTCTGAATTTCAACCCCCGAGATGCTAACGCCTCGTCGGAGATGGTGAAGTTTGTGACGACGCCGGCCGCGGCCGGAATTAGCGGCTGTTGTTGGGATAAAACGACTAGGTTGTTGTTCTTCCTGGATAGAGATATTTTGTTCTTTAGAGATAAGGATGTGGTCAAAGGAACGGAAATGCCGGTGAAAAGAAGCATTATAAAGCTTTCCTATAGGTTTTACTTGAGAAAATATGAAATCGAAATTTCGTGTTAGCCATAGTGTTATTTGTACAAAGCATAAATTTGTGGTTCTCAAATCTAAGTACGTAAAGAAAAATAATAAATAAATAAATAATAAATATTTGCGAACAATTAGGTTTTATTAAAGAAAAGAACAATTAGGTTTTATTAAAGAAAAGGGAATTTCCCCAAAAAAAAAAAATTCTATAAAAGACTTATTGCAGTGCATTAATCATCGGAACAGATTCTTCTTCAATCTATATCTGCAAACACCGGCGGCGGCGGCGGCGGCCATATCTGCCGGAGAAGCAGGTTAATTCTTCATTATTGCATCATCTCGTCATATTTATCTTTAAAATAGAAAACTTCAATTGCGTTTTTAAAGAAAAAACGGAAGACAGTTATGTATTTGGGACTACAATCATCCAAACTAAAATCTAGTATCTTATTTTCCACAATAAAACTTCTATCGAATTCTACAATAACTTCTTCCTTTTGAAATGAAACGTAAACTTTCAAAATCTGACAAAAAGTCGCGAAAGAAATATTACTTGAATACGGTTGAATATAATACAAATTAACTGTAACTTCTTGCTGATCTTTCTCGTTGATTGTTCTTTCGCAATATTTCTCCAAGAAATGTTCCCACAATACATCCGACAAATAATCTCCGATCTCATAAAAGTTCTCCATTCTTTTTCTCTAATTTTCTTTGTTTTGAGTATTATATATATATAATAATATATATAATATATATATATATATATATTCCTTAAAATATCAACTTTTGTTAAATATTTATGCAATAAGATCATATCTTTGAGCAATGACTTTTTACCTTATAATTTTTATTAATAAAAATATTTAATTTAAAAGAAAAAAAAGTTGATAAATTTATTTTATTTTATTTTTATTTTTTTAAAATGAAATAATTTTGTCTCAAAATTACCAACTTTTTAATAGTTATAAATGAAATAATATCAATCGATTTATACGTTCTTAATTATTTTAATTTTATAATACAACAAATGACTAAGTAAAAATAAATAAAATTTTTTTTATTAATATTCTTTTAATTATAAAAATATCAAAAAATATGTTTGGTACACATTGAAAGTCCAAAAATATTTTTTTAAAAAATAATAATTTAATTTTCAATTAGAATAAGTTAACATATCGTATGTTTTTATTCCATAAAGGAAATAATAATTAAGTTCCGGAGTTAAAAAAATTATCACATTTATTCATAAAATATTACTAAAATTATATATATATATATATATATATATTCATTCTTTAAAAGAAAAAAATAAAAATCTATGACGTAACTTGTTGGCCAAACAATCTTCAATTCCATAATGGGGTATTCCATCTTCTTCTTTGAAGATTAACAAAATAATAATAATAATAATAAATATTTCATTATAAATGTATTATGAATCTAAAAGTAAAGAGTTACAAACTATAATAATAACAAACAATAAATAAAGAATAAATACTTATAAAAATAATAAATAAATAAATATTTACAAATATTAAATATTCTCCTTTTTTTTAAAAGTCTTTTTGTATTTATCTATGCTATAAAAAACTTCGACTGCCTCTTTGAAGAAAAAACGAAAAACGTTTACAAATTTTGTATCACAATTTTCCAACGTATAAAATACTTCAAATCTTATATCATAATCATCATAATCACCATAACCATCTATCTCATTATAACAAAATTCAACATCAGCATGCATCCAATTTTCTTCAATAAAACTTTGATCGAACTGAAGAATAACATCTTCTTTTTTAAGGAAGATGTAAACTTTCAAAATCCCACAAAAGGTTGCAAAAGGAATATATTTTGAATATTTTTGAACAGAATATAAATTAACTGTAAGTACTTCTTGTTGTTTGTTGTTACCTCGCAAAACCTACGCATAAAATTTTTCCATAATTTGGCCGACAAATAATCTGCAATCTCGTAATAGTTTTCCATCTTTTTTTTTTTCTCTAATCAAAACACTTTGACAATAATCTTTAAAAAATAGAATAACAATTTTCTTTGTGCTATATATAGGGAAAGAAGAATTCAATTTTGGGGGAGCTATATATATATATATATATATATATATATATATATATATATTGTTAAGGACACAAAGTTTTATAAATGAGTCTCAAATTTTGAGAACACAATCCTTTGGTATATATATATATATATTGAAATTCCTTAATCAAGGTTTGTTAAATGTTATACAATAAGATCATATCTTTTCAAGACAAGGGGAATGACTTTTTACCAATATCATTTTTATTAATATAAATATTTAATTTAAAAGGCAAAAAAAAATTAATTAATTAATCTTTTTTTATTTTTTGAAATGAGATATTTTTGTCTTGAACACATTTTAAAAGTTACAAATATAAACTTTCTTTTTACTTGTACAAGAAGAATTTTAATTTTTATAGACTAAATATATATATATAGGTAAACTATCTCAGATGCACTTCTTAAATGTCAAAATCCAACTTTTGCATTTCAAAGATTTTTTGTACATAGAATGCCCATAACGTTTCAAAACGTCCCACTACATGCACATCTGTTAAGTCAAACCGTTAGCGACTCAATTTTGCCGTTAGTCAACCTTTTTCACTATTTAGTACTATTCTAGTTAGGGGCATTTTTGTTTAATTTTTTTAATTTTTTTTAAAAATGTTTTTTTTTTAATTTTTTTAATTTTTTTTTCTTTCCTTATTCTTCCTCTTTTCTCTCTCATCCTTCTTTCTCTTTCCATTAATTTAATTTTTTTTCTCTCTCTTCCTCTTTTTTCTCTCTTTTTAGTCCGATCTTCAACGACAATATTAAGATAAAAACCCGCTATCAACATTAAACAAGGTCTGTCTACTCTATTATTTTTCCTCACCAATAAGTCGTTCTCTGTTGCACCTACAGTTTCGTATCCCATTTCGTCGGAATCGGTTGTCGCCGACATTTCTTCGCGGCTATATTCTTTGCTATCTGCGGCTAATTGGTAGAAAAATCCAAACTTTAAAGAGTTAATCACAGTTTTATCTCCGTCCCATTTTTCTCATTTTCTTGCACAGTATCCAAATCTGAATCCGCAAACTGCCCTAAATTTTTTCGATTGTCTCTGTCGTTTACCCTCCTTCAAGCCCAATGTGCAGTCGTATTCATCCTTACTGCAGATTTTAATCGCAAATAAGCATTTTGGTGTTACGGAAAAAATCCGTATTTCAATGATTAAATCGTGCGAATCTGTGGTAGATGCGAGAGTTGTCTTGATTGTGTTGAGGGAAATGAATAACAGGAGTGACGAATTTAAATTTACACTCAGTATTAGGTGTTATAATTGGTTATTGATGGCGCTGGCACGGTTTCTCATGGTTGATGATATGAAAATTTTATACGCAGAGAGAAAAGAGGAAGAAGAAGAAGGAAAGAAAAAAAATTAAAATTAAAAAAAAATAAAATTAAAAAAAAAATTAAAATTTTAAATTTTTTTTTAAAGAAATTGGATAAAAATGCCCCTAACTGGAATAGTACTAAATACTGAAAAAAGTTGACTAACGGCAAAATTGAGTCACTAACGGTTTGACTTAACAGATGTGCATGTAGTGGGACGTTTTGAAACGTTAGGGGCATTCTATGTACAAAAAATCTTTGAGGTGCAAAAGCTGGATTTTGACTTTTAAGATGTGCATCTGGGATAGTTACTATATATATATATATATATATATATATATATATATATATATAATAATTTTTCCTATTAACTTAACTTGTTAAAAAGAGATGGGTGAAGATGATAATGATATCAAAATTATTTGAAGGTATATGTATATATATTATATGTATATATATATATTATTAAATATAATTAAATAATGATATAAATATTTTTAGAATTTTTTTTACTTAATAGAATTTTTTTAATAGAATGACTAATGTTATAATTTTTTTATAGTTCAATGATTAATTTTATAAAAAAAATAATTTGAGAATCAATCTTACCAAATATTTAAGGACTATTTATGCCAAATTATCTAAATATATTTAAATAAAGTAGTAACATAAATACTTTTAGATTTTTTTTTTACTTAATACATGATTTAAAGAAATTTTTAAGAAAGAACTAATGTTACAATTTTATTTTTTTAATTTGGTATATATATATATATACTTTAATTATATAAAGGGTAAACTATCCCAAATGCACCTCTTAAAGGTCAAAATTCAACTTTTGCACCTTAAATATTTTTTTTACATAGAATGCCTCTACCGTTTCAAAACGTCTCACTACATGCACATCTGTTAAGTCAAACCGTTAGTGACCCAATTTTGCATTTTTTCACTATTTAGTACTATTCAAGTTAGAGGCATTTTTAAAATTTTTTTTTTTAATTTTTTAAAATTTTTTTTCTTTCCTTCTTCTTCTTCTTTTCTCTTTCTTCCTTCTTTCTCTCTCTATTAATTTAATTTTTTCTTTCTCTTTTTCTTCCTTCTTTCTCTCTCCTTCTTCCTCCTCATTTCTCTCATGATCTCTGTATTTCTTCTTGTAATAACATGGTGGAATTCATCCGCCCTCTTCCTCAATTCATCTCCTTTAGGCGAATCCATCACTTTCCTTACAACTTTTTTGTATTTTATATTCACCCCTACCGCCACTCCGATTTTTAGAATTTCCGTTGCCAGGTAAGCATTTAGCGGGTTGATCCGAGTGCATTGACCACACTGCTATCGGTACTCCCATGGATATACTCTTCATACACGAACTCCAACCACAGTGACTCAGAAATTCTCATGTCAACGGATGTGCTAGAATTTCTAATTGCTGCGCCCAATCTCGAATCACAATTCATCTTCCCTCAATTCTCTCTACAAATCCCTCTGTAATCAAATGTTCCCATCTTCCCCTTTGAAACTATCCGCTTTGTCTGGGTACCTGATAACCCACATGAATTTTTGCCCACTATGTTCCAATCCCATAGCAATTTCTGCAATTTCTCGTCTCTTAAGCAAGTAGTGGTACCGAAAGAAACAAATGTTACAGAATCTGGGGATTATTTATCCAGCCACTCCAAGCATTGATTATTGGGGTTTTTTCTCTGCAGGATTGAAATTAGATTCAACGGGCCAATAACCCAATACTTCTCCTCATTAGTAAGTTTGTCTTTCTCCAGAAGTTGAACGAATTCCCCTTCTATGGCTCTACTGGTATTGTACAGATTATCGTAGTTCCATTTCTGGGCATTCAAATACTCCATGAAATAATCCATCAATGAATTCGGCCCGAAAATTTTATCCATGAGAGGAATTTGATCTTGAATTTGTCGATGAGGAAGAAAAAGGAGAGGAATACAAAGATCGGGAGACATATGAGGAGGAAGAAGGAGAGAGAAAGAAGGAAGAGAGAAAAAAAAATTTAAATTAATGAAGAGAGAAATAAGGAAGAGAGAAAAAAAAAATTAAATTAATGGAGAGAGAAAGAAGGAAGAGAGAGAAAAGAGGAAGAAGAAGGAAAGAAAAAATTAAAAAAAAAATTAATTTTTTTTTAAAAAAAATTGGACAAAAATGCCCATAAATGGAATAATATTAAATAGTGAAAAAAGATTGACTAACGGTAAGATTGAGTCACTAACGGTTTGACTTAACAGAGGTGTATGTAGTGAGACGTTTTGAAACGTTATGAGTACAAAAAATCTTTGAGGTGCAAAAGCTGAATTTTGACATTTAAAAAGTGTTGCAAAAACTGGATTTTGACCTTTAAAAAGTGCATCTGAGATAATTTACCCTTATATAAATATAATTTTCAATTGTAGGAATAAGGTAAAAAATAGAGCATAATATTTTAAAAGATTTTGTTAATTTGATTTGATTTTTTTTAAAATTATTATTTTTATTTGACGAAGAAATAAGAAAGATAATTGAATGAACCGGTTTATTCAAAATTTTTGGGGAAACCTATTTAATGATGGAAAAAACGGGCGCCCTAATAAATGTACTTTGATATTTTTCCATTTTCTAACCGGAAAAATTACCATATTAGGGAAGTCCTGGCCAAGCCAAAACCGTGGCAAATTCTCCAGTGTTCCCGGTTCCCAAGAGCTTCTGGAAATTCACATTCTTTTCCTAAATTTTTTTTTTCCTTCTAGAATTTTGAAAAATTAAAAAAACATATTTGTTAATTTAGGAAAAAATCAAACAGAAAAAGGGAAAATCTTGAACATCTGACACCTATATATATATATATATATATAGATGTGTTAAAAGGCCTCAAAGCATTTCTTCTTGCTGAACCCACTGTGTAATACACAGAGCAAAGTAAGAATCCGTGAGTCTTTTTTCTCTTCGGCATTGATACTGGTATTTGATATTTTTGTCCCCAAAAAATTCTGGGTTTTCCTTCTTTTTGCCGCATTATATCATCTTGGGGGTAATGTTTACTCTTTCTTGATTTTCTTTTTGTTCTTGTTGTTTTTTCATCAGAGTCGGTTACTTTTGTTTAGTGGCAATGTCTATTAGATCCCTAAACTTAACAAGTACGATGTTTCATTCTGCTCTTTTCTGATGCTTGGTTTTTTTAAGGGGTTCCTGTTTTGTTACTTCGTTTGCTGATTAGGTTGTTTTGTGATTCTGTTTATTTGGTTATGGTGGGGGATGATCATTGTATGATGCAGTTCGGATTCTGCTGAAAGTGATATTTTTGTCTTTTTCTGCCAGAAGTATTTTTTTTTTTTTTTTTTGGTTTTAATCAATTCAAGTGTTCTAGTATTAGTCTTATTTCTGAATTCTGATTCAATGTAATTCTGAAAGAACTTGCAGAAGGGAGTAAGTAATAGATTAAGTTTGAATGGTGACTGAATTAACTTCCACAGTTTGAATCAATCAGAAGTTTTGTATGATTATTCTTAAAAAATATCAGTAGTTGGATTTGATTATAATTTTTACTTCTTTTTCAATGATATAATGACAAGTACTATATGTATGTATATGTTTTTCTTTCATTGTTTCATCACCTGATTGCTTCCTTGACAAAATTGGTCTCCCACTGGAGATGTTAGCAGTGGTTTGATGTTTTAATAATCATTTTGACAATGTGAAAGAGGCAAACTCCTTGGAGGCTTGTGATAGAGTAATCAAAGATCTTTTAGGTAGATCCTTGGAGGCTTGTGATAGAGTAATCAAAGATCTTTTAGGTAGATCCTTGGAGGCTTGTGATTGAGCTTATAATGACAAGTCATTCATGTCTTCCTATCTAACTTTAGATCCTGATTATAGGCATTCATTCATGACCAAAAGATACATAACAATTTTGGGCAGTATGTGAAAAGATCTTTTGCTTCTATCTAAAAGATTTTGTTTGTTAGATGGAATTATTTGGGAAGGTGTTAATGTTTTGAAATAGTTATGATTTTGACATTTTTATTAGGTTGTTGGACTTTATCTAATGCTATCTGTTTTTTCTCTCAGGGTAAAAGCTACAACAATATTGATGGCTTCTGATTCTTCAGCAGACATTTTACCTCATCGAAGGCATGGACTCTTAAAAGACCAAGTTACAGTGGTGAAGAGAAAGGGTTCTGACCGGTATGAGATTGTCCCTATATCTGATCCTTTATCATTTGAGAAGGGGTTTTTTGTTGTGCTGAGGGCATGCCAATTGCTGGCACAAAAGAATGATGGACTCATATTAATGGGCTTAGCTGGTCCTTCTGGAGCTGGAAAGACTGCATTTACTGAGAAAATACTCACCTTTATGCCAGGAGTTGCAGTCATTTCAATGGATAATTACAATGATTCTAGCAGAATTATTGATGGTAACTTTGATGGTAAGACATTTTATTCTCTTACTTTTTTCTCACTTTTCTTGGGACCTTGGTGTTGATTTATGGTAAGTCTATCTTAGGATTCATGCTCTTGATAGATTCTCATATCTCTCTCATGCACGCACACACACAAGTACATACACTTGAAATGAAAAATAATTCTTTTTGCCCCTTTATTCTGACCTATCTATCATTATTGGATGATTGGTTTCAATAACTGGCTATAGTATTCTATGGAGCATTTTTCACCTCATTTTCTGCAATTTGTATTGTCAATATCAAGTGATCTCTAAGAGTATAGCTAAACTATGTGTGTGAGAGTGAAATCATTTAGGTTGATCTTCATTTTAGCTGTCCATTAGAATTAGCATGCATGACATAATTTTGGATAACATTTGGCAATGTTAATTTACTGAACCAACTCACACCTGCAAGTCTATCTTGTTTTGTAAGGTGCCTTTTTCTGTGATGTAGAGATATATCTAATTTTGCCTTCCAAAAATGGAGAATATTTCGAGCATATGCTACTCTGATTTTTTAAATATCTGATGTGATAATATCCTGAATTCAATAGCTTCACCTGATGTAGCTTTCTTGGTACATTTTCACTTTCCAAATTCGAAACTGCTATATTCCATTTTCCATTTCCCCTTTTCCCAAAATTAGGAATATGTGCAAAACTGGCTTATATCTCTTAATCCCTTTCCTCTTTATGTGCTTCTGATTCATAAAGTGTCTATAGAATTTTGACATTATGGTTTCTGTTTCAAAACAGACCCACGACTGACAGACTATGATACACTCTTGAAGAATATCCAAGATCTTAGATCAGGCAAGCAAACTGAGGTTCCAATTTATGATTTCAAATCCAGTTCGCGTATAGGCTACAGGTTTTATTCTTTCCTCTGTAACTTTTGACTTCTGCTTCTATGAGTGTTGCTAAAGTTGTTATAGGTAAGCTATTTGACTGATGTCAATTTAGTTCCTTAACTGATTCTGAGAACAACTTCTATGAATTTTTCTTGGTCCAAAATGAGAAGTTACAACTCAAATGAGCTATATAGTTTACTTTCCTATTTGTTGGAACTTAATTGATGTTGCCCTACTTAATTGGATACTCATCATTATCTGCATTTTAAACATTTTTATTTTGTGAACTAAAGTCAAGCTAGACTTTCAGGGCAGTTTCATATTTCCTTTTTGCTTGATAAGACCTGACACTGTCTTTGTTTTTTGCTGTTCTACATTACTACATTGTAAAGTGTATTTGGCATGATTTTCATAATGTGATTTCTGGTTACTTAAATCTGATTAAACAATTCACTGCAGGAAACTTGATGTTCCAAGCTCTCGTATTGTGATTATTGAGGGCATCTACGCTTTAAGTGATAAATTGCGCCCTTTACTGGATCTTCAAGTATCTGTGACAGGCGGTGTTCACTTTGACCTGGTGAAAAGAGTTTTGAGGGACATCCAACGTGCAGGACAAGCACCTGAAGAAATTATCCACCAAATATCTGAAACGGTTTGTTCTCCCTAATTTCAGATAATTGCAAACCTGAACTAGTTGTGCCTCTGTGGGGCTCCTAATGACACTCTTCTCACAGGTGTATCCAATGTACAAAGCTTATATTGAGCCTGACCTGCAGAAAGCACATATAAAAATCATGAATAAGTTCAATCCATTCACTGGCTTCCAGAGCCCTACTTATATCCTAAAGGTAATTTAAAATTTCATAGCTCCTCAATTACCTAACTGTAAAGAAGAAGAAATTATATGCTTCTAAAATTAAATTATTTTACAAAGTCTTCAAGGAATGTTCCCGTGGAGCAAATCAAGTCTGTCTTGTCGGAAGAGTGTGTAGAATCATCTGAGCAGACCTATGATATATACCTTCTTCCACCTGGTGAAGACACAGAGACATGTCAATCGTATCTAAGGATGAGGAATAAAGATGGAAAATACAATCTTATGTTTGAGGTTTGCTACTCTTTTTATACTTTGGTGAAGACTGTTGGGAATATAAATTGTTTTAATTTGTAGAAACCTATCATCTGGTTAGAAAATTTCACAGTATCTGTGACATCTACAATGTGCTGTAGTTTTATAAAATTTGAGGCAATGTATTTCTGAATTCCAGGAATGGGTTAAAGATCCTCCACTTGTTATATCACCAAGAATTACTTTTGAAGTTAGTGTGCGGCTTCTTGGTGGGTTGATGGCATTGGGGTACACAATAGCAGCTATACTTAAGCGAAATAGCCATGTCTTCTGCAATGATAAGGTCTGCGTGAAAGTTGATTGGCTTGAGCAATTGAATCGTCATTATTTACAGGTATTAGACTGGTCATCCTTTGTCTTGTTGATTTGAATATTAGGAAGCACTGTTACCATCCTTCTCTTGCCCCTGATTGATGCCCATATTTGTCTTCTTTGTTACTTCATTATCACTTGATGATAGGTGCAAGGAAGAGATCGTGCAGCTGTACAGAGTGTTGCTCAGAAGCTTGGATTGGAAGGCTCATATATACCCCGCACTTACATTGAACAGATACAGTTGGAAAAGCTTGTTACTGAGGTTATGGTATGATACTTTTCTGCTCTTTTTTTTTTTATTTCTTATGGTTCTTTGTTTTGTTTCTTACCTGATCGATCATTTACAGGCAATGCCTGATGATTTGAAGACAAAGCTTAGCATTGATGAGGATATCGTATCGAGCCCCAAGGAAGCACTTTCTAGAGCATCTGCAGAAAGGGTTGGTTGGAGAAATAAAAATTTCAGGAGGTACAGTCCTCTGATCCTTATTGCATGCACTTGTGCTCATTATTATTGAGTGGAGAGGAGCAGAATGCCTGTTTGCCTCTCTGATATATATCCAACAGGGGAATGTCGCATTCATACTCCAATCATGGAGACAAGGCTGTCTCTGAGCTCACTGGTTATTCCCCAAATAACCTAAGGTTTGATGACACAAGGGCAGATTCAGCAGCCACACTGGCCACCCAGGTTCTTACAAGTTTCCTTAAATAATCTCTGTACATGCATCATTATAGATCTTTTTCTTGGTTAACTTTTTCCTACTTATTTAAAAAACAAAAAAAAAAAACAGGGAGCCATGATGCGATTATCGGACAAGATATCTATGTTGACAGATCGTCTAGATGACTTCACATGTCGGATTGACGAAATAAACACCAAATTAACTGATAAAAGACATCCTGTCAACTTCCTTAATATTGGTAGAATATCAAATTCTTTGTCATCATCCCAGTTACTAGCTAAAGATCTTCAGTTGATTGACGAGGTATTTTTTACCATATATGATGCTCATCTCCTTTACTTTTTCCCCTTTTGGACAAAATGAGCTAACTTTTTGCTGTAACAAACAGGTATCCAACATTTCTCGTTCTCAAAGTCAAGTTATGCATCAATTGGAGACTTTATCAAATCTTCTAAGGGATATCATGCAAGAAAGGCGCATCTCTTCAAATGGAAACAGCGAGAAATCAGAAATGTCTCGCGGGTTTTTGGAACCAATTGGAGTTTCTCTGATTTTGGCAATGGCAGCTGTTGGAGGCGGTTTAGGGATCTTGCTGAAGAAGGGTTGGCATTTTCAGCAAAACTGAAAATTCTCTCCATAATAATTTACTAATATATCATACTAACAAATATTTACTTTTCTCTTTACATTTTTTCTTTTCTTCCTTCTCTTCTTTTTAACCTTAATAAATTTGAATTTGTTAACAATCTTGAAATAGAAAAGAAAAGAAAGGGTTTTCCCCCCAAAAACTGCTCATTGAAGGGTTTGTTTTTGGCAAATTTTATGTATATATGTATTTGAACAGAAAGTAATTATGGAAATATAAGAGACCTAATTTATTATTAGGTATTGACAAACCTACAATTCTGCCTAACTTCACCATTGAAATAAGTTTCAGGATTTGTGATGTTGCCCATTTTGACCATGGATTCAGAGAATTGCTCAAAGAAAGCAATTGCATTTTCTGCATATTTCTTGACGAGTTCTTTTGTTTCAATTGCAAGAACACTGGAGTAAAGTTCTTGATCTGAATTAATGAGCCCTTCTCCTCTTAGTAGCATCTGGTAATATGAATTATCGAATAAATATGGTGTCAAATAATCCATTGCTGCTTCTCTGTTGTCTTCTTCTCCCATAGCAGCAGCTGGACATATATCCTTCAAACTTTTCAGGTATGTTTGAGATACTGGATTCATTCCTGAAGTTATTGGAAAGTCTCCATAGATTCTGTTTCTGAAATTTACACATCTTGCCATTCCAATTGTGTGTGCACCTGCAAATTATAGTTTTAGTTTTGAATGTTATATAAAGTTACGAGTATAATTCTGATATCTGGCACGAATGTTAAATTAATTTACCAGAAAGAGCGACCATGTCAGTGACAGAGAGTCCTTGGTAAAGAAACTTGGAAATGATGGAAACAAGGCTCTCATCTGCAGTTGGAAGATTTGTGTTGGAGAGTTCATAATCTGCTGTTTTTGAGTCATTTCTGCCCAATGGAACATCCCAATAAGGCCCACCAACCTGGATATATATATATATATATATATATATAAATCAAACTCAAAATCTTTCAGTTAACAAGTCAGATAAGATACGATGATAGATAGATAGATACCAGAAGAACAGCATCTCTTGCAGCAACTGTGAGAATATCAGCACAAGAGACAGTTCCAGGGCACTCAGATTCCAACCTATTCTTAATCCTATCAATGATTCTGAATCCTTTCAAAGCATTTTTGTTGTTAGGTGCTTCCTTTTCTCCTTGCAGTGTAATAGTATCCTCCAGCAAAACTGATCCATCACACCCCTGTTTATATATATATATATATATCATAACATCAATATATATCATAAAGGGTTGAACTCGAGTTAAATTATCATTAAGGGTACCTGAACAAAGCAATCATGGAAGTGCAATCTCAAGATCAAAGCAGCATTACGAGGATCAGAGATGACAGCACATTCCATTTCCATCCTGATAATCTCGAGCACAGTTGGGCACGTTTCTTTATAGTAATCCAGTGTTAATGGCGGATCAAAAGCAACCAAACCACCACAACAACAGATTAATATAACTAAAACCACACACTGCAAAAAATTACCCATTACTTCTTGAATATTCAAACAGAAACTTCAACTATATATCCAATTGTTAATTATATCTATATATATAAATACATAGTTTTGTGTGTAACTTTCTAACGTAAAGGTTGTGTGATATATAGTCAAGAGAGGATGCAACAACTATATCTGCATAGTTGGTGCATGAATTCTACGTAAAATCTTACCAAACGCCTTTTCTTCTTTATGATAGTAAAGATAATTTATGGAGAAATTTGCCAAGTTTGGGTTATTGTAATTATAGACAAGTTTAGTATTTATAACCAGTAAATATTAAGTGTCAAATTTTCGATTTTGTATAATATTATATTTATAATGAGTGCTTCCAATATGTGTATAATATTTATATCTAAGTCAACTAAATAAAACTTGGTTTCTTTTAGAAAAGAAGGTTTCGTTTCTTCACAAACAAGAATAGAAGCTGTAACTTCTACGGACTTTTTTCCATTTGTATGCATTTGGACGTTGCATTTAGCTACAAAATTGGTGAAGAAACTATTTAAAAACATTATTATCACCCGGTTCAATTCATCTTTCACCTGTTAGCAATAAAGCTGGGGGATCTTAAACAAGATGCAGCATAGAAATATAGAAATGGTGAATGTATTGATCAAACAAGTTATGTTCACAACTCTGTCATCTATAACAGTTATGATCTCTACCAGAAATCAAAAAAGGAAAACTGGGAAATCCTTACGTATAGATTTCAGAATCAAGATCTCTACTGTGAAGTACATCCTCCTCCTTCCCAGTATTTGTGAAGTAGGCATCAGGTAAGATCTTTTGCAGTATTGACTTAACTAGTGATTTCGCGGCAAGACCAGTTTCGGGCCAGGAGACGAGCAGACTTCCTTTAATGTTTCTCATCTGACACTTGGCTAATAGAGCAGCACCCAAGCCATCAACCATGCTTCCTGATGGGAAGTACTCCACGCCTTTCAACAATGATGAGTCTCTACTTCTTTCTGATGATGTTTCCAGCTTGTATGCAAACATTTCATCTCTTGAAAGTTTTCCTCGAAAGTTACGACTTTGAATAGAATCTAAAATCAAAACTCTTTCGGGTTGAATCTGTTCACCAATTAGTAACTTTGCTACAGCATGAGACCTTTCAGGTGTGATAGGGTACTGAACAGACACAACTATAGTTGATTGATCCAATCCATCAGTAGTATTATTCAGGGCATATATGTTGCATGATTTATCTCTAAATGAGGTTCCAATGGAGTTCCCAGAGAAGGAGACCTCTGGGAGTATAAGGGTTCCGATTAAAGATTTTGCGGACAAATGATGAAAGAGGTGGATGGATGACGAGGAAAGGGCAATGATGAGGAGAGATGGGCAGATAGGTTTTTTAGTGGTAGGAGTTGAGAACAACAGAATTGGCCATGGAAGAGGAGGTGATGGAGGAGTAAAGATGTTTAGATCTTCTAACAAGAACCTTGAAGGCGGAGGAATTTCTGTTATCACATCTTCCATTTCTCACAGACTGCAACTAAATGCACAGGCATGTGAAAAATCAGCAGTTAAATATGATAAAATAGCAAAAGTAAAATTTGATATAGCGAGAAGGGATTTTTTATCTATCAAATAAAACACAACCATAGAAACAATCACTATTAAAGTTAAAGAAATCAGAAACATTAAAGATCGAGTTTTAAAATTCTCATCCTGGGATTCACTTCCTCTGTTGCAACTTGTAAAAAGCTGAGTTATGCTTTCTTTATTCTCTCTGAGCAGACAATTTACATGCCTGTGCATTTAGTTGCAGTCTGTGAGAAATGGAAGATGTGATAACAGAACTTGTTCATATTTAAGAAACAACTAGAAAACAAACCAAATATCAATACAACTTTCAGATTCAATATTCCATTAGGCTACAAGCATTCCAAATACATATAACATGGAGAAGAAGAACAGGAGAAGACATTTGCAGGTAGCACTTGAACAGAGGAAGAACAATTAAATTATCGAAAAATATGACTAAAGTTGTTGCTCTATTTCATTACAACGGTTCACCAAATTCAAGAGAATCAGTTTGAAAACTCAAATAATTGTCCATAGAATTCAAAAGTACATGGTAGTAACTCTAAAAAAAAAAAAAAAAAGCTTCACATTCCAAGAAGCAAAACAAGTTTCCCCAAATAGAAGTGTGAGAAAATCAGGAACACGGGAATTTCCAAATCAAAGACAACGAAAATCAGTATTATTCTCATATATAGAGTAAGAAATACAAAAACCCTGAGTCATTTAACAGCCCTTTCAGCTTCAGGATTAGCTCAAAGACCAAAAATCTTTTTTATTTGTCCTAATTCTCAAGAAAAAGACTGATATCTAAAACGTAAAAATTTCTCAAGAAATTTCCCAAAGAAACTCCCGGAAGAAACCTTTCTAAGAGATGATCCATTCAAATTTGAAACTAACCACAAAAGCGATTCAAGCCCCATTACTTTTTTGGTGAATCATAAAAATCCACCGTGCGATGAAGAAAAAAACCCAGAACAAAAGCAACTCGGAAGCAGAAGATTAACTGCTAGCAAGAAAGAGTTACAAACCTGTAGCAAGTGGCGGAACGGAGGGCGGAAGCGATGCGCAGAGACAGCGGCAAAGGGCACAGACTCTTACCGGTGACCAAATTATAATTTCCTTTTCAATTTTCGAATTTCATCTCAGTGATTTATATAAAAACCTTTTTTAACGCATATATATATATATATATTCGCATTAAATCTACATAGTTCTGAGGATCCTGGATTCGATTTTGACGATGTCGGTGAAAATATATTTTTTTCAGAAATTATTCCATAATATTTTCTTTAACATTCATAATTTTTTAAAACATTAACACTTTCTTTTTGCTGCGTTACAATTATTAGGACATAATAATTGTTCAGTTATTATCATAAAGAAAAATACTAAAACAAAACAAAAACAAGTAAAATAATGTGATTTTATAAATAAAGTAAATGATAAAAATGAACTAAAAACAATATCATTACAATATATATATATATATATATATATATATATATATATATGCAAGAAACAAAGTTGGGCGAAAAGGAAACCAGTGAGTGATTATGGTTATTCTTTTCTTTCTTAAAATCAATGATAAATTATGGATTTTTGCGTGTATTATCCATCATCAATCCAGAAACAAAATGATTTTTTTTTTTTTTAAGTAAGAAATGAAGCAACTGGAGAAAATCTAATACTATGGGTTTTTCCATTACATTTTACATATAACATCAATTAATTACCTACCAAATAGTTTTTTTTTTGCAGAAATACACCACACCTCTATGATCATCAATCTTCATGTTCTTCTTCACTGTCAGAATCTGCACAAGTTCAGACACATCAACCAAGCCTTCAAAATATCATCAATACAAAATATCTTCTATTTTGAATGAACTTCCATAATAGAAATAGTTGGGAGGAACTGATTTCTTAATTCTGATTTCATTTCTTCCCCCAAGTTTGAATCTTTGGCTTACCTGAACGAACATCTTCACTCACTTGGCCCCTTGCTTTGATTTGTTTAACGAGCATTCTATATATCAGCACCCACCAATAAATATGCAGAACGAGCAAGCAGAAGAGCAGAGAATTGAATACGTAGTAATAAATTGGTCCGTCAATTTTGTGCTTCTCCTTATCCAGGGTCAGAAGAACTTCATAACTGCAACAGAGAAACAATAACTTGCATATCCAATGTATGGATTGAGAGAGTGAACTATTGAGAAAAACTGGACTTGGATTGGAGGGGATGGATTCCGACCTAAACCCTAACTAAGGTTAAAAATTCTAGAAGCATTACGAGCGAAAATGAGATATAGAGATAATTTACCTTGTGCTCCAAAGGACCCAAAAAGGGTAGTAAGTGAGACGGAGCAAAATCCAGGATAAAACAAAGAGAAGAAATGCAAAACTAGCAAGAGTTTCAGCACCACTGTACTTAGACATCTTGCCTATCTCCAAGAATATATCACTGGCATCATGAAGAGCTAAAACAACCGAACCAACACGAGCAAACCTGCAAATGATATAATACGGAAATAAATTTCAAACGGACACCATGTATGTTATCAGTTTAATAGGATGGCCAATGGTGAGCCATCTCACAATTTTTCTTGTCGATTTTATGGCTTAGATTTGTACAACAATTCATATTTTCCTCCAAGTTCGTTCTCATTCAAGCACTTAAGGTAGGTGCTTGTCCTCCCTCTTTTCAAACCTCCCACTATTTGATTTGGCAACTTATTTAGATTCAATTTTCCATGTTTGTAAGTTAAAAGTGGAGAATAATAAATAAATAAACTCAGTAAACCAACCTGAATATATAAGATAGGACAATTAGAACTGCAGTTGCAACATGATGACTCATTGAAACCCCAAAGTCAGAGCGCCTTGTTTCCCAAAACATAAGAGCAAATATGGAGTATGTATAAAATCCCCCAGCATACATGTACAGTGCCTTCAGCTTTGACCTGCGTTTTTGGAAGGTGAACGTTAACCAACTGAAATTAGCGACAAGGCATCATTTCAGAGAGAGAATATAAAACTGCATTCTTTTCCCTCACAGTAACAGTGTAATGGCTAAAGAGTTAGAAGATACAAGGAGCAGGGGGAATCTTACTTGTACTTTTGATTAGGCCAGACCTGATCGCCAGGTCCTACCCAAAAGTATCTTGTATTTGTGAGCCAAGGCTCATCATATGTAACTGCAAGCGCAAATACCTCGCCTGAAAGAAAATACAAACATTTCCAAGCTGATTCTTTGAACTTTCTTACTTTCTTTTTTTGTTCTTCCAACATATTCTCCTCCTCCTGCACAGGTTGCCCTTTACCAAATATCAACCTCCTAGCTAATTTCTGCGAAAGGTACAATCATTTTCAAACCGATCAAACTAACTTCAATGACTAGGAAAGAATATGCGGAAGAAATCTTCACACAACTTCCCCAAAAGGAACGTGATGTAATGCGTTTATTTGCATCTTGTTAAAAGTATCATATACAGCTTCTTGTTTCATCTGAATGCCATGTTTTTCTTGCTCACGATTAACGAATCAAACAATTCCAAAGCTAGGAAGGATTTTTAGATTTAAACTAGACTAAACTAATTCCCAAACTTCTTTGTGAAAATCTTCTAGGAGTGAACTCAACAAGAACGAAAAGCAAGTTGTCTGGATTTTACCCTTTTCATCACTTACTTAAATTTCTGTCTGCAAGTAATCTAAAACTTTCTCACCTGTAAATTACTGCCATTCAGAAGATTAAATTCATCAAACTTACTTCTAGGAAAGACCTCTCAAAGGAAACATGGCTTAACTACAATATCATTCCTACATAGACAAAGCAAGCCCAGGCATATTAAGCTTCAAATATCCAAAAATAATTCTTATGCTCTTTCACCTAAGATCATCTTTCTGAAAAATGAATAAATCCAGTATCCAGATTGGTTGAAGACAACTTTTTCCACAGCTTGAAACGCTTAACAAGTCATATAGCAACTAGTCATTTAGCCAAATCAAAATCATAAAAAGATCAAATGCAGACACAAAGCTAACTTGAATATTCCAGTAAAAAGTCAAATGTAACTAGGAAACGAACATTAAAGACATCAAAATCCATAAATAAATAAAGAATTAAGTAAGTCAACAAATTTTACCTCGAACACAAATCTGTCAAGAAAATATCGAATAGTTGGAAAGAACAGGGCAAAGACAGTAAGCGCCAAGAAATCTTGAAACTTGGGGTTAGATTCTTGGTCCCAATCAAAGATACTCAGTAATTCCCGAAAACCCATTTCAAGAAATCGCAAACCCAATTCAATCCAAGTTTCTTTTTTCTTTTTCCAAATGTATATACAACAAACAATCAGTTCCTCTCTTTTTTTTTCAGTGTATTTGTGGCGCTATAGAACTACTGGAGGATCAATCAGAAACTGAGAGAACAGAAAAGAAAAAAAAAAAATGCCGTGTAACAGTTTAGTTGTCTGACTGAAACTGTGTAGCATTCATTTCTTTTTTTTTTTTTTTCCTTTTTCTTATTCTCGTTGAAGTCGAAGAAAACATATTATGATTTCAATCAGATTGGACGGGAATTGGGATAAAATTAAAAGGATTAAAAAATCGTGGCTACTGCAAAGTTTTCAAAATTTGGGGTCCCCCCTGTAATTAATTTTCTTTTTCGCTCCAAAAATGTCTTTTTCCACCTTTAATTATTTCACTTTAGGTTTTAAACTCTGAAAATTTACATATAAAAATCATAACTTTTTCTGTCTCGAACTATTTAGTTATTTTATATATATATCTTTTCCATGTGCATCATTATTAGAGAATGAATAGTAATTATAACCAAAAGGAGTTAGTTTCAAAAAGAATTTAACGTTAACTACACCAAATTTACAGACAGTTAAAAGACAAAAAAGAAAGATACTGTTGGAACAAGAATCTAAAGACTGAACGAATCTTCAAGACACATCAGTCTCAAACTTCAAAGAAATATTCATACTGAAAAGCTCTTGTACAAGCAACTTGGCACCATAAGGAACACTTGCCTTGACAATATGTTCAGTGGATTCACAAAAGCGGCAATAAGGACCCAAAATCTTACGCCCACCAAGAACTGTCCTTTGAATCACATTTGCTATGTTCTTGCATTTCCTGCATATATGAATCTGTGACCGATCACTTAGAGTGAAGAGGCGTTCGTGCAGATTTGCAGATGCACCGTGTGCTAAAAGACAGTCCCTTTCCATTTCTCCGAATCTTATTCCACCGAATCGTTTCCTGTCTGCTACTGGCTGCCGTGTGAGGGGATGAACAGGTCCAGTATTCCGGAACTTCACTTTGTCTTCAGCCATGTGAGTAAGGCGTTGATAGAACGTCGGTCCCATAAATATCAGAGATTGTACCATCTCGCCCGTGTGACCATTCAGTACTCTCTCATTACCCCATCTTGAAAATCCATGGCTGCAATGTAACTTATTATAATCAATACTCCAAACCAATCAAATATTACATACGTTTTGAAATTTTCATATCAGTTAAAGGCAAGTAGAACATAATCAGCATATTACACAAAAATATCATCGTCAAACATGGCATTAGGACAAAATCAATGTGAAGTCTGTATTATTACCTTTTGAGTTGCTCTGTTATTGCATCGACTGAAAAAGTCGTAAAAGGGGTAGCGTACTTAAGTCCACCTCCAACTGCGATACCCTTGCCTAAAGTAGCCTCCAATATCTGTCCAGGAGTTTGCCTCGAAGGAAAGGCATGCGGATTTATTACAATATCTGGAACTATACCTTGGCTAGTAAAAGGGAAGTTCTCTTGAGACTCCAGAAAACCTAGAACACCCTTTTGGCCATGCATGCTTGAGAACTTGTCTCCCAGACACGGAGAACGAACCTGAAAAATTATCACAAAATAATAAATAAATAAAAAATTAGAACCACCAAAAGCAGATTAAAGCAAATTAAATGCTAAAATAATATGTACTTAGAAGCCTTCCTTTCTTGAGCATCAAGAATACAATGGGGGAAATTGACAATTAAACGCAACATGAAAACGAGAAAAAACTTTTCTTTGCAATGCTTGATGTTTTTATCCCAGATATTTCTAGAACATTGAGAGGGGAGATTAAAGAAGTAATAGTTTTGAAGCGGTATTTAGGAGAATAAATCGTATTGTATGGAGTACTTCATAGAATATTTCATGATTACCTGTCGAAGAGAAACAGCTGCAAAATTCTTGCCATCTTCATTAGAAGAGAGTACAACCTTTTGAACCATGCCCCTTTCGGTATGTTTCAGTTTCACGCTATGATCAGCTCCTGTTTCTGCATATTTTCCTATGATAATATCTCCTGTCTGAAGGTTAGCACCAACATATGGAAATCCATCATCATCAAGGCTATCAACACGTCCAAATTTACTCTGCACCTTCCCAAAATTTATAGAATCCTCGGGCTTTGACTTCTTTGCAGAACGTTCCCTGTTATCCAGATCTGCCTTGAAACTTCTTATATGTTCTGACCGAAACATACCACGCTCTAATGAAGCACGATTCATCACCAGGGAATCTTCCTGATTGTACCCAAGGTGCACATTGACTGCTACAATGGCGCACTGTCCATTATAATATTCAGGTCGAGGCAGCATCCCCTTGTGACGACCATATGTTGACTTTCCAAGGCAATCGGACAGAAATGTACGGAAAAGGGGCCTTTGGGGATAATATAGTTGATGGATGTTGGTGTCAATTCTTATGTTTGGATTTGTCGTAGAAAACCCAATGGCCTGCTGAGAGTGCTTCTCAGATTGGTAGAGAACCCTCCTTGCGTGATCGTGGTTTGCAAATGGTATAATTCCACAGCTTAAACCCAACACGAATGACGTATCAAGTTCACAATGTGTGTATCTCTTTGGTGGAGTCTCTTTGTCTGCTTCAAACAGGTATGGAATTCCCCATGCAGTAACACAATCTTCTTCCTCTTCCGGGCCTATAAGCTCAATGATTCCTCTCTCCAGAAGAGATTGAAAGGAAAACTCCCTGCCTTTCAGATTTTTAATTTCCCCAAGATTCTCAACAACCAGGAGAGGACGAAGAACTCTTCCTGCATCAGAAAATATACGAACTTCTCTATGTTGCTTATCCATTTTAATTTCTACCTGCAAAGAAACAAGATGGTTGAGTTTCTTAGAGTAAAAGATAGCAAAACAAGAGAGACGAAGCAGGTTATACATGCAAGCCCCCGACATATAATATTCTATCTACAAAAATGCTTTCACTAGATCAAATTCAAGAAAATATTTCATTACCTGCTGAGGGATTTCATTACTACGCCTCATCCTTCTGAGTTTTGTCACAAATGATTCAGAATCTTGACATGTACCAACCCAGTCCCCATCCAAAAGTATCTTGTGTTCTCCATGTAGAGGAGCAGAACTATCATCTACCAATTTCTTCATCTCACAAGAAAATAGTTTGTCAAGAATAGGCTGGAAATTAGTGGTGCTGACAACTCCCAAACTAGCCAAATTCTTCACCAGTCCACAGTTTTCTCCATCTGGAGTAGAGAGGAAGCAAACCTTTCCCCAGTGAGAAGGGTGTCTGCGTGCAATTTTTTACTATCATTACTATAACCCAGGAATGATTACAGAGACTACTAAAACCAAAAGGAAATCATAATATAGAATGAAATTTACAAAAATAATCGGCTAATCATAATGATATGAGATTCTACTGTCAGAAATTAGGTTTATCTATACGCAGTCATTCATATTGGTTTCACTAGAACCCTTCAAGGTGTTATAATTTATAGCCTTATTACAAATTCAGTGAGATTTTCAGATAAAACATTATATTTATCAATAAAGAGAAACCATCTATTGGTCAAGTTTATTACACGCTCATGCCAGCAGGAAAAAAAATTCAGGAATGAAGACTGCAATTGTCATATGCACAGTTGGCAATGAAAAGAATTCTTTGAAGTACAGATTTCTTAGGATGAATGTGTTCCACCTAAAGGTCCAAGCACTAAACAGCATTCAGGGGAAAAGAAAAAACATTTTCAGTGACATATGAGCTTCTAAAAATTCATGAAAGGAAAGCATCCCTCATTTTCCTAACCAAAATAATATTATAATATAAGGAACAAGTTTCATTTTTAATAACTGCCACTTGAGGCAATATCCATGTTTATGATCACAAATAAAACCATGTAATGGTAATTAAAAGAGTCTGCAAATGAAGAAGACGTTCCCAAGAAACTGAAACCAAGTATGAAAAGGTTACCATAAGTTACCTTCTGGCACATGAATTAGTAACATGAAAAGAGAACTGCAATGATTCTTACTTGCGAGAATAGCGTGACTTAAAAGTAATGGCATCAATTCTTAGTATATACAGGAAAGAAAATTTCACAAATGAATCAAAATCACTATGCAAAGTAATTAGTAAAGAAAGAAGAATGGGTGAGTAAAATTCCTTACGGGTATCTTGCATCGCCAACTCTCCCAGTATAGGAAACCTGCTGTCTTGTTTTCCTCATATCAGAAGTCATTTGCAATGGATTAGTTCGCCTAAGATTTGCAACTACACCAGAAACCCTTTCCATCCTCTTGTAAGGATGACACCATGCTCCAGTAGAAAATGCCCTAGAAAGACCATTAGTCACAATTGATGCATCCAGATAATGCTCAATTTGCTGCAGCTCACGATCTCCATAAAGATCCCTTTGCATAGCCTTTATCATGCGCCTCTCGGCATGTTTAAGATGTACCCTCAGCTCTCGCTCAAGCAGCTCACCTGCCAACTCCAATCTCTTGTTTCTGAAATCATCCCGATTATCAACTTTTCTTCTTCCAATATATGTTTCCAAGAGACATTTGACCATATAGCCAAGGAACCGTGCTTTTTGCATGAAGCCCTTGAGATTGGGAAAGAGTAACTCCTTCATGCATTGTTCTACTGATTCTGTAGGGGGGAACTTGCAATTCTTCATAAGATTCTCAATGTGATTTATGGCATTTTTCTCCTTACGAAAGCCATTACACTTCTTATCAGCATCATAGATTGATGCAGTGAGTATATTTACAATTTTAGTGTCCTCAATATCAACATCAATTAAATTAACTACCTCCCTATCAGAGGGCACACCAAGTGCAAAAAATAATAACCAAACAGGCATCTCACAAACCACAAAATAAACACTAAGAAGTTTATCTCCTCCACCTACATTCTCAAATTTTGGAGTATCCACTAGTTTCATATAAACTCTTTTCCTTTTTGCAACTGGACGAAATGCAACCATCCAATACGGACTACTAGACAGCCAAAGTCTTCTCAAACAGATTTGCTCTTGTGCAATAAAAGTCTACAGTACAAGAAAGAAAAAAAAATGAAATAAACTATATATGGAAATGAATTGTGTAGCTAAAACATAAAGAGAGAAAACAGGAGGAAGGAAAGCTTAGGGAATTTTTTTCACACAACAGAGAGAAACAAACACCAGCTAAAGCGCTACTAACTAAGTTCTTAGTATTCACCTTTATTAGACAATCAGAAAATTTCTAGAGAATATAGACGGATTAGTCATTACCTAAGAATGGATAAGAATTGTGAAATGTTAGTAAGATGAGATGATAGTAAATAAACTATTTTCAATAAGAATCAAAAGAGAAATACAGTGACACAAAAACCTATAGAGAAGAAAATGTGGAAAACTTAGGACTAACAAGTTATAATGACTTTCCGTGGAAAGCAATGCACAATGTGTATGCTCCTAATGATATAGATTCAGGACCCCTATTGTTCTCAAGCTTGAATAATTGTTTCAGAAGGTCTTTTTATTTAAAAGGAAAATAAAAAGAAAATGATCTCTTTTTAGGCTTTTTCTTCAAAAATCAGGTAAACAGGCATATGCAGTTAGAGAAAAATTAAGAGATCTCAACCATTAACGTAAAAAGTAATACAAACAACAATCTCAAATGTTTACCTTTTCAGCACCTTTGATTATGAAGTATCCACCATGATCAAAGCTACAGTCATCTTTGTCTGCCTCATTACTCCAACATATCTCAGACCTAACCATGACAGGCATCCTCCCAATGATAATCTCCCTCTTATCCTCCTTTTCCAGTTCCTTGTCCACATGTAGCTCCATACCAGTTTTAAACTTATCACTTTGGACAAGCTTTTTAGTAAAGACCTAAGAGATTCAAAAGGGAGTATCCAAAAAAAAGAAAAAAATGCCAGAGATGTTTAAGTAAAAGTAGGGTAGTGGAGAACCAAGAAAAAAGTGCTCATATTACATTGTACCAAAGTCAACTAATATTAATGAGGAAAAGGAAAAGAGGCAAAAGCAAAAACTTCTGAGAAAAAGTATGATGGTATGCAAGTGATAGGACAAGCCTAACATCCAGCAAAGCCTGTCATTAGTGGCATCTCAAGTGTAGCCTTAATTTATAATAACAACAAAGATGAAATTCGAGAATAGAATATCAAGAATTTAAGAATGTCAAAGAACCAGAACAACACAAATAAAAGCATTCTCGAAATTGACATTTACAGCAGTTATGAGTTTTTCATTTATAAGATAAGCAAAAGAAAACTATAGAATGACAAAGCATTTATGAAAACCTGAATTCATAATTCAATCAACTATCTATGTCAAATGGGCAATCAGACATGGTAAATTGGATTTTGTTATTTTAACACTTCGATGCCAACATATCTGATGTACGACGAAACTGTATCCATGAAATAGAAAATATGTTTAACAATCATGTTGATGCAAGTTTTACTGCACTTGTCCCCATAAATTAACATTTCCCAAGTCATATTCTCAACAACAACTTCAGGAAAGGGACAAATGATCTGTCGTGTATATGAATGAGTAAACATAGATCGATTGAACATGGAAAAGAAATATTCAGTGGGACTATCTCTATATTACAAAGATAGAACAACAAAAATACTAAATAGAGTATAGAAGTTTCAAAACACGTTAAGAAAAGACTTCAAATGGTTTCTGTAAAAGAGAGACATCTACTAACCTGAATATGAATCTCTACAATCATCCTAGCTGAATATGTCATGTTTTGAAGGCGAGCATGACGAGGCAGTAAATTTAAGGACTCTTTCCCATCATCTGTAGTGAACTTATTACCAGCCCAAAATTTGGGGCGCTCAAGTTTGACCTTACCAAACTTAACAGAGGCATGTTTCCAATCTCCATCACCTTTCTTTGATGGATCATAGCCAGGTTGAACATTAATCTCCCCAATAGAATCAAAAAGATTCTGCAGTCTATACTTTATAAAATCATTATAGGAGTTGATTTGATGACTTACTAGACCGTACTGCTCAAAAAATGAAATGGATGCCTTTTTACAAAAACTTTTCAGAAAATCTTCACCAAGCTCTTCTAAAGAATATTTCTTCACAATATAATCATCCTTGTCATCACAATCAATTTTATCAATATCCATAAGTGATCCATTACACGTCTTATCTTTACTACTGTCAACTCCAGGTACTGTTTCTTGCATGGATTCAGATATATTGAGTAGTCTTTGACTTCTGCAACAAAAGTAGATCAAATTATTATGTAAGTACAGCTCAATTTTGATAATTTTTTACAATTCTTAGAAACTTGCTGCTCAATTTGATGCATGAGATAGACTAGTCAGATTCCTATTATGTTATTTCTCAAACCTACAAGAACTCATAGAAAAAAAAACTCATTACAAGAAACTTTTGCATAATAGCCATATTACTGGTAAATTTTCCAAAAATGCCTGCTGCTTGCATTTTATTGCATAATTATACCTATTTAGGCAGATCATACCAAAGATCATTTATTTAATTTCTACATTTCTTGAACATTAGGAATGCATAACCTTCCCCAACTTGCTTCTCCTACAACTTTTTGCACACAATTTCTGAGTACTAAAACGTTAAAAAAAAAAAAAAAAAAAAAAAAAAAAAAAAAACCCCAAAACGCTTCTTTTATCAGGCAAATAAAAAAAAATGCATGCCATTTGGTTTTTCTTTGTCAGATCATCAGAAAAACCCAGTTCAGTAAAACCCGTCTGGCTCCCATACACAAACAAAATCCACACACCAAAAAGGAAATTTTTTTAAAAAAAAAAAAATACATTCTTTGCGCAATTGAAAAACTAAAAATTTCAAGAAATCAGCAGCTGGGGATGACCAATGCGATTACCTGAAAGTTTTTTACTTTGAAACCGCCGAAGGGAATCGCGCAGAAAAGCGAAAAAGTTTGAAACTTTTATGCCTTTTCAGCAATTGCAGACAAGTAGATCATTCACTTCACTCAAGTTGGATTCTATCAATTTTTTTTTTAGTTTTCCTTCCGAAGGAATATTTATACAATTAATTCAATAATACTTTTTATTACCTTTTATATATATATATATATATATATTTAGAGGGAAGAAAACATATTAATTCTTTAATAATTAAAGTATTTATATTTAATAAAGATAATTGTTTTAAATGTTTTATGTCAGTTTGTTTAAATTTGTAATTTTTCCCGTTTTTGGGGTTATATTAGACTTTTTCATATTATTTAAATCAAATTTATTTTTCTAAATTAAATCCCACTCTAAAAAAACATATTTTAAACTTATAATTTTATTAAATTATTTATGACATCATAATACAAAAATACATCCATTATTTATATATTAATGATTTAAAGAAAATATATATATATATATATATATATAACTAATTATGCTGGCTGCTTGCGTGACGCACACGTAACGAAAAGCAAGAAATGTAAAATGTTTTTAGTGGAGGACTAAGCCATGAAATTCTTCAAAAATAAGGGTAAAGTAGTCAAAAATTCCTAATTCGTGATATACCGGAAAGGGAAACCACCGTCTAAGGCGGAAACCTAAGAAAAGAAGCGATAAGTTTTCCCTTCTCTATCGTCTGGTTGTGTGCTGGTCTCTGGCAATATCAGAATAAGGAGAATATTTTAAGCTCCGGCGTTTGAAGTATTACTTTTCAACGCATAGAACGGATTTCAGGCTGAGCTAAGAGGAACCAGAAAGCAACCGGAATTTATAGGTTCTGCATGCAAAGGATCCTCTACCGATTAAAGAAGGTGAGAATTTGTAGCAGTTGTAACTATCATACTACTAATTAATTATCGTTGTGGATTCTAGGGTTCCTTTGGGTTTTTGTTTACCCTTTTTTACCATACCTATTTCGTTTTACAGATATTTCGATTTTATTTTTCCCTAGATATTTTTAGGGTTGGAAGAGGTAGCTTAATTTGCAGCCATATCTGTAACAGCTGGTGTTAGTGATGAAGTGATTGCAATTATGGATAAACTTAGAGGTAAAATTGGTCAAACTAAAGTGAAAGATTTTGGGCAGGAAAACCACTAGTTGGCAGATGATATCCGTGGGGAAGGGGATATTAGGATGAGGGTGGCTTCCCTCGGGAAGGCTTTTCCTCATCAGGAAGATGATTAAATGTTGCCAGAAAAGATGATCCTATGCTGCAGCAATTGGCTGAGAGTAGTATTGGCATATATATATATATATATATATATATATATATATATATATAGGTGTGTGTGGTGTGTGTGAGTGTGTGTGTGTGTGTGTGTGTGTGTGTGTGTGTGTATTTATTTGAGTTTTAAGGCATTTAGAGGGCCCTTGGGTGCTCTGCCACCTGCTTATGAAAATGGAAGGAAAGGAATAGAAATAAAAGGTAGTCTGCTTCCTTCATATTCAGAAGCTCTCCTCATGCAGATCACAAGAGGATTCAAAAGTTGTGAAGCTTTCAGTCATGCAATAGTATTGCAATCTAGTTTTAATAAGGTTAATATTTGGTTTATAGGTTAATAGATTGGATTTTTTATTAGCTTTTGAATGTAAATGATATGAGCATTTCAGTTAGTTTTATATCTAAGTAATCTTCTAGAGGCTTCAATTATTGTTGTTGATTAGTAGTTCTAAGCTGAGATGAGTTTTTCTTCTTATCAATTATTTAATTTTGAGTCTTTAAATAGATAATCATCTATTCGTCATAAAGTTATTGATGTGTCATTTTTCTTCTTTCTTTTTTAAATAATTAATTACTGTAGGTCTAAATTAAAGATTATTTTAGTATTTGAGCCAAAGTGTTGTTTCTTTTAGTGTAGAACTACTACTGAAATATTTCAATTTGTTATAGGTTCCTTGCTTCTGAAGTTGAATTTGTATCCATCGATTACGTATATTGGGATCTTGTTTGAAGACTCTTAAAAGATGGTATGTATTTCTAACTATTATACACATTTTACACAGTTGCTTCCTGCAATTTCAAAATATGTTCTATTATTGTCATAATAGGTTCATTCAGAATCAGAAAATATAGTGTGATGTTATATGCTGTTGACCTGGTTTGCCTATTAAGATTGCTTGTGCTAAATAGGCAACTGCAAAATGATATTATCCCTGTTTTGGAAGCATAATTTCCATTAGTTGTATATACCGTCATCTTCTCCAATGTTTACCTTGCTGCAGACTTTTAAATCTATCAACCTCTCCTTTTCCTCTTCCTTAACTCCTGTGTGGCATACATGTTTGGATTACTAGAAGGGCATGAATGGAAAAGGATAAATGTTCATATTTATTATCATTATTCTGGAAATCTTGACAAGTTCATTTTAATCGATTGGGCTAATAAGTCTGTACGAAGTGGGTTCTTGGTCTTGTGTGGTCAACAGGTAAAGAAAGACGCGTAGTTCTCATTTCCTTCAGGTAGCACTTGAAGAAGGGAAAAATATTTTTAGGGACTTAGTGGTCCTCTTTTCACTTCTTGGGTCATGATATGTTGACTGTCTTCAGACAGTGATCTGATGGATTTACTTTGTTGGTTGGGGAGGGATGAAGAATAGCTTTTTTTTTTTTTTTTTTTTTTTTCTTTTTTTTTTTTCTTTTACATTGTTGGTTACTAGGGTATCCTTTTCATTATGTACCTGTTCCTTCTGCTACTGTTGTTTATTTCAGTGGTAGACAAATTGAAGCAATCTTTTCTTCTACTTATCTTGCAGGCAGCAAGAATTCTTGCACAAATAATCATAATGGGCTCAGGGGTAGTGGCTCGAGCATTTGTTCAAGCATATCGTCAAGCCATTGCAAGTAAGTTTTCTTTGATTAGTGTGTATCTTAATTACTTAAAAGAACTGTATTGGAAGTTGAACCATTAGGAAGCTATTGTTCCTTAACAGCAATGTATAGGTGAATATGGAAATGGCATTTCCATATTTACTTATATGTTGCTATTAAAGAATAATATGTTCTAGGAATTAGCTGCTGATTCATGTATAGTCATTATCTTGGGATCCAAAAGGATGAGCTTGGAAAAATCTAAATATCTCATATGGTTATTTGTGTTGGTGTAACTATAGATGCATCAAAGAATGGTGTCGCCCAAGAGGCAGCCCAGAGTATCCGGAGGGCAAGTAAAACAATGACTGAAGCAGAGGCTAGACAGATTCTTGGTGTGACCGAGAATGCATCATGGGAAGAGATAGTTCAGGTTGGTTTAAGAAATCATTCATTCATTTTTTATTTTTTTTTATTTTTTTTTTTGGTGAGAAGAACCAATAGAATATGTAAATTGATGTTGATACCTTATTGTTTCATGCAGAGATATGATAACTTGTTTGAGCGAAATGCAAAGAACGGAAGCTTTTACCTTCAATCAAAGGTTCACAGAGCTAAAGAATGTTTAGAAGCTACCAACAAACCGAAAATGGAAGATCCAAGTTGAGTGCTTGTTTGGGCTTTTTGCTCTTAAAATTACTCTATTGCACTCTTGACTTCCAATTGAATTGAATCAATATTTTTGGTGAGAACATTAGGGTTGTTAATCTTGTCTGTTGAGCTAGGATACCGACAAATTTTGAAGTGATACTATTTGATACGAAAAAATAAAAGATAAAGTATGATAATCGCCCAATGTAGTCTTTGAATAATTTTTTATTATTTGGGTAATTTAATTATTTATCCATTTAATTTATAAATATTTCTGATCCAAGTTAGTTTACTCATATATTTTTGTGGGCTAAAAACATGTCATTAAGCTTAAATCAACCATCCTCCAATTTCACATCTCTTTTTTATTAGTAGCAAATAATAGATATGGGAACAAAAACCAGAAAGCATTTTCCAAAGACTTGAATGAACACAACTGATTACTGATAACAACTTTTGCATCACCAGAAAAAAATAACACAAAATCACAGGAAAAGGTCACTGAATAATTAAATACATTATCCCTCAATAAATTAAAGAAATGAAATGAATTATATCTTTTGAGCTCTTTGTTGAAAGAAAGTAGATATAAATCACCTGGAACAACAAGACGAGAATCCCTGTGTCTTCTTTGATCCTTCAGTGCCATTCTCGACGAGGCTAACTCGATTTACAGATAACTCTGCTTTGTAAGAATCAGAATTCAATACCTTCTTGCTTACACTGTTGTAAATCTCTCGAATAACCATCTCGAATGCTATGTCAACATTAGTTGAATCTAATGCAGATGTTTCCATAAAGAATAGTCCTTCTGATTCTGCAAGACTTTTACCTTCTTCCACACTCACAGCCCTGATATTCTCCAAATCACATTTATTTCCCACTAGCATCCTTGCAACTGTAGTATCCGAATGAGCTGCACACCCAGTGAAAGACAATCCATCTCCTCTTAGTTTACACCATTTAAGTTAATAAACTATAAGATGAAGGTGGGAATATTAAACTTGTCTAGAGCAAAGAGATTATATCAGAACCAAAGGGAAAAAAGGTACACTAGATTAACAGCATATATGCTTCCCTCGAATGGCATTTTTCCTTTTTTTATTTTGGGCATACATATGAAGATCATATGAGTACTGTGCAGACGATCAACGGCGAGAAGAATGAAAGAGGATAAACTCATACTACCTTCTGAATCATGAATTTAAAAGTTAAGATATCCTCTTCTACTTCCACATAAAGAAAAGCAAAGTATCTAAATGGTTAAGACTGACTGTAATTTTCTTTCATATTTTAGCAACTTTCATGACTTTAGTCTTCTTTGTGATCTCTATATATGAAGATATATGCCAAACTTCTTCATCCTCAGGTAGATAAAATATCGAAATCTTGTGTTAGGCAAGAGATCCAGCTTTCATCAGGATATATCAGGCAAAAATCAACCAATTTATCCCAATACATACATAACTTGTTAGCATAAAACTTTTCAGATCTTTTGCAGGTTCAATGACAAATGAATAAACTTGTTCAAATGATAAACAGATCCAAATATGACTTCTTAACAGAAAGAAAAGTTAAAATCATGCTTCATGATCAAATTTCGGATTCAAATTATCATCAGAATTCAAAATCAATAACTTGATCATCCCATAAAGCAAAAATCAAGCACCATTTTGTTGCTGAAAAAGGTAAATTCAGGCATCATCTTACTTTTCCATACCCTTTTCAAAAGCTACAATGGGTATAAAAAACAACCGAAGATCCTCAATATTGACAACCTTTAATCACTGATTTGATCATCAAATCCCTAGTTATATATATATTCAAGGAAAATTCTCAGCAACTAATCAGGGATCTAAAATCTCATTTCAAGTAAATCACAGCCAAAAAAATAAACAAACAGAGATGCAATAGAATAGAAGTAAAAAAAAAACCTAGAATTCAAATAGAAGATCAAGGAAGTAACACATACTTTTAAGTTCATCAAGCCATCGAGGAATACTATCAAAAGTAGAGCTTCTAGAAATATCATAAACCAAAAGAGCACCAAAAGCACCGCGATAGTAAGCAGAAGTAACAGCACGAAAACGTTCTTGTCCAGCAGTATCCCAAATCTGAGCCTTAACTTCTTTACCATCAATTTCAAGACTCTGGGTCTGAAATTCAACCCCAATGGTAGCTTTAGAGTGTGGATTAAACTCATTTCTTGCATACCTCGATAACAAGTTGGATTTTCCCACTGCTGAATCGCCTATTATCACAATCTTGAACAGATACTCCTCTCCCTCGTCATCTGATGAATCCATGGAACCAAATTTGATCCCAAATTACAGAAAGAAAGAAAGAAAGAAAAAATCTAGCTACTAATGGGGTTGAGAGGTGGTGGTGGGCACGTGGAGAAAGACAGAAGAAAATGTGGGTATGATGAACAAGAAATGGAGAAGAAATGGAGACAGACAAGAAAGACCACTAAAAGACTAAAGAAAAACCATATAATTGGCATTCAATGCTGACTATAATTTAGTGTATTTTGCAAAAAAATTGGGTAAATTTATGGAAATTTTAACTAAAATCTATATCATATGTCAATGTTAAAAGGAATTGATTAAAAAAAAAGGTCTAAAAATAGATCAAATGGACCATTTTTTATTTTTTTTTGTAAATTTATTCGCTTGTCTTAAACTTAGTTTTTTGGTAAGAAAGGAAGTTGTGGTTTACTACTCAATGAGTATTGGTTAGTGATGTTTTTTGAATTTTGATTTTCAAGTTGATTTCACCTTTAACTTTTCAAAAAAAGAAAAGGAAGTACATTTATATTTGAATTGATTTTAAAATTTGGCAAACTCATTACTCAATTCAAAGTATTTTGAAGAAAAAACAATCAATTATATATATATATATATATATATATATATATATATATGCAAATTGCTACAAATAGTCTCCAAATGATAGAAATTTAGTGATATTGGTCCTCGAAGTATTTTTTTAGTAAAATTGATTCTCGAATTATAAAAAAATTGTGATATTGGTCCTTTAGTCTAAAATTTCATTAAATCATTCGTTAAGTAAAAAAAACTTTAAGGTATTTATGTCACTACATTATTTAAATATGTATATATAATAATATACAGATTGACATAAATAGTCCTCAAACTATAGATGTTTGGTGATATTGATCCCTAAATTATTATTTGTTTTTGTAAAATTGGTCCTTAAACTATAAAAAAATTGCAAGATTAGTCCTTTGTTTAAATTTATTTTATTTTTTATTAATAAATTTTTTTGCTAAATAAAAAAACTTTAAAATATATTTATGTTATTATATTATTTAAATATATGCTGAATAAATATATTTAGTATATATAATTTATACATATATACTTTCAAATGATATTTTAATATCATTCTCATATATTGTTTTCATTATTTTTATCTTTTTATTCTTCTTGTTCTTTGTTTGAAAAAAAAAAGAAAAATAAAAACATTATTATCTAATTTTTTTATTATTTGTATCAATTAATTTTTTTTGAACTTTTTTTTTGTTGAAAAAAAAAAAAAAAAAAAAGTGGAAGGAGAAAAGAAAGAAGAGGAAGCTCAAGAAGAATGAAGATGAAATGATATTATATCTATATATATTATATATTATTAAATATATTTAAATAGGATAATAATATAAATATTTTAGACTTTTAAGGAAAGGATCAATTTCACAAAATTTTTATAATTTGAAGACTAATATCACTAAATATCTATAATTTAGAAACTATTTATGTCAATTTGACTATTATTACATATATTTAAAAATGTAGTGACATAAATACTTTTAAGTTTTTTTATTTAACGGATGATTTTAACATAATTTTTAACGAAATAATCAATATCACAATTTTTTTATAATTCGGAGATCAATTTCACAAAAAAAAAACTTTAGAGACCAATATTACCAAATTTCTATAGTTTAGGGACTATTTATACCAATTTGCCTCTCTCTCTCTCTCTCTCTCTCTCTCTCTCTCTCTCTCTCTCTCTCTATATATATATATATATATAATATATATATATATATATATAATATATAAAGTCACATTAATTGAATTATTTATAAATTTTTTAAAGTATTTTATGTTTACCGTGTTTTAACTTATAATTTTTAAATATTAGAAGTAAAAGTGTTATCAATTGAATTACGTCGTGTGAATATATTTTATTCATTATAAATATTTGATTGATATTTATTTACTAGGTAATACCATAAATTTCCAGTATTGATGATTTTAGTAAAAATAAAATCCATGATTTAATATTTTTCATTTTTGCTTGCAATTATAAAAATATTAACTTTTTGACAAATAAAGGTCTCAAATTGAGACTTATAAAAATTCAATGTCTTGTAAAATTTTCCTATTTTAAGGTAGTTGTTTGAATTGGAAAAAGAAGGTCAAAAGTCAAACAATTTCCTTTTGTTTATCAAAAATTAATAATAATATTTGAAGAAAACTAAAAACTATAATAATTTGACCAAAAAAAAATAATATTTCGATAAAATCGAGGAAAAAAATTATCTAGAAAAAAAAAAAAAAAAGGCATCACGCACAGGAAAAAGGAAAAGGCAGCAAATAAACAACCGAAATATATAAATATAAATAACAATAAAATATAATAAAAATTTTCAAAAAAAAAAGAAAAAGAAAAAGAAAATAAGACCACCCCAAATATGGTAATTTTACAATTTGGTCCTTCACCTAACAATTGAAAAAAAAAGGGGTTTTTTAATTTGTGGACCTAACCACCCACCTAACCTAAAATAATATATATAATATTGCAACTCCTTCTAGAAATGGTTGATTTTGTCTTTTTAATCTTTTAGATATATATATATATATATATATATATATATATATATTTGAAAGAATTCTTTTTTTACAACACTCAAATGCTTATTCTAAAATATTTAATTGGAATAAGTTATTCAACTTTTAATTTATAATGGATCTTAAATAAGTAATGAAATAAATAAAAAATTTAAGATATTTTTGTCTAATGATTATGTTTAAAATTCATAATCCTAAAAAATAAATATAAGATTATTAAACTTATCAAATTTTTTTACTATAAAAATGGGCAACACCTAATTAATATAATGGGAAACTTTAGAAGCCAAACTTGAAGCCCATAAAGGTGGAATTTTTATTTGTTATTTCATAGAAGCAGCCATAGTTGTTTGAATTTGATTATTATCAAATTCAAAGATTTCAAAGGTTGGTCAACTATTGGAACTTAGACACGTTTTTCTATCTATTTCTCTCCTATAAGAGCTATTTCTTTGGGTTGGTAAGTGTACATAGTTCACAATTCCCTATCTTTATATATATACATATATATTATTTTCAACCAATTTGATTTGTGAATTTGATATCTGGAAGCATCTGCTCTTAATTTTTTCTGGGTTTTTCTTAGAAAGTAAAAAATCTCTAAGTTCTTTGATCTTTTGAGGTAATAGCATCTCTTACCTTGTTCTGTTTTTTTTTTTCCATTTTTGACTGTGGTGAAAAGTTTTGTAGATTTTGTTATTTTGATTGTTAATTGCTCTGATTCTTGAATTCTGTTCGAATCCATACATGTTTGTTAAAGTTTTGATTTTTTTTTCTTGGGGTGTGATCTTTTTTTTCTTTAATTCGTCTTACGTTATAATCGAGGAGACTTGCTAAGTTTATCTGTTTTTCATAGCTCGGATAATAAAAATGATTTCTTGAAACGATTCTTATCTGGATGGGGAAATTTTCTTATGGATCTGGAAATCTGTAATGCTATCATTTGTTATTGTTGGATTCCACTTTGTATGCTGGATACTATTTCGTTCTGATGCTTCTAATAATAAGGTCATTTTGCTTAGATCAAGTATTCGCCGTGAACTATCTATATTTCTGAGCTTGAGGGATTTGATCTACCATCTTATATGCATGTATTTCTTTTGTGGATCTATTGCTAGAAATTGAGTTAGAAGGAAAATGGAAGAAGCAAGATGGGATCGTGAGGAAAAAGAAGATTGATTTTTAATTCTAATAGTTTAGTAAACTGGACTTCTTGAAATTTTAGTTGGACAATTTACCTTCTTCTATACTGATCTTGATTTGATTGTGGATCTTTAAGAGGTTTCATCTCCTGTGATTATTTTGGATCAATCAATTTCCCTTTCACGAGAAACTACTTTAACTTGATGGTTGTGGTTGCTCCTGCTTATCCTAATCTAGGTTTTAGTTGGAATGAGGAGGGAAATATAATGTGTGTATATTAATGGTATTTATCTTCTGTACACTGTCATATGTATATCTTCTCAAGATTTGTTTCATGCTACATGCAAAAGGGCAACATAAAGTCTTATAAATGAATCTGCATTGACAAGTCTAGGCATCTTCTGTTTTTATTTTCTTTGCACTCACCGATGACATAAACAAAGGATGTCAATAAGTGTGCTATTAGTGGTATTCTGGATTTTTCATTGTGGTATTGATGAACAGCTTCCCCACCCCACATTTTCATCTTCTGTTTGTAAAGATTCTCATTTTGGGCTAATAACTTTGACAGGAAAAGGAAATGACAACACTAACAAGAATTGGTCTTTGTGGTCTTGCTGTGATGGGACAAAACCTTGCCCTAAATATTGCTGAGAAAGGATTCCCCATATCTGTTTACAACCGAACCACTTCAAAAGTTGATGAGACAGTGGAACGGGCAAAGGTGGAGGGAAACCTTCCAGTAATTGGTTTCCATGATCCAGAGGCATTTGTTCAGTCAATCCAAAAGCCTCGTGTTGTCATCATTCTTGTTAAGGCTGGTGCACCTGTGGATCAAACCATTAAAACACTCTCTGCTTACATGGAAAAGGGAGACTGTATTATAGATGGTGGCAATGAATGGTACGAGAATACTGAGAGGAGAGAGAAAGCCATGAATGAGTTAGGCCTCCTTTATCTTGGCATGGGGGTTTCAGGAGGTGAAGAGGGCGCTCGCCGCGGACCATCATTGATGCCTGGAGGCTCTATTGAAGCCTACAAGTATATAGAAGACATTCTATTAAAGGTGGCTGCTCAAGTTCCCGACAGTGGCCCATGTGTCACATACATTGGGAAGGGGGGATCCGGTAATTTTGTTAAAATGGTTCACAATGGGATTGAGTATGGTGATATGCAGCTTATTGCCGAGGCTTATGATGTGCTAAAGTCAGTTGGGAAACTTACAAATGAGGAGCTACACGAAGCCTTTTCAGAATGGAACAGGGGGGAGCTTCTAAGTTTCTTGATTGAGATCACAGCTGATATTTTTGGAATCAAGGATGACAAAGCTGAAGGGTATTTAGTAGACAAGGTTCTAGACAAAACTGGCATGAAGGGCACTGGAAAGTGGACTGTACAACAAGCTGCTGACCTCTCAGTTGCTGCTCCTACCATTGCTGCATCACTAGATTCGAGATTCCTCAGCGGTTTAAAAGAGGAAAGGACTGAGGCTGCCAAAGTCTTCAAGTCTAGTGGAGTTGGTGATATCCTAGTGGAGCAAAATGTGGACAAGAAGAAGTTGATTGATGATGTGAGGAAAGCACTATATGCATCCAAAATTTGCAGTTATGCTCAAGGAATGAATTTAATTCGTGCAAAGAGTGCTGAAAAGGGATGGGACTTGAAACTGGGGGAACTTGCAAGGATCTGGAAGGGTGGCTGCATCATTCGTGCTATATTTTTGGATCGTATCAAGAAGGCATATGATAGGAACTCAGAACTTGCAAACCTACTCGTTGATCCAGAGTTTGCACACGAGATCATTGAGCGACAATCTGCTTGGCGTCGTGTTGTTTGCCTTGCTATCAATTCAGGCATTAGCACTCCTGGTATGTCTTCAAGTCTTGCTTATTTTGACACCTATAGGAGGGAAAGTCTGCCTGCCAATTTGGTTCAAGCTCAAAGGGATTATTTTGGTGCTCATACATATGAGAGGACTGATGTGCCAGGATCTTTCCACACCGAATGGTTTAAGATTGCCAAACAGTCAAAGATCTAAGCTTTTTTGTCATTTCTTACAACTTTAAACTGCCGGCGTCCTTCTAAATAATGTTTGTCTTGTTACTGGAACCTGCAGATGATCCTTCCATCCTTGAAGATTTGATTTCACTGAGATAGCCATCATCTGAATCTCTATTGAAATAGTTGAAATTTTATTTGTCTGTACTGAACCTTTATATTTGTCTGATTTAAGACACTAAACTATCTTATATCCAACAAACCATTGAAGAGAATAAATCACTTTCTTATATTTTCTTACTTTTCTTATTTCTGATTTCCGGTACTCAAGCTGAGTTTCAATTTCTGATGGTTTGGTGTTCTTTATTTTCACTTTTCTGCTTAGTCTTACTCTTGTATGTTGAAGCATCTGATTTCTTCCCCTTTTCTCCCAAGTCTTCTTTCAGTGATGGGCTTACATTTTTTGTGAATAAAGTTCTTCTGGCAGGCCAAGTCTGAGATCGATTGGCTAGAGCAGCATCATTCTTGCCTTCAATATCCGGCAATGTCAAGGTTTGAACTTTATAACCATGCGCTGTATATAATCATGCTCTTCTTGAATTGTTGTGGTTTGATGATCTCTTATTACTCATTTTCTTTGGGTGCATAATGTGGGTACATACTTATCCCAGATTTAGGAGTTGTGCCTGTTTTTAACATTCAAAGATCTAATCTTGATTATTTTCTTGCTGTATTTTTGTGTTATTTTGAATGTCTGTCATCTAAGACATTACTATATGTTAAAAGAAACACGTACAAGTAAAGATGAACATGTACATAGGAATTTATTTGCATAGACATGCATCACCAAGAAGACTTATTTACTTATTTATTCTTTCTGGTCTTTCCTCTACTAAAAGCATTACCAAGAAGACTCTTGCCCTTATATTCTTGCTCATCTTTTCTTGATTTCATCTTCTCAGCCTTCTTGTTGTGTTCTCCATTTCTTCTATTATCTTTACCTTGGACATGGCTTCTAATTAAAGGGCTTTGAAGTGGTCTGTATTCATGGTGACTTGGACCTGAACTAGCATCAGAAGCCATGGAATCATCACTTTCTCCATCTTCTTCAACATAATCATTCTGATAGTTCTTGTATCCTTTCCTTTCACTGCTACTGTTGCTACTGTCATCATAGGTTGAAGCTATGTACGCCGTCCATCCGGACTCACTGCTACTGCATTCCTCCTCTTCTCCCCCATGGATAATAACTTTAGATGATTCCATTACTTCCTAGTTGCTTCTAGACAGAGAAGTTCCTCTCATGTTGCATATGAAATCATTCTCAGCTAAAAATGTAATCTTGATGATACACAAATCTTCTTTATAACTCCTCCTCTGTCTACCTCATAAATGTGAACCAGCTTTTGAAATGGCATTGCAGATGATGTTACCCCACTCTATAATACTAATAGAGAAAGAATGTATAAAACAAAATACCAATCATCAATCCCAAATATATTGGTTAGAAGAAGAGAGGGGAAGGGTTGGTTGGCCTGCTCTATCTTAATATTAGCACCCCTTTTTATTATTATTAAGACCTTTAATTCCTTGTCATCTACCACATATACATACATATGTATATATATATATATGTATATATAGCAGCCTTTCATGTGAAATGCACAGTGAACCCAACTGTATTTTGGCCTTTTCTATCAGGTTGGATTGCATGATTTTGTGCTTCTTTTTCTTTTATATGGCCTTAATTTGTTTGGATGTTGTCTTTGTACTATTAACACCATTTCTTATTTCTTATAAAACTCGTTAAGATCAATACAATCAATGTTTAAAGACACTATTTTGAGTGTATGTATATATATATATATATGTATATATATATATGTATGTATGTATGTATTGTATGTATTGAATGTTTGATGAGCCTCCACCACCACCCCAACAAGAAAAGAAAAAGAAGAAAAGGGGTTGTTGGTTTTGGCATTTATATGTGGTAAGGGATGGGGAGGAAATGAAGACAAGATAGGACCCTTTTGAATTATTCTTCTTGATGGTTATAATGGCATATCCCTTTTGGTTTGATTGCTTCTTGACTTGGTACATAGTTTTTGGGCTCCATTTCTTGGAGTTTCTAACAAAAGGGACAACTTTTCCTTAGCTGGGGATTCCATTCATTACAACAATATTTTCTTGTTTGTATTATGTGTTTTCTTTTTCTTTTTATTTTATTTTCTTTTAATGTTAATTATTGTAATATAGTTTATCATGTGTGTCTCAATGCTGACAATTTGTGTCTTTTTTTTTTCTTAAAATAAAAAAAATATATATTACCAAATAGAAACTTCTTGAAGAGGGATTCCAAGAATTCAATTATGAATTTTGCATGTGAGTTTGGATTATTTTGAATACAACTCAAGCATGCATGAATTAATGGACCAAAGATCATTTTTAGATTTACTAAATTAATTTTATTTAAATTTCTTAATATTTTTTAAAAAAATGAACACAATTTTTCTAATAAAAAATAGATAAATTTACATAAATAATTTTGAAATTATAGAGTTTTGGTGCCGTTAGTTTTTAAATTATTTTTTTGGTTGAATTGATCTTCTAACTATGAAAAATTCTGACATTGATCCTTCTGTTAAAAATTTTATTATTTTTTTTTATTCAAACAAAATGAAAAGGAAGAAGAAGAAAAGATAAAAATAAAGAAAAAACATGTAAGGATGATATTAAATATTATTTGAAGGTATATATATATATATATATAAATTATATATATATTAAATATATTTAAATATGTAATAATACAAATATATTTGAAGTTTTTTATTTAGCGAAGAATTTTTAACAAAAGAATCAATATCGCAATTTTTTATAATTTGAGGACAAATTTTTTCAAAAAATAATAATTTAGGGACTAAAGCCACAAATATCTATAATTTAAAAATTATTTATGTCAATTTGCATGTTATTAAATATGCTTAAATAGTATAATGATATAAATACCCTTAGAGTTTTTTTTTTTATTGAATAGAAAGATCAATGTTACAATTTTTCTATAATTCGGGATCAATTTCACAAAAAATATAATGTCAATTTGCCATAAAAATATATTTAAATTAATTTCACTAAACTTGATAATTATCTTAAATTAATTAAATATTAAATAATTTGAATAAACAAATTAAATATATATATTCTTATGTACTCAAAAAAATCATTATCATTAACAAATTGATATAAAATCTTTATAAAAAATCTATTCAAATCCAAATTCGATTAATTAATTAATTTTTAAAAATTTATTATTTAATTATCTCTGTTAATTATAAATACAATGCAAACCAATAAACCCTAAAAAAAACCACACCTATTGTAAAAGCAGGAAAAAAAGAAGAAGAGAGAATCCATGGATGATAACAGCAACAATGTGGATTTGATAAGTAATCTTCATCCGGATCTCACAGAATTAATCTTGAAACGTCTTCCATTAAAGGATCTTGTAAAAACAAGCATTTTATCGAAACAATGGAAGTACAAATGGACTACAGTAATTTCTGAAATCTCAATAGATATGAGAGAAATTTCTGAGACAAAAATCTATCCAGATAAAGTAAACTTTTTTACCAAATTCATTACCAAATATTTTTCTTTTCGAGAAAAATAGTTTATTTAGAATTGAATTTTTGTACTAGAATTCTCATTTTATTATTTTGTTTTGCAGTATTTATCTCATTTTGTTTTGTTTTGCAGTATTTAAGAAAAGATATTCAAAGATGCAGAAACATTATGTTTAGTCAACTAAAGTTGATTAAAATAAGTTCTATAAGTTTTATAGACAACACTGATGTACAATTTCTTTTAAAATTCATTATGAATTCTCCAAATATCGAGGAATTGAATATCTCTGTAAGTCTTAATTAATTAAATTTATCTTATTGATATTATGTAAGTATATATATATAAAAATATATGTATGTTTGTGTATTAGGAAATTCTGTGGTACAATTTAAATTCATCCCAACAATTTGAAGATTCGGATGAAGTTTTGGAGGATGAGCAGTTGAGCCAGGCGAGGAGAATGGAGAGAATGCAGATTATTGTTGACGAATATCTGGTGAATAATTATGTATTTAGAAAATTGAAAAAAGTATCCGTAAGGGAGATGCATTGTTTTCGCACTGCGAAGAAATTGTTGAAGTTTATTCTGGAAAGATCTCCTGAGCTTGAAGAGATGAGTATTGGAATCAGTTCAAAATCAAAATATAGTATTTGTAGGAGGTTTTTGAAAGCGCTTTCAATTTGCAGGCGCTCGTCTTCACGAGCACGACTCATATTTTCTGATTATAAAGAATTTGTATCCCAATAAATTTATTTGAGTGTAAATTTTTCTTTTATTTTATTTTTTATTTATGTAATTGTTTAAATGAATTTTATTTATATATATAAATTTGAAATATTATATATCTTTAAATATTCTAAAGGTCTTCCTAGAAAATAGTTGGTTTAGTTTAAAATCTATTTAAATTTAAATACCTTATTCAAATAAATTTAAAATATTAAATATTTTTAAAATTTGAGAATTGAGATGAGAGTCTTTTGCAGTTTTGAAACTAACAAATTCTTTAATTTATTTATGATTCTCGATCAGTTTAATTTATTTAATCTTATTATAAAAATCTTTGACCTTTTATTTTCTTTTTTTTTAACATAAACTTTTTATTTAACTCTTTACAAAATGTGAGGATAAATTAATGAATTTGTTTTTTACTATAAGCTATAAAAAAATAAAAAATAATTTTTTTGTATTTTTGTTATTTTATCCTTTTTCTTACTTTAAAAAAATTAAATTATATTTGACCCTATTATATTTCTCAAAATAGTAAATGAGATTATTATGGATTGAACTATACTTTTGAGGTTTTTTTTTTGAAAAATTCTTTCTGAGATTAATAAATGTTAATTTCTTTAAATATTGAATTAAAATCAATAAAATATTTATAAAAATATATATTTTTAAATTTTTTAAATTTCATTAGATTTTACCATCTCTATGTTTGTTTTTTTCTTCCCATATTTACGTTTATATTATCTTATAATTAATTATCTACTTAGAGAATTATTATTATCAATAAATCTTATAAAATTATAATTAATTTAAAATATATATATATATATATATATATATATATATATATATATATCGTAGTATTATTTAATTAGCACTAATAATTCTTTATAAATACAAAATCCAATTAGTAGGGTTTAGAGTTTAGGGTTGAAGAGGATGGGTGCAAAAAAGAAGGTTGATTTGATAAGTTATCTTCCACCAAAAATCACAGAAAGGATTCCGAATAAGCTTCCAATAAAGGAAGCCATTAGAACCAGCGTATTGTCAAGAAAATGGAGGTACAAATGGACAACCATCTCTGATTTAAATATCAACCTTAAATCGTGTAAAAAAAAAAAAGAGCTTTCTCTAGCAAAATCTATTTCCAATTATCTTTTTCTTCACCAAGGAACTATAAATAAATTCTTGATTACTAATTTACAACAACAAATTAGGATTCTTAAATCTTTAGATCAATGGTTATTACTTCTCTCTAACAAAGGGATTCAAGAATTATCCATTGGATTAAAGGAACCTGGATTGTTCAAAGTACCTTCTTCCCATCTCTTCAATTGCACCGAGTTGACTCGCCTAGAGATGACCCGGTGCGATTTATCAAATTTGTCGATTCCGATATCTTTTAAAGGTTTTTTGTTTTTGAAATTTATCAAATTTCAAGATGTTATTTTTTCCGATTGTAATCGGTTTATTTCAAGTTGTCCGGTGCTGGAAACACTGATAATTTTATCGTCACGGCAATTTGTTCAGTCAAAATTGAATCTTATTTTGTCTGCTCCGAATCTCAAAGATTTGACGGTAAAAGTAAATATTTTGAGTATATATCTTGAAAATACTTTCCTTTTGATTTCTGCAAAGATAACAACTCACGGAATTGCTAATAATGAAAAAGTGAAATGTTGCAATTTCAATAGATTTTTTGAGAAAATCCCTCGTCTTAAAAAACTTGTTGGAGAAGCATCTTTTGCAAAAGTAAGTGATACATACATATATCTTGATATATATATACATATATTTAGTATTTGAATCTTTATTTGCAGTATTTGAGTAAAGGTATTGAAGAAAGAAGCAGCATGTTTGTACAACAACCGTACGGTCAACTTACCTCCATTGAATTAAATAATATTTCTTTTGAAGAAAAAGATGAGATCCGAATCCTTTTTCTCTTGATTATAAATTCTCCCAATTTACAAAAGCTAAACATATCAGTAAGTATAATTCACTTTCTTTCTGTACTTTCTTTATTTATGGATGTATAACAATTTATGTCTATTTTCTTATTTTTTGTTTAAGGAAATGATTAAGGAATCTGATGATGTGGACGTCGGCGGCGGCGGCGGTGACGAGGATGACGAGGACGAGGAATTGAACGTGGCAAGGGTTGATTGGAAGTTGATGGTAGAGAAAGAATGTGGGGGGAAGCATAAAGAAAAGGTGTTAAGTGAATTGAAGATACTGAAGATAAGAAACGGGCGTGGGAAGAAGAGTGCAATGTTGATGATGTTAATTAAATTCATACTTAAAAAATCTCCTAAACTTGAATTCATAATGTATTTATGGCCTAAACATATTCACAAATTTAAGAGAGTGGACCATTTAGTCACTTTCGCATCTTACCGTCGTGCTTCTAGTAAAGCACACTTTCGTGTTCCCCAGTTATATAACTTATAATAATGTATTTTTTTTGTGGCTTTCTCTCTCATTTAAAATAAAATGTAAAACATAATAACGATGAATTTTTTTATTCTCAATAAATATAATCTATTTTGTTATTTTAAGTGTTTATTTTATTTTGGATAATAAAGAATTTGTTATTCTGATCTCTTGATAAAAAAAACGTTGTTTGGATGATAAAGACAAAAAATTTATTAAAAAAACAAAACTCATAAACTCAGAATTTTCTATATAACCTACGGGACACAGTCAAAATTTTTTGTATTTTTTTATTCACCAGAAATTATTGATTGACTCTGTCTACAAATATTTTGGAATTGTTAAAATTGATCAAATAATAATATTTGGTCTTTTTTCCACTCTTAGTGATTTTGATAGAGTTTCTAAATATTAGATTTTTCAGTTATTTAAATCGCGTATCTCCGTCAATAGATAAGCGGCTATTTACAGTTAATTTGTCAAATTATATTAATACGGCTCCGTATAAAAATAAAGGTTTTTTTTTTAAAAAAAAATGATAAAAATAAAGTAAGTCGCGTCTATATAGAGAATTGTTTTCAGGACATTTTGATCTAAAACCCCCCCCCCCCCCAAAAAAAACTGCTTTCCTTTTCGTCTACGGGTTTTTGTCCAGTGTCGTTGGCAATAATAATTCTTCACTTCTTCGGCCAGAAAATCTCAAGAATCATTGCGGGTTTGTATTTAACTTATTTTCTTCAAAATGATTTCATTTAAGTACATTACTCTTCCTTTTTCGCTTATATATATATGTGTGTGTGTGTTCTCCTGATATATGTTGTCAAGATCCTCTCGTTATTTTGAATTCAATTTTGATGGATTTGTTCTCTTTTTTTTTTTTTTTGAAAATGTTGATGTTTATATTTAGATTGAATTGATTTTTGTCAAGCGTGTTGATTTAGAATAAGTTGGTTTAGGTTTCGGAGATGAAAGAAGCAACAATTGGGTTTCAATTTTGATGATTTTCTAAGTTTTAGGTTATTGAATTTAGCCCCTTCACCCTCTAAATAAAATTGGGTAAAGTAGTAAAGGTAGTAATAGTAATAATGATTTTTTAAATTTGGTGATTTTCGAGATTTAGTTATATATGATTCTGTTTGATATAATATAATTAAATGATAGGATGGACGAGGAAGATGGAAATGGAAATGTTGATTTGATAACTGATCTGCCCCCAAATGTCATAGAAATGATACTCATGAAGGTTGGGATGGAGGATGCTATAAAAACAAGCTTGTTATCGAAGGCATGGAGGTATAGATGGTCTACAATTCCGGATCTAGTGTTCGATGATAACTGTGTTAGCATGGGATCAGAGCGGCACTTTATACAATTCGTTACTTTTGGTCTTTTACTTCATCAAGGTCCTATTAATAAATTTTGCTTGTGGACTTCATTCTTGCAAAATACTCATGTTATAGATCAATGGCTACTTTTCCTTTCGAGGAATGATGTGAAGGAGTTGAGTATTGAATTTGCTGAAGATGAATGGTTTAGGGCACCTTCTTGTCTATTTTCTTGCTCAAAATTGACTCATTTGGAGTTGTACCGATGTGAGCTATACCCCCCGCCATCTTTCGAGGGATTTTTGTTTTTGAAGGTCCTCAGTCTTCATCTATTTGTGATGCCTCCAGATGATGTTCAAAAACTCATTTCAAGTTGTCCACTTCTTGTGAATCTGACTTTATGGTCTACTATGGAAATGAAGCTTACTCTTTCTGCACCATATCTCAAATATTTAACCTTGGATGGTGAATACAAGGATATATATCTTGAAAATACTCCACTTTTGGTTGAAGTGAATGTATCAGAGTACATGAATGAACAGTACATGAATGAAGGTGCAGCTGAAATCTTTGGAAATAGACGTTGCAACTTTGACAGGTTTTTTGGTGGAACCTCCCGTCTTGAAAGGCTTGTTGGACTAGTATACTTCACTAAAGTGAGTGATTTGATTCTTCTAGTTTTCAACAATTCAAGATTTTGCTCTCTGTTTTTTTTCCCCTCTTTAATGAAGTCTCTCTCGTTTTTTTGTTCTGTTTCCACAGTATCTCAGTAAAGGTCTTGAGAGAAGCAGTATGTCAAAACAGTATGATCACCTTAAGTCTATTGAACTAGATCAAGTATGTTTTGAAGACATGGATGAAGTACATGTCCTTCTTCGCTTGCTTGTAGATTCTCCAAATCTCGAAAAACTTCGTATATCGGTAAGATGATGAAGAAGAACTTCAGTTTTTCATTATCTTTATATTGATTGTGTATAATTTCATAATCTGTTTTGTTTGTTTTTGTGAATTTTGTTGCTAGGGAACTCCCCAACCATCAACTGATTTAGCACCAGATTTAGCACCAGATTGCAACTTCTGGGAGAGACAATGTCCCAAGAAATACATGTTTAATCAATTAAAAACAGTAAGGTTCTCTGACACGGTTGGAGGGGTTAATGAAATGAAGTTCATTAAGTTCATACTTGAAAGATCTCCCGTTCTTGAAACATTGACTATTGTGACGAGTAACTATAAATTGAATAAATTGGATGCACTGAATATGTTAATAGCTTTGACAAGATTCCGTCGGGCTTCTGCTCAAGCAGAACTGATATTTGATAGTAAAGAAGTATAGCATTATCACATGTAATGTTTTAGGTGGTTTTCTCTAATGGATTCTATACCTCTTTTGAGTGTTGAAAACACAGTAAACTTTTTCATTTTCTTGATTCTTAATTATTATGGTGGCAGCTTTGTGACCTATTTGTCCGAATTTGGATTTGGTTAAAAAGACGAAAAAACATGTTTTACATGTATCTGATCAAAATCATAAGCAACATTTTTAGCAGTTGGCTACTCAAACCTCAAACACCACTCCCTAAACCCTAACCCTATCACAAGAAACCATAAAAGGAGAACTGAACACAATTTTGTGTTAAGAAAATCTTAACTTGAATTTCTGTGTGTTGCTTAAAAAACAAAGTAAAGATGAGAATATCATCTTGGCCCAGAAAGTTCCATTGGTTGGACAAGCAACGAAGAATCATCAGTAAGATCAGAATATCTCTCCGAAGATGAGAATTCATTAGCTCTGCATCTTGTTGTTGGGCTTGTGGAGGCTTGTTGTTGGCCCGGCCCAATAATCTGAAACCCTAGGATGTGTTTCCTATAAATAGATAGCTTGTACTTGTAATCCATGACACCACAAGTGAAATAAATCTCCTAGTTGATCCCGTGGACGTAGGTTGCAGTTGGCGACCGAACCACGTAAATTCGTGTGTGTCGTTTGTGTTCCGTTTCTCTTTATTCTTGCAGATTATTTGTGTGTGTTGTGTGCTTAATTCCCAACAAGTGGTATCAGAGCCAAAGGCTAGTGGGCTTGCTTGCCAGATGTGGATGCCTTGTAGAGTATGCAAGATGAGAGTTTAGTACCTTGCGATGAATGCAAGATGGTTATCCGCCCTAGGGGAGGACACGGATATGTGGTCCTTGGTTTGAGGGGAGGATTGTTGGGGTGTCAACCCATGTCCCACATCTGAAGATAACATCTGAAGATAATGCTAGAGGTGACTAGCATATAAGAGTTTCACTAACTCCATTAGTATGAGGCCTTTTGGGAAGTTGCCCAAGTATAAAACCGTGAGGGCTTAGGCCCAAAGCGGACAATATCATACTAAGTGGAGTTGAGTGGTGGAAGCCCAATCTTGTGGGTATATCCGGGCCCAACAAGTGGTATCAGAGCGAGGTTGTACAACACGAGAGCACAAATTCCGAGAAAAATTTTGTCACCTAGGATTTGGCAGCTTCTGATTTGGTAAGCCTTTTCTGGCTAGGATTTGGCAGCTTCTGATTTGTGTTTTGTCCAAATTTTTCTGACAAAATTACATTGATCTGAAATTAGTTGTACCGGGTATCTAGTCTAGTCTTTTGAGATGGCTGAAGATGGGAAGTTTCGAATTGAGAAATTCGATGGTACAGATTTCAGTTGGTGGAAGATGCAAATTGAAGATTTGCTGATTCAGAAAGATTTGGACGTGGTATTAGGTGACAAACCAGGAAAGATGTCAGATGCAGATTGGGCAGGTTTAGATCGGAAAGCAATGTCCATGATCCGTCTCTCGTTGACCAAGAATGTTGGCTTCAACATTCTGAAGGAGAAGACAGCGAAAGACATTATGGAAGCGTTGTCTAACATGTACGAGAAGCCATCTGCAGCAAACAAGGTTTTTCTGATTAGAGAGCTGGTGAACACAAGGATGAAAGAAGGCACTTCAGTTACCGAGCATATCAACAAGTTGAATTCGATTTTAACCAGACTTGCGTCAGTGAAGATTAAGTTCGACGATGAAGTTCAAGCTTTGCTACTGCTATCGTCTTTGCCTGATAGTTGGTCCGGAACGGTTACAGCGGTTACCGGTTCAGTGGGACCCGATGGATTCACTTTTGATCAAATTCGAGATCTCGTTCTTGGCGAGGACGTCAGAAGAAAGAGTTCTACGGAGTCATCTGGTGAATTGTTACATGTTGGTAGAAGCAGAAGGAATAGCAGAGGTAGTGGGAGCAGGAACAAACAAAGGAGTCAGTCGAAGACTCGTGATAGCTCAGGTATAACGTGCTGGAAGTGCAAGGAGGTGGGGCATTTTAGGAATCAATGCCCGAAAGACAAAGTGAACATTGCAGAAGACTCTGCGGACGAGGATCTTTTTATTTGTTGTGCGGAGAGCAATGTGGATTCCTGGGTCATGGATTCTGGTGCTTCATTTCACGCTACCCACAGCGGTGAAGCATTGCAGAATCTAGTTATTGGGAACTTTGGAAAGGTACGACTAGCGGACGATAGAGCTCTTGATGTGACGGGCATGGGTGACATGGTATTGCAGACCCTAGTCGGTTTTGGACTTTGAAGGATGTCAAGTGGTTCCAGCCTTGAAGAAAAGTTTGATTTCTATCAGGCAGTTGGACGAACAGGGACACGAGGTGAAGTTCAGAGACGGGCAGTGGAAGGTCGTGAAGGGAAATCATGTCATGGCCCGCGGGAAGAAGAGCGGTTCGTTGTACGTGGTCAGATTACCGTCTGAGGGAGTGACCGTCCCAGTTCAGAGAAATAAAGTCCGGTTCACAGAATCTCGTGGGCAGAAGAGGGTTGTCCTTGCAAGAGGGAAACCTAGAGCCACAGGTCAGATTCAGGATGAACGAGCGAGGATAGGTTCAAGGAGGCCAGTCAGAGGTATTTGTGGCAGTGGGAGCTCAGACGGTGCTTCAGCCAATATTCCTAGAAGACAGTGGGTCAGAAGAACCAGTATTCCAGCTGTTGAAACACCTTCAGAAAATTTCTTGCTGAGTATGGAGAGTGTTTGTTCTCAAGATGTTCCAGGATCCGGCAGTGCGCGTTTGCAGTGGGAGCCGGTAGGGACCGAGGACGAGTCAGGGGCAGATTTTGCCATGATTGATGTGTTGGAGCTCCGGGGAGCTTCAACGGGCCTTTCAGTTCACTGTTGAGAAGGCCGCTGCAACTAGGAGGGTTGATGAAGATTACTAGATATACAAGTATTTTATATGAATGGCAGTTTGAAGTTTTTCAAGCCTCCAAGTGGGAGATTGTTGGGCTTGTGGAGGCTTGTTGTTGGCCCGGCCCAATAATCTGAAACCCTAGGATGTGTTTCCTATAAATAGATAGCTTGTACTTGTAATCCATGACACCACAAGTGAAATAAATCTCCTAGTTGATCCCGTGGACGTAGGTTGCAGTTGGCGACCGAACCACGTAAATTCGTGTGTGTCGTTTGTGTTCCGTTTCTCTTTATTCTTGCAGATTATTTGTGTGTGTTGTGTGCTTAATTCCCAACAAGTGGTATCAGAGCCAAAGGCTAGTGGGCTTGCTTGCCAGATGTGGATGCCTTGCAGAGTATGCAAGATGAGAGTTTAGTACCTTGCGATGAATGCAAGATGGTTATCCGCTCTAGGGGAGGACACGAATATGTGGTCCTTGGTTTGAGGGGAGGATTGTTGGGGTGTCAACCCATGTCCCACATCTGAAGATAACATCTGAAGATAATGCTAGAGGTGACTAGCATATAAGAGTTTCACTAACTCCATTAGTATGAGGCCTTTTGGGAAGTTGCCCAAGTATAAAACCGTGAGGGCTTAGGCCCAAAGCGGACAATATCATACTAAGTGGAGTTGAGTGGTGGAAGCCCAATCTTGTGGGTATATCCGGGCCCAACACTTGTTGCCTCTGCTCTCTGTGAAGCTTCCCATTTTTCTGCAAGTACATCTCCTTCAAGCATCCTAATCACTTCACATCCTAGGTCTGTGACTAGGTGGTATATATACAAACATACCCACATATGTACAAATATATCCTCCACAATGATAATATCTCATACAATATTATCCAGTATAGCATCACAACATAAAATATTCCGAGCAACCCGCATACAGCATATCATCATATCTGTCCGTTATGTCGTCATAATGATAAATAAAAACCCTTCTAAGATGAGAAAGGGGTTTTTTTGGGAATTCAAAGACCCTAAGAACAGTTCTGAGGAAAATAATTTGGAAGATCTCTAATCCGGCAACATCATATTGACTTTTCGATTTATTTTTTCGAAACCATAACGATCCCAGCCGAGATTCGAATAATTCTGGAATACTCAGAGCAGTTCTTACAGACTGAAATCTCTTAACGAAGCAAGTAAAGCCAAACCCTAATTTTAGCGCCGTTCATTCAGATATGCTTCCGTAAACTATTTAATTGATATTTATTATATAAAGTCACACTTTTACTCTTTTACTCGATGGTAGAGGTTGGTTAATGATGGATCAGAGTTATTTTGAATTTGTTTTGATTGTTGATGTTCTTGTTGATGATTCGATATATATCTTTTTCGTCTCTATATCCTCGTTGATTGTCTCCAAAAATTAGGATTCGTAATTTCATTATGTTGCTTTCTCTTTATCTTAATTGAATAAATTATTCGTTCATCATCGTGTTCTTTGCATCTTTCTATTCCTCTTGTCATTTAGAAATTTTTTTTACCAGTTACTTCACATGCCTTTTCACTTAGTAAATATTTGGACATCTCATGTTCTCAGTTCTACTAGTCCTCGTTATTATTTATGATATGAACTTTTCTTATTTCTCATACTTCTCAAGTTTTTCACTTTTATTAACTAAATTTGAATGTGATATGAAATTCGTGTAATATAATAATAGTGGTAAACAATTTGATAATATTTGTTTGCATTCCCATAAAATTAATTTTCTTTTTTCCTATTCTTGTACCTCCTCCCAAAATGGCAAATGTGAACGAAAAATCTACCCAATAAATAATATTATACACAATCTTCTCTCACGCTTATGTTCCCTCACCTTTTTGTCATATGAAAGGCCATGTTAAATATTCTTCCCCTCGGCTTTATCTACTCTACTCACACTCTTTATCATAAAATTCCAACTTATCACACTCTTTACCTGGTTTCGGCTTTAGTAAAAAATGAAAATCTCGACTTTACTTAAAAATAAACATATATTCCCAAAATAAAGGCTCCAACCTTATTACTCAAAACTGCTCTGCAAGTGACTTCTGACTTTAGTAAAAAATGAAAGTCTCGACTTTACTTAGAAATATACATATATTCCTAAAATAAAGGCTCCAATCTTATTACTAAAAAATGCTCCGAAAACGACTTCCGGCTTTAGTAAAAAATGAAAGTCTCGACTTTACTCAAAAATATACATATATTCCTAAAATAAAGGCTCTAACCTTATTACTCAAAACTGCTCCGAAAACGACTTCCGGCTTTAATAAAAAATGAAAGTCTCCACTTTACTTAGAAATATACATATATTCCTAAAGTAAATGCTCCAACTTTATTACTTAAAATTGCTCAGAAAGCGACTTCCGACTTTAGTAAAAAATAAAAGTCTCGACTTTATTTAGAAATATACATATATTCCTAAAATAAAGGTTCCAACTCTGTTACTCAAAACTGCTCTGAAAGCGACTTCGGCTTTCGTAAAAAATAAAAGTCTCAACTTTACTTAAAAATATACGCATATTCATAAAATAAAGGCTCCAACTTTATTACTCAAAATTGCTCCAAAAGTGACTTAAATATATATATATTTCTAAAATAAAGGCTCCGATTTTATTACTAAAAAAAATTCTCCCTAAAGTGACTTCCGCATTTACTTAAAAAAAATGAGAGTCTCAATTTTTAGTTATATATATATTCCTATAATAAATGTTCCGCCTTTATTACTAAAAATTGCTCCAAAAGTGAGCCTCCGGCTTATTTAATATATATATATATATATAATATATATATATATATTCATAAAATAAACACTACCACTTTATTACTAAAATAAACTCTATCACTTTACTAAGCTTTATTAAAAACAATATCCACTCTGACTTTACTTTAAAAAAAAAAAGATATTTATGGTATATGTACAAATATACCCCCACAGTGATAATATGTCATACGATATTATCCAGTATAGCATCACAAAATAAAATATCTCGAGCAGCCCGCATATAGCATATCATCATATCTTTCCGTTATGTCATCACAATATCAAATATCTAAAAAATCGTGGTTATTTAGCGATGATCTTTGTGCTATTATCGATAATTATAAATAATTTTGTAACAGTTAAATTTGTTGTAAATTTGTCGAAAATAGTAACATACATACATAGTTACAAATTCATCACAAATAACTGCTTTCATTCTCGTCTTCGCCTGGTTTTGGCCAGTGTCCTTGCCAATAAAAATTCTTCACTTCTTCGCCAGCCAGAAAATTTCAGTAATCATTGTGGGTTTGTATTTAACTTATTTTCTTCAAAATGATTTCATTTAAGTACATTACTCTTCCCTTTTTCCGCTTATATATATATATATATATATATATATATATATATTCGTCAAAAATTGGTAAGGGTGTTTTGAGGGTAAAGAAGTAAAAAAATGACTTCCGGAATCTTGGAGAATCCTTGATTGGGAGTGACCTGCAAAACAAAGTTCGGTGGGGACGTGGATCCCCGAGAACTCTCCGACGATCAAGTTAGTTTAATATAGAATTGGTAATTGTTTTTGGTATATCTGGCTTGCCCTTACCTTCGCATGATCTTTTCCTTTTATAAGGACGCGGTAGGGAGATCGTGTAGATTCAGCTCGTGGGCTGTTTAGCAGTTACCGTTATGGAGAAACGGTCCTTGTTAGTAGGAGAGTGGAGATCCACGTTGAGATTTAGTGGGTTATTTGTTCTACTTTTTGTGATAATGGGTTTGACTTTGAGTCAACCTGCAGTACATGTGGCGGTGTGTAGATTTATTTGCCGTATGGACATATTTGCCCCTGGCGGGTATCTTTTTCCGTTCAGTGGCCCCTCAGCGAAGTATGGCACGGCTTGGTGCGGACTTCGCTGGAGAGACCGAGTTGCCGAGCTTCGTACTTCGGCTGACAGGCATCCGATGGTAGTTTCCTCGAGATCCCGCTGTGGTTTAGCGAGCTTCGGTCAGTGAGGAAAAAGCGCGTGGGTCGGGGTTACTAGTGAGTGTGACGGCTGTCGCTTCGTTTTAAATGTTGTCAGTTACGAGGCGTCCTTTTTGCAGACCCGAGGCGTTGATCTTCGTGAGCAATCATGGCACCTTTGTAAAAACTTTCACATAATCATTTAAAAAACCTTTCCTTTTTCTCTCCTTCCTCACGCAATACTTGTTTTCGTCTTTCCCTCTGATACTCCTTTTCGAAACTTTCTGCCATTGTTGTCGTGCAAAACTTCCTGCAGAATTCTCTTCCGCTTCGGTCGTGAGTTCGATCCTGCCTCCATCATCCCGATCACTTCTGATAATCCGAAAGAGGTACGCTCTGTCTTTTGGTGGGTAGTTTCTGTTTTACTGGTGCCTCTCTTTTATTCCTGTTTATCGGCATGTAACTCTCCTTAGTTGTCTAAGGTAATGTGTGCCAAAGTTAGGCATTTATCTGTTTGCTGGGTTGTCTGTGTTTCAATCCGTTTGTTGGGTTGTCTGTGTTTCAATCCGTTTATTGGGTTGTCTGTGTTTCATGAGGGCTTTGTGGTTGCCGGGGGCTTGTATGTGTTACTCGATGCTTTTTCTTTAATCTGCTACTGTTGAGGGTTTATTTGAATATGGTAGTGTTTCCTCTGTATGCTATCTTGAATTCCCTTGAACTTCTATTTGTAGCTTGAGCAATGGCAGGTCAACAGAGAGACCCTGCTGGAAATGAGGTGTCTGAGCTGATGGCGGAGGGTTTTGGGGACCCTCAGCCTACTGGCGAGGTGCCTGCTGAAGAGGTCCCTGCCGCCACCTCGTTTGGGCCCGTGGTGTTAGGGCCGTTAGGTACGGATTTCTGCCTTTATAGAACTAAAGTAACCCGGGACCAACTCAACTCCATCTTCCATAAGTATAGCATAGATAGGAACATGTATAGGTTAGGTTTGCCTTTCGACCTAGGTAGAATGTCCACCCGTTGTATCCCTATTCCTTTAGCCCACTTCGAAGCGGGACTTAGGCTGCCTATGGACCCTGCCTTTGTGGATTTCCTTGTATATGCTCGCATACAACCCGGGCAACTTCATCCCAATGCCGTTCGGGTTCTTTTTTCCTTAATTTGTCTGGGTCGCCGTTTAGGCTTTGAGTTATCTATGAACATCTTGGGGATGTTCTTTTCTTCTCTTCGCATGTCGGATAACACTCTGTCACTCCGTCCTCGTAGAAAGATAGTCCCACTCTTTGACTCCCCTCCCAACAAAGTGGACTTTAGGAGTAGGTGGGTGACAGTAGAGTCGAAGGTAGGCTTTCCTTTCCAGCCTTGTGTCAATGAGGGTAGGCCTTTAGCCTCTGTTTCCCCTTCTTCCTTGGACCCCTCCGAGAAAGCTTTCCTCGAGCTCATCACCCGGGACTTAGGGGTACGCCGGGATGGCCAGTCCCGGGTGTATTCTTTGAAAGACCTGCTGAGTGACCCGAGCTTAGAATGGTGTGGTATAGGGGGGGGGTCTGGAGTCTAGGAGAAGGGAACTAGGCTTTACACCCGAGGTGCCCAACGAAGAGTGGACTATACACCCCGGGGGCCTCTTCTCCGTCGAGTGTGACCCGTGCCCTCCGTCTTCATCTCCGGGTTGCCAACCAAACCGGGGTAACTCTTACTTTGCCACTTTTCCTTTACTTCGTATATTTCAGGAATCCTAACCCTCTCCTTTGTTTTTTCAGAGTCTGCTACCTTCAAGGCGGCTTGGAGGGAGCGTGAGGCGGGCCGAAGTGTGCGTCAATCACACTTGGACTCGCTTCCATGCTTTCCACCTCGGTTGATCGATCGGGGTGCTTCGGGGGACACGCCTTTGACATACCCGTCTTCGGCGGGCCAACCTGCAAGCTGGGGTGGGTCCCCCCGCCGTTCAAGGAAGGAAGGCTCGAGGGCGAGAACCACTTACTCTGCCCCGGCAAGAGCCCGTCCGCCTCTTATCCGAGATGCCCCCGACGAGGTGGAAGAGGTGGACGAGGAGCAACTCAGGCCCCGTCAGCGCCAACATACTTCGTCTCCGCCCCGCTCTATGGAAATGGTGCCAAGTCCTCCACCACCCGAGATTGCACCCGACGTTACTCCACCGATGGAGGTGCGGGAGGAGGTGACTCTTACTCCGCCAACTGCCGGCGGGGATGCTGAAGGGGACCTCGGTCCGTCCTGGTTGAGGCCGGGATTCGTGATGCCTGAGGAGGAAGAGGCTTTGCAGGAGTTAGCTGCCGAGATATCCCGCAGGACTCCCCCACTGAACAATCTGCGCTTCACCAATCGGTTCGCGGCTTCCTATATCGGTGGGGTCATTTTGGATCGAGCCGTGGACATAGAGTCTCTGACTGGTATGGGTGAGATGTCCGTCGGTGAGGCTACCAACAGAGCCGGTGCTCTCCTAGCTCGGGTGAGAGACTTAGGCTTTTTTTTTTTACTAACTCCTTTGCCTTCGCAGATCACTGCCTTCCTGATGCACATCTCCCGGGCTTACTTCTTGGCAGAGGAAGGTGGGGCAGCGGCTGCTGAGTGGCGGGCTGTCCACGAGCCTCGCCTGGCCGCACTGGAGTCTGAAGTGAGGGGCCAGGCTGCCAAGGTTGAGTTGCTGGAGTCAGAGAAGTTACAGCTCGTCGGCGAGGTGGCCGAGTGGAAGGAGAAGATGTGGAAGGCTGAGGAGGAGTTGGCGAAGTTGCGGGCCGCCAATACAGAGTTGAACTCAGCCCGGGATGAGGCGGTGGCTAGCAAGCTCTCCGTCGAAGAAGAGCTCAAGTATTGTAAGTCGGCGAGGTTCAAGAAAAACATCATAGACGACTACAAGAGCTCTTCTGAATTCCACGAGGAGATCGGGCGTGAAGCGGGCTCCTACTTGGACCGGGGTTGTGTTCATATAATCTGGCAACTTCACCCCCACTTCGAGGACAAAAGCATCCTGGTGCGGGCTTTTCAGTCGAACTTCGACAATGAGGCCTGTAGGCAAGGGGCCGACTTCGTGCCCTTCACTGATGGGGAGATCGAACAGCTCCGGGAGCGCGACGAAGAGAGGGGGAGGCCATTCTGGGAGGCTCCTCAGCCTGCTGCTCCCACATTCTGGGAGCTATTGGATGGCTCGGGCCCATCTTGACTCTTGTAATTATTTATTTTTTGTAAACTGTTGTATCTTTTTTTTTATGGAATGAAAACTCATTTTGTTCAACACTGCTTTTCATAAGTCGCACTTTCATGCTTTGGTTTAACAAAAAATCGTTAGTATTTAACTTCGCACTTTCTTGGCACTCCGCTTTAGCAAAACTTATAAAACTCGAAGTTTCCCGAGCCGTAGCTCGATGTTAATAAAAAATCTTCTCTAGCCGTAGCCCGGTACTTATAAAATTCGGAAATCTTCCCGAGCCGTAGCTCGGTACTTACATTAATAAAAATTCTTCCCTAGCCGTAGCCCGGTACTTATAAAATTCGGAAATCTTCCCGAGCTGTAGCTCGGTACTTACATTAATAAAAATTCTTCCCTAGCCGTAGCCCGGTACTTATAAAATTCGGAGTCTTCCCGAGCCGTAGCTCGGTACTTACATTAATAAAAATTCTTCCCTAACCGTAGCCCGGTACTTATAAAATTCGAAGTCTTCCTGAGCCGTAGCTCGGTACTTTATTGACGTTGCGATGAAAAGAAACCAATGTCGACTTCGCACTGAGTAAGAGCGTTTAGGTGTAATGTCTTTTTAAATGGTTGGCGTGCCATGGATTTGGCAAGAGGACGCCATCTTTGTTCGTAAGGCGATACGTACCGGGGCGTACTTCGCTGCTGACGAGGTACGGGCCTTCCCAATTGGGAGTCAACTTGTTTGCCTGGATGTGTCTTGCCGTCCCCTCGATCTTCCGAAGTACCCAGTCCCCGATCCTGATCGGTCGCTCGAATACTTTCTTATCGTGGGACCACTTCATTCTTTCCTTGAAGGATTGAGATTTCAAGCGGCTTGCGATTCGCCTCTCTTCCAAGAGGTCGAGATCCACACTCCTCGCTTTTTCGTTGTTGACTTGGTAGTACATCGCGACTCTTGCTGTCTCCACGACCACTTCGGCGGGTGCGACAGCCTCCGACCGTATGCTAGCGTGAATGCAGACTCGCCAGTGGGGCCCCTTATCGAGGTGCGAACTGCCCATAATGCGGAGTGCAGCTCGTCAGCCCATTTGTTTGATATCCCTTCTAAGTTTCGTCGCAGGGCTTGTAATACTAGTTTGTTTGCGGCCTCTGCCTGGCCATTACCCTGTGGATGCGCGAATGAGGATTTCCAATGCTTGATGTGTAACCGATGGCACTCAGAGGTAAATTTGGCTGAGAATTGAACTCCATGGTCAGTCACTACTGCCCTGGGAACTCCGAAGCGGCATATAACTTGCTCTTTGAGGAAATTTGTGACGTTTTCCTCCGTGGGATTTCTTAAGGCCTTGGCCTCTATCCATTTTGAAAAGTAGTCCACTACCACCACTAAGTATTCATACCCGTTCCTCGTTTTTGGGAATTTTCCCATCAGGTCCATGCCCCACATGTCAAACGGCCATGCCGCCACGACCGAGGTTTGTTCTATGGAGGGTAGCTGTGGTATGTTTCCAAAGATTTGGCATGTGTTGCAGTTTTTGACATATCGCCTGGCGTCTTCCCTTAATGTTGGCCAGTAATATCCTTGATTGATTATTCTTTCCGCCAGGGCTCGGGCTCCTGGATGTCCTCCACATGCATCTCGGCGAGTAAGTCGCCCACTTGGGACGGCGGGATGCAACGGAGTAAAGGTTTGGAGAAAGATCGGCGGTAGAGGATGTTATTGTAGAGGACATACCTGGCGGACTGCCGTTTTATCTGTCGTGCATGGGTGGTGTCCTTTGGCAGTGTCCCGCTCTGGATGTACTTCGATATTTCGTCCACCCAGTCTTCTGATGCGCGGAGTATGGGCTGCACCATCCTCTTGTCTCCAGGACTTGTCCTTATCTCTACTGGGACCCCCTCCTCGTTGGGAGTTTCACCCGAGGCTATCTTTGCTAGACGGTCTGCTGTTTTATTATCATTCCGGCTGACCAGGGACAAGTTGAAAAAATCGAATTTGTCCCTCCATTGTCTGGCTTTTTCAGCGTAGCTCTGGAGGTTATCTGAATGCACAGCATATGTGCCCTGCACCTGGTTGACGACGAGCTGTGAGTCGCTGAAGACTTTGAGAGCCGTTATGTTTGCGGCATGAGCCCATTCTACCCCCATGAGCAGAGCCTCGTACTCCGCTTGATTATTCGATAATCTAGTCTCAAGCCTCGCAGCTCGCATCTCGGTGTACTTTTTATTTGGTGAGATTAAGGCCACGCCGATTCCCACACCGCTGGCATTGACTGCCCCGTCTACCCATAACTCCCATGGGTCCATCGTCTGTTGGTAGCGTTTTTCCTCTGTGAATGATCCTTCTGCGAGGAAGTTGATATGCACAAATCGTATACCTTTTTTAGCATGTTTTTAGACATAAATTAGGGCAATATTTGAATGTATTTGATCTTAATTGACATAAAATTGCTTAAATTTCGATTTTGGAAGTTTCAGGAGCAAATTGGACGAAAACAGCAAATTTTGGGGCAAAAATTCAATTTTTGGGGCAAAAATTCAATTTTTGGAAATGCTGACTTGGTCAACGGTCCGGGACGGGCGTCCCGACCCAGTCAAACCACCAGGACGGGCGTCCCAATCCAGGACGGGCGTCCCGAAGCACCAGAATTTGTCCCACATCGAATTTTTTGGAGATTTTCACTCCAGAAAGCTGCTATAAGTACCCCAGGCCTCCAGGAGTTGAATTCATCCCTCTCCACTCGATCTGAGTCATTCAGAGACTTCCAGTGTACAATTCTCGAGTACACAAGTCACTGAGAGACTCAGGTTTCAGTTTCAGTTTTCTTTCTTTCTTTAGTGTTTCGTTTTCTTAGATTCTGAGAAATAGTCTCAGATCTTAGGCTTCCATAGATAGGTTCGTTTTTGGTATTCATAGAATACCGGGATTTCGTTAGGAGATCCTAAGAGAGAGATAGGGTGCGTGTTCTTAGTCAGATTAGGGCAATTTACTTAAGCCCGGGATGTAAGGTAAAGCAATTGCTACTAGGTCTGAGGAGCGTTCTCCGAAGGCTCTGCCGAGCAGAGTAGGATCGAGCAGTCAGGAGCATACAGGAGCTGCAGCGCCGGCTGGACCTGCATAGAGTGGTGATTACTTTATGACAGTGGGTCCCCTAGACGAGGTTCTGTATGTTTACGAATTGTTTTATCTAAATATTAATTTGAATATCAGATTACGATTCTTATGAATATCTGTTTTATATGTTGAAGTTGTTATGTTTTTCCGGAAATAGCCACCTGCTAAATATTCACAATGTCTGCATGTTTAATGTGCTCTTTTAAACTAAAGTTAGGGTTATAGACAATTCCTAACCACGGTCTAATCATAACCTGTTTAGTTTAACAGGCATCAATTGGTGCCTGCCATGCTAGATAAAATAACCTGCTGAACACCCTGCTTGTTAGAGTAGTCTAGGTAGGCCGAGCTGAGTCCGATTATGCCGGCGGCTAGGGCAAGCGACATGATACCGAAGTGACATAGGGTACCGTTCATGGATGCCTTCGTCCCGAACCGTGAGTAGGGCCGTCATTAAGGTAGGGCGGTTTATTAGAGACCTCGGATGTGGTACGCCTTTAGACACAGAACATAGTTGCAATCCAGGCTAAGATGCATCTAAAATACTCGAAGATAGGTCAATCAACATGTAGGAACAGTATAACATAGAATCAGGACATTATCTATAAAACACTTTTAGGCTTAATTAAACTTAAACCTAGTGGAGAATGGATCACCCTCTCATCAAAGTTATTGATGAAGATTGCATAACTGGATCATAAGATAGGAGTTAGGATAAAAGGCTAGTTACTACTAAGCCGTTGCCACTTCCCTGGGAGTACGATAATTAACTTAATAAAATCGTAGATACTTTCCAACAGACTAGCTACACGATAGGTACTATGCCTTAGGTTCTGGCTGATTAAGTGACACCATAGAGACTAAAGGTGACAATTAGTCAATCACAGTCCTTAATTACTCATAATCAACATAGGGTAAAATAACACCTATTTAGCACGTCAACCGGAATCGCATCAGATTTTTGGCGCCGTTGCCGGGGAAATATCATAATGAATTTAGGATTAAAGGCCACAATTCTAGAGACTTATGATAGGTAACGGTAGTAACCTAGACCTTAGACCTACACTTATCTTATACTAGTTAGACAATCAATTTCCGAAATATAGGGTTATCATAACTAATTGATTTTAGATATTATCTGGAATTAAGACACTTAGGATAACCCAATTTTAGAAAATTATTCTAAAACCATATTGAGGGAATTTAATGGCTTTCGAAATTAAACATAAAAAGAAAAAAAAATGTTAAAAATTTAAAATCCAAAAAAAGAATGTATTTTTCTTGCTCAACGGTAAGTTGTTCTTCTTCCCTATCTCTTGTTCTTTCTTAGTTTTTTTTTTCGTACATTTGTTTCTCTTTTTCGTTTTTTTTCCTATTACTTAATTTCGAAAAAAATAAAATAAAAATGGAAATGAGGATAGAATATTTTTCTGAGTTGTCAATTTTTGGATCAGGTTTTAATCTGGAAGAAATATCATTATGGAATTTTCTTAGGTCATGCTTAGTCTATTAGACAGAATCATGAAATAAAATTTTCTTTGATAGACAAACCTTTGAGTATTCTAATGAGAAAGGATGTTCCTTTTGTTTGATGATAAATGCATGAGATTGTTTAAACCAAAAGGAATTACTGCACCCATTATGATATCACCTAATTGGAATTTGCTTTGTGAATTAATATGTGATGCTAGTGACCATGTAGTAATGATTGTTTTAGGAAATAGGCATGATTAGAACTTCATATTATACACTATGCAAGTAAGACCTTTTACTGATGCCTAGTAGAACCTTACCACCACTGAAAAGGGATTACTAGTTATTGCATATGCCTATGATACATTCATGCCATGCCTAGTCTAAACAATAGTATACACTGATTACTTTACTCTAAGATATCTGTTCAATAAAACTAATGATGAACCAAGATTGATTAGTTAAGTTCTATTGAATTTGATATAGAAAGACGGGATAAGAAAAAGGGCTAAAAATCTAGAAAGCAAACCTTTGGTCTAGATTAGAAAACCCTGAGTTAGAAGCTATTGACGAGACAGTAGTATCTGATAAACTTCTGAATGAGAAATTATTTGCTATGAATAATGATTCTCCTCCATAGTTTACTGATATTACTAATTATCTAGTTGCTAATTATTCCCAAGTGATATGACTTATCAACAAAAGAAGAAATTCTTTGTTGATTTGGAATGTTACTACTAGGGAAATCCTTTTTTCTATTTTGAATCATTGCAGGGTAAGTGATAAGAAGACGTATCTCAGAAGATGAAGGACACAAGATTTTGGAGCATTGCCCTAAAAAATCTACGGGAGACCAATTGACTACTATCAACACTGTCCGGAAAGTGTTGAAAGCAGGATCTTGTTGACCCACCATATTCGAGGATTTTGTATCTCTGATATAGTCCTGCGATGCTTGCCAAATAATAGATTCAGAGTGCCAATGTCTTAGGAAGAAACGTTCAGCCTGTGTATCAAATCTGTGAAGTCTGCTAGGTACCACACTTTAGCAGGGATTGATATGGGAATGACTGACCATTCCAAAAGAGGTAGGAGTAGGTTACTGCAGAATGCTACTCCAATGGGAAATGCATACAATCCCAGCTGGAGAAATCATACGGGATTTAGCTGAGGAATAATTCAGAAGCTGGAAACATTCAAAAAGACACCACCACAGCAAAACCCCTACTCGCAGAATCAACAGATGAGATACTGGCAACAATTAAAGTCAGACCAGTGCAAGCAAGTGATCTACCAAGAGGTAACGAAGGGTCGAAGGATATAGAGGAATTTGGCGTTGTATCAGGAGCATAGCAATGGAGGAGCTTGCATTCCCTGCATACCAATCAGCTGTGAGAAACTTCCCCGAAGAAGTCTCAAATACTTGGGCCCAGATCTACACAACTGGAGCCCCCTACCACCACATCTTTGCCAAAACTTCAGGTATCTTTTCTTCCATTCGAGACTTGCATGCAATACCTTTACTAACATTGGCAGGAAGGCACACAAATCCCAAGAAATCTCATTCCTAGACACGTTCCTCCTGGACACGTTGCTATGATTATGAGAAATCTTACAAATGATTCGAGGAAACAGTCCTTGGGGATTGAGCCATTCCTCAAATGGATATGCCACTACCTGGAGCTCGACAATGAAGGATCAGAGCTGACGTCATCCGTTCCAATATCTAGAGATTGCAGAATCAAGAACACCTCAGCAATAGCACATGGCTAAGGTGAAGAGCCAATTGACAGATCAGAGAAGACCCTTCTGCTCGCGACATGAAGGGAGTTTTTCTAATCCTCATGATCCTTTACTTTTGTTTTCTTTATTTTGTGTTCTGTTTTGTTATTTCCATTATCCTTCTTGTTTTATTTTCTCTCTTACCCTTAATTAGTCAAATAAGTGTGGGGTAAGAGTTCTTTGTTTTGTTTTCATTTCTTCTTGTTTGCAAATAAGTGTGGGGTAGTTTAGCTATGCATGAACACTGAGGACAGTGTCAGACTTAAGTGTGGGGTAGCAGTGCACAGTGCACTGTAGTAGTTTGAGAAAATGTTTGCATGATTTTGCTTGTTTTCCCCGTATTTTCACACCCTTCCAAAATTTTTCAAAATTTTTCATTCTTTCAGACTTCAAAATGCAGTATGATTGGTTAAACGTTGCTTATGTCCATGATATGTAGGTAGAATGTTATGGTTAGTAGGAGACAATGTGATGACTATTTTGAACTTATTGATTAGGAATAGGGAATTCCTGATAAATGAGCACAACTTAGTCTGAATTAGAGACCTCAGCCAATTACCTTTTCAAAACTTAACTAGATAAGATTAGACCAGTTGAGGATGTATTGACAATTAGAATGACTAGATGAGACTCTGAGCTAAAAGTGAAAAGAAACAAAAGAGAGTAAATTAAATAAGGGTAGTTTGCCAGCGGCCTTCGCTACTCGAGCACCACTCCTTCGGGGAACTTAAAGCCTGATGCCCTAAGGTCGTGTAGATCTGGGAGTCATCGGAGTGGGACTCGCTACATGGGTAGTTGAAGTTGACGTGTTCTAAGCAGACTCAAAATACCCTGAAAGATCTATAAAAGAAAAATCAATAAAATGCTAAATAATTAAAAATCTGATCACCAAGGCTCAGAACTCAGAAAGTTATCTGTTGTTAGTATGTCTAGCGATGGGTCGAAATGTTATCTAGTAGTAGTTAAGATGAGAGTATATTGTGTTGACTATCTGGTCTAGCCTAGTACACACACTACACATCAGGAAAACCTTGTGACTGAGAAAAGAGTTCAATCTAGTTGTTAAGTTGTTAAACCTGCTTGATCATAATAATCTACTAGAGACATTTGAGACCTTGTCATAGCAACCTAACCAGTCAGACCTGTGTTGTGAATTGTCTGAATAATTTTTGGAGTAAAAACATGACTAGAAAATTTAAGTGACTGCACATATGATTTAAAATCACTAACTTCAGGTAGAGTTTGCTTGAGGACAAGCAAAAAGCTAAGTGTGGGGTTATTTGATATGCACAAATCGTATACCTTTTTTAGCATGTTTTTAGACATAAATTAGGGCAATATTTGAATGTATTTGATCTTAATTGAATCAAATTGACATAAAATTGCTTAAATTTCGATTTCGGAAGTTTCAGGAGCAAATTGGACAAAAACAGCAAATTTTGGGGCAAAAATGCAATTTTTGGAAATGCTGACTTGGTCAACGGTCCGGGACGGGCGTCCCGACCCAGTCAAACCACCAGGACGGGCGTCCCGAAGCACCAGAATTTGTCCCACATCGAATTTTTTGGAGATTTTCACTCCAGAAAGCTGCTATAAGTACCTCAGGCCTCCAGGAGTTGAATTCATCCCTCTCCACTCGATCTGAGTCATTCAGAGACTTCCAGTGTACAATTCTCGAGTACACAAGTCACTGAGAGACTCGGGTTTCAGTTTCAGTTTTCTTTCTTTCTTTAGTGTTTCGTTTTCTTATATTCTGAGAAATAGTCTCAGATCTTAGGCTTCCATAGATAGGTTCGTTTTTGGTATTCATAGAATACTGGGATTTCGTTAGGAGATCCTAAGAGAGAGATAGGGTGCGTGTTCTTAGTCAGATTAGGGCAATTTGCTTAAGCCCGGGATGTAAGGTAAAGCAATTGCTACTAGGTCTGAGGAGCGTTCTCCGAAGGCTCTGCCGAGCAGAGTAGGATCGAGCAGTCAGGAGCATACAGGAGCTGCAGCGCCGGCTAGACCTGCATAGAGTGGTGATTACTTTATGACAGTGGGTCCCCTAGACGAGGTTCTGTATGTTTACGAATTGTTTTATCTAAATATTAATTTGAATATCAGATTACGATTCTTATGAATATCTGTTTTATATGTTGAAGTTGTTATGTTTTTCCGGAAATAGCCACCTGCTAAATATTCACTATGTCTGCATGTTTAATGTGCTCTTTTAAACTAAAGTTAGGGTTATAGACAATTCCTAACCACGGTCTAATCATAACCTGTTTAGTTTAACAGGCATCAGTTGGTGCCTGCCATGCTAGATAAAATAACCTGCTGAACACCCTGCTTGTTAGAGTAGTCTAGGTAGGCCGAGCTGAGTCCGATTATGCCGGCGGCTAGGGCAAGCGACATGATACCGAAGTGACATAGGGTACCGTTCATGGATGCCTTCGTCCCGAACCGTGAGTAGGGCCGTCATTAAGGTAGGGCGGTTTATTAGAGACCTCGGATGTGGTACGGCTTTAGACACAGAACATAGTTGCAATCCAGGCTAAGATGCATCTAAAATACTCGAAGATAGGTCAATCAACATGTAGGAACAGTATAACATAGAATCAGGACATTATCTATAAAACACTTTTAGGCTTAATTAAACTTAAACCTAGTGGAGAATGGATCACCCTCTCATCAAAGTTATTGATGAAGATTGCATAACTGGATCATAAGATAGGAGTTAGGATAAAAGGCTAGTTACTACTAAGTCGTTGCCACTTCCCTGGGAGTACGATAATTAACTTAATAAAATCGTAGATACTTTCCAACAGACTAGCTACACGATAGGTACTCTGCCTTAGGTTCTGGCTGATTAAGTGACACCATAGAGACTAAAGGTGACAATTAGTCAATCACAGTCCTTAATTACTCATAATCAACATAGGGTAAAATAACACCTATTTAGCACGTCAACCGGAATCGCATCAGAAGTCGGCCAGGGCTTGGGCTCTGATAGTTGTCCGGGGTTTGAAAGTGACATCCTGGCCACACAGCTCTATAGACCACTGAAGCAGTCTCCCTGATTGATCTAGCTTATGGAAGACCTGTTTCAGAGGGGCATCGGTGTAGACGGTGACTGGATGAGATTCGAAGTATGGTCTCAGCTTCCGAGATGAGATTATCAGTGCATATGCCAACTTCTCTATGTTGGAGAATCTGGATTCGGCATCATTCAAAGCCTTGCTGACGAAGTAAATGGGGTATTGCTTCGATCCCTCTTCCTTTATCAGTACAGAGGCTACCACGAAGTCCGAGAATGAGAGATACAAGAACAGTGTCTCGCCCGTGTCCGGCGGCCGCAATAGAGGTAACTGTGACAAGTGGGCCCTGAGATCCTTCCATGCTTTGCTGCACTCCGGGGTCCATTTGAAACCGTTTTTTGAGCTTTTTAGTGTTTTGAAGAACGGTAAACATTTTTCTGCCGACTTTGAGACAAAACGGCCGAGGGCGGCGATGCACCCGTTCAAGCGTTGGACATCCTTTATGCACCGCGGTTCGGTGAGCCGTGCTACCGCCGCCAATTTTTCTGAGTTGGCCTCAATTCCTCTCTCGGATGTCATGAATCCGAGGAATTTTCCGGATTTGACTCCGAATGCACACTTCGTGGGGTTCAGCTTTAAGTTGTACTCGGCTAGGCTGGAAAAAGTTTCCTCCAGGTCGTCTAGGTGTGATTCCCCACGTTTGGTTTTGACTACCATATCGTCTACGTAGGCCTCTATGTTTCTTCCTATTTGGCGCCGCAGGACATGATTCATCATTCGTTGGTATGTGGCCCCTGCATTCTTGAGGCCGAAGGGCATCACATTGTAACAGTAAATGGCTCCTGCGGCTCGGAACGAAGTGTGGAGTTGATCGCTCGGCTTCATCCTGATCTGGTGGTATCCCGAGAAAGCGTCCATAAAACTCAACAGCTCATACCCCGCAGTTGAGTCAACCAGAGCGTCGATTCGGGGTAGAGGGTAACAATCCTTGGGACAAGCTTTGTTGAGGTCGGTGTAGTCGACGCACATTCTCCACTTTCCGTTAGCTTTCTTGACCATTACCACGTTTTCCAGCCACGTGGGATACTTGACTTCGCGGATAAAGCCTGCTTTGAGTAACTTTTCTACCTCTTCTTTCATGCCTCGCTCTTTTTGCTCTCCGAACTTTCGGGGTTTCTGTCGGACCGGCGGGTATTTGGCGCTTATGCTGAGGGCATGCTCGGCTACAGATGCGTCGACACCGGGCATGTCCTCCGTGCACCAGGCGAAGCTGTCCTGGTGGCTTTTAAGGAAGTCGACGATACTTCGCCGGAGAGTGTCGGGTATTTCCTTGCCGACTTTGACGGTTTGCTGCGGGTACTTCGGGTTGATGATTTCCTCGTCGAACTCCTGGGTACCCGATGCTTCCATGACCAAATCATAGATTTGCCTTTCGATGACTTTCAATATCCTTTGATCATTGGGAGCGGCTACCGAGTTAATTGTTGCGGTGTTGTCTAACCCGCCCCTTCTCCTTTTGATTTTCATGATTTGCCCCAAGAGGCTGCGGGGATAGCTTTTAACAAATCCTACGCCTCGCGGAGTGTAGAACTTGACTTGTTGGTGCGAGGTGGATATGACGAGGTTGAATGCCGCGTGACATGGGGTACCTAGTATCGCATTGTACGGGGAATCTAGGTCCACCACGTAAAATTTTACCTCTTCAGTCCGTTGCTGCTCTCCCTCCCCGAGAGTCACCTGTATCCGGACAGTTCCCTTCACCGGCACCTTGTGGGTGGAGAAACCCTCGAGGACCATTCCGCTGGCCTTAAGGTCGGCGTCACTTAGGCCCATTTCCTTGAAACACTGGAGGTACATGATGTTTTTGGCAGCTCCTGTGTCGACCAGGATCCTCCTCACTGTGCATTTGTCGATGCCGTCCTTCGTCATTCGCGCCTCGAGGACGATGGGCGTGGTTCTTGCTTCCTCGTTGTGTTCTATCTCCTCGTTTGAGAAGGAGATGACCTCGCGCTGTTCGAACTCGTATTCAGGAATGAGATACGATTTTGTGAGGTTATAGATTTTCTTTTTGATCTTCTTGACTGAGGATATGTCGGGATTGATCATGTCAATCACTCTCTCCTTTGTCTTTTTGTTGCTGTGCGTTGGCGACGTACTCCTTCAGGCACCCTTCTTTGATGAGGCGCTCTATGGCTCTTTTTAGTTGGAAGCAGTCCTCCGTGGTATGCCCGTAATCACGGTGGAATCCGCAGAACTTGGTCTTATCCCTGGCGGGGTAAGATTGTTGTTTCATCGGTGCGGGGTCTTGGACTCCGTACTTGTCCTTTATGACCGCTACGAGGCTTTCTTTCGAGACGTTCAAAGGTGTGAACGTTTCCGGCTTCTTGAACCGAACTTTCTCTTTTTTATCGACGAAGCTCGGGGGACTTTTCCGGAGGTCGGCCGATTTATCCTTGGCTCTAGCGGAATCGGGCGTGCTGCCCTCAGCCAATGCGACCTTTCTAGCTACGTCAAACATTTCGCCTATGGTCACCGGCCTCCTTAATTGGAGTTCGGTATAGAGCATTCTGGAGCGGAAGCCTCCCTCGAAGCATGTGATGACTGTATCCTGGCTAATTCCTTCTATCTCGTCGTGAGTCTTTTTAAATCGCTCGACGAACGACAGCAGGGACTCGTCATCTCGCTGTTTGATATTTGCCAGGTCTCCTCTTGTTTTCGGAATCGTTCCTGCTGTACTGAATTTGTCCAGAAAGATCTTTTCTAGAGTGTCCCAGGAATCTATTGTGCCCGACTGTAAGGAGGTAAACCACGTGAGTGCCTTGCTGGTCAGGGTGCTTGGGAACGCTTTGCACAGGACCGCTTCGTCGCTCGTGACTAGACTCATGAGCGTTTGGAAATGGCATATGTGCTCTTGAGGCCGTGTTTGTCCAGTATATGGGACAAACTTCGGAAGTTGGAGAGAGGGGTCAGGCGTTTTGTCCTGAATCCACTTCGTGAACGGGCCCAGTCCGATTGATCTTTTTGGAATTTTTGCCGAGCTCTTGGCCTTTTCTGGACTTCGCTCGACACCTCGCTTTTTCTTGGCGATCTTTGAAGTGGGTTTGGAGGTGTGGTGGCTCTCTCCTACTTCGCTAACCGTGGGGCGGGGTTTTTTGCTCGCCTGTCTACCGTGCCTTTCGGTTCTTGCTGCGGTCTGTTTGCTGATCAGGGTGCGGGATCTCGGGGGTGGAGCTTCTGAATATGCTCGTCCTCCATTCGGGAGCATCGGAGGGGTTAGGCCCTCTCTGACATACTCCGCGTGGAGTTGTTTCCACTGTTCCGCGAGGTCCCGCTCTTTCTGGAGCCTTTCCACCCTTCTCTGCAACTCCTCTATCTCCTTTGCTCGCCCGTCGTCAGTGGCTCGCCTTTCGCTTAGGCGGTCGCGGAGGTCAGCAGTCCGGCGAGGTGACCCGTTGGGTCCCAGTCGCTCCAGGGCGGAGCGGCGATGGGGATCGACGGGTGCCGAAGAATGAGCGGCCCGGTGAATCTCAGGGTGAGACATCGGGAGTGTTGCGTCAGGATGATTTTCGTGATTTCCCGATTGTCGGGACGTCATAGCTTTTTGTAGGCAGGTCAAAGTAAAGAGCAAAACTCGTTCCCGGTAACGGAACCAAACTGATTCGTCAAAAATTGGTAAGGGTGTTTTGAGGATAAAGAAGTAAAAAAATGACTTCCGAAATCTTGGAGAATCCTTGATTGGGAGTGACCAGCAAAACAAAGTTCGGTGGGGACTTGGATCCCCGAGAACTCTCCGACGATCAAGTTAGTTTAATATAGAATTGGTAATTGTTTTTGGTATATCTGGCTTGCCCTTACCTTCGCATGATCTTTTCCTTTTATAAGGACGCGGTAGGGAGATCGTGTAGATTCAGCTCGTGGGCTGTTTAGCAGTTACCGTTATGGAGAAACGGTCCTTGTTAGTAGGAGAGTGGAGATCCACGTTGAGATTTAGTGGGTTATTTGTTCCACTTTTTGTGATACTGGGTTTGACTTTGAGTCAACCTGCAGTACATGTGGCGGTGTGTAGATTTATTTGCCGTATGGACATATATATATGTTTTCATGATTCTCTCGTTATTTTGAGTTCGGGCTATTGTTAATTTTGATGGATTTGTTCTAATTTTTTTTTTCTCAAAATGTGGATGTTTATATTTAGATTGACTCGATTTTTGTGGAGCCTGTTGATTTAGAATAAGTTGGTTTAGGTTTCGGAGATAAAAGAAGCAACAATTGGGTTTCAATTTTGATGATTTTCAAGTTTTAGGTTATTGAATTTAGCCCCCTTCCCCCTCTAAATAGAATTGGGTAAAGTAGTAATAATGATTTTTTCAATTTTGATGATTTTCGTGGTTTAGTTATGTATGACTCTGTTTGATATAATTAAATGATAGGATGGATAAGGAAGATGGAAATGTTGATTTGATAAGTGATTTGCCCCAAGATATCATAAAAATGATACTCACGAGGGTTGGGATGAAGGATGCTATAAAAACAAGCTTGTTGTCGAAGGCATGGAGGTATAGGTGGTCTACAATTCCGGATCTAGTGTTCGATGATAACTGTGTTAGCATGGGATCAGAGCAGCACTTTATACAATTCGTTACTTTTAGTCTTTTACTTCATCAAGGTCCTATTAATAAATTTTGCTTGTGGACTTCATTCTTGCCAAATACTCTTGTAATAGATCAATGGCTACTTTTCCTTTCGAGGAATGATGTGAAGGAGTTGAGTATTGTATATGTTAAAGATGAATGGTTTAGGGCACCTTCTTGTCTATTTTCTTGCTCAAAATTGACTCATTTGGAGTTGTACCAATGTGAGCTATACCCCCCGCCATCTTTCCAGGGATTTTTGTTTTTGAAGGTCCTCAGTCTTGACTCATTTGTGATGCCTCCAGATGATGTTCAAAAACTCATTTCAAGTTGCCCACTTCTTGTGAATCTGACTTTATGGTCGCCATCTATGGAAATGAAGCTTATTCTTTCTGCACCATGTCTCGAATATTTAAACTTAAATGGTGAATACAAGGATATATATCTTGAAAATACTCCACTTTTGGTTGAAGTTCATGTATCAGTGCACATGACTGAAGGTGAAGCTGAAATCTTTGGAAATAGACGTTGCAACTTTGACAGGTTTTTTGGTGGAACCTCCCGTCTTGAAAGGCTTGTTGGACTATTAGACTTCACTAAAGTGAGTGATTTGATTCTTCTAGTTTTCAACAATTCGAGATTTTGCTCTCTGTTTTTTTTTTCTCTTTAATGAAGTCTCTCTCGGTTTTTTTTTCTGTTTCCACAATATCTCAGTAAAGGTCTTGATAAAAGCAGTATGTCAAAACAGTATGATCACCTTAAGTCTATTGAACTAGATCCAGTATGTTTTGAAGACATGGATGAAGTACGTGTCCTTCTTCGCTTGCTTGTAGATTCTCCAAATCTCAAAAAACTTCTTATATGTGTAAGATGATGAAGAAGAACTTCAGTTTTTCATTATCTTTATATTGATTGTGTATAATTTCATAATTTGTTTTGTTTGTTTTTGTGAATTTTGTTGCTAGGGAACTCCCCAACCATCAACTGATTTAGCACCAGATTGCAACTTCTGGGAGAGACAATGTCCCAAGGAATACATGTTTAATCAATTAAAAACAGTAAGGTTCTCTGACACGGTTGGAGGGGTTAATGAAATGAAGTTCATTAAGTTCATACTTGAAAGATCTCCCGTTCTTGAAACATTGACTATTGTGACGAGTAGCTATGAATTGAATCAATTGGATGCACTGAATATGTCAATAGCTTTGAATAGATTCCGTCGGGCTTCTGCTCAAGCAGAACTGATATTTGATAGAAAAGAAATATAGCATTATCACATGTAATGTTTTAGGTGGTTTTCTCTAATGGATTCTATACCTCTTTTTGAGTATTGAAAACACAGTAAACTTTTTCATTTTCTTGATTCTTAATTATTATGGTGACAGCTTTGTGACCTATTTGTCCTAATTTGGATTTGGTTAAAAAGACGAAAAAACATGTTTTACATGTATCTGATCAAAATCATAAGCAACATTTTTAGCCGTTGGCTACTCAAACCTCAAACACCACTCCCTAACACCACTCCCTAAACCCTTAACCCTATCATAAGAAACAACAAAAGATTAAAAAAAACACGGTACACAGTTTTGTGTTCAGAAAATCTTAACTTGAATTTCTGTGTGTTGCTTAAAAAACAAAGTAAAGATGAGAATATCATCTTGGCCCAGAAAGTTCCATTGGTTGGACAAGCAATGAAGAATCATCAGTAAGATCACAATATCTCAAGATTAGAATTCATTAGCTCTGCATCTTGTTGCCTCTGCTCTCTGTGAAGCTTCCCATTTTTCTGGAAGACCATCTCCTTCAAGCATCCTAATCACATCAGACATCCTAGGTCTGTGACTAGGTGGTATATGTACAAACGTACCCCTGTACCCCTGACATATGTACAAATATACTCCCCTTAGTGATAATATCTCATATGATATTATTTAGTATAGCATCACAACATAAAATATTCCGAGCAACCCGCATACAGCATATCATCATATCTTTCCGTTAAGGCCCACGGCCCATAGACAATGATAAATAAAAACCCTTCTAAGATGAGAAAGGGAGTTTTTTGGGATTCAAAGACCCTAAGAACAGTTACGAGGAAAATAATCTGGAAGATCTCTAATCCGGCAACATCATATTGGTGCCCCTGTGGCTTTTCGATTTATTTTTTTGAAACGATAACGATCACAGCCGAGATTCGAATAATTCAGGAATACTCAGAGCAGTTCTTACGGATTGAAATCTCTTAACGAAGCAAGTAAAGCCAAACCCTAATTTTAGCGCCGCCGTTCATTCAGATATGCTCCCGTAAACTATTTAATTGATATTTATTATATAAAGTCACACTTTTACTCTTTTACTCGAAGGTAGAGGTTGGTTAATGATGGATCAGAGTTATTTTTTATGATCGCGTTTTGAATTTGTTTTGATTGTTGATGTTCGTGTTGATGATTCGATATATATCCTTTCCGTCTCTATATCCTCGTTGGTTGTCTCCAAGAATTAGGATTCGTAATTTCATTATGTTGCTTTCTCTTTATCTTAATTGGATAAATTATTCGTTCATCAATGCTTCGTGTTCTTTGCATCTTTCTATTCCTCTTGTCATTTAGGAAAATTTATTAATTTCATATTTTTTTTACCAGTTACTTCAAATGCCTTTTGACTTAGTACATATTTGGACATCTCATGTTTTCATTTCTACTAGTCCTCGTTATTATTTATGATATGGACTTTTCTTATTTCTCATACTTCTCAAGTTTTGTCATTTTTATTAACTAAATTTGAATGTGATATGAAATTCGTGTAATATGACAATAGTGGTAAACAATTTGATAATATTTGTTTGCAGTCCCATAAAATTAATTTTCTTTTTTCCTATTCTTGTACCTCCTCCCAAAATGGCAAATGTGAACGAAAAATCTACCCAATAAATAATATTATACGCACTCTTCTCTCACGCTTCTGTTCCCTCACCTTTTTTGTCATATGGCCTTCACTTAGCCATGTTAAATATTCTTCCCCTCGCACTAAAATTTATCTACTCTACTCACACTCTTTATCATAAAATTCCAACTTATCACACTCTTTACCTGGTTTCGGGCTTTAGTAAAAAAAATGAAAGTCTCGACTTTACTTAAAAATATACATATATTCCCAAAATAAAGGCTCCAACCTTATTACTCATAACTGCTCTGAAAGTGACTTCCGACTTTAGTAAAAAATGAAAGTCTCGACTTTACTTAGAAATATACATATATTCCTAAAATAAAGGCTCCAACTTTATTACTTAAAACTGCTCCGAAAGCGACTTCCGGCTTTAGTAAAAAATAAAAGTCTCGACTTTATTTAGAAATATACATATATTCCTAAAATAAAGGTTCCAACTTTGTTACTCAAAATTGCTCCGAAAGTGACTTAAATATATATATATATATATTTCTAAAATAAAGGCTCCGATTTTATTACTAAAAAAAAGTCTCCCTAAAGTGACTTCCGCCTTTACTAAAAAAAATGAGAGTCTCAATTTTTAGTTTTATATATATATATATATATATATATATTATATAGATACAGTATATAATGAGAGTGTCAATATAGAGTTGTAAGGTATTATTTATAGAATAATAAAAGATAATATATTAATACTTGAAAATAAAACTTGATATAAAATATAAACTAGAAGATATAAGAATTACAAGTTAGATAAGAAATCTAACCAAAGGAGTATGATAGGGAGATATATGTAGGGTTTTCTCTCTCTAACATGTAATTGGAATGGAAAAATGAAAGTGTTCTCTTACAAAGAGTTGTAAGGTATTTATAGAAAATTTGCTTTAAAAAGCTGATACAGTGTACAGCCGCAAGTGATGTCATGGATGATGTCATCTTCTGGTAAGGTCATGGATGATGTCATTTTTTAGTGATGTAAGCGATGATGTCATCCTACTACAGTAATTTGCTACAGTGAATGTGATGATGTAAGCGCTGATGTCATTGACAACTATACTGGGGTATAGTCCGGATTATCGCCGTAGTCATCTTCTTCATCATGGATCGAAGATTCGGTAGAAGAGGAAGCTTTAGACCGATCTGTTGAGGTATCTTCTTTGAGCTGATGGAGAAGTTGTTCCATTTGGCTAACAAATTTATCCTTGTTGCTGGAAGATGCTAATTGGGCAGCAATAGACTTTTGTTGCAGAAATGTAAGATGGGCAGTATCTGTTGGAGACAAGAACTTGGGGTTCTGTTAGAACCATCTAGTAATTGAAGGAACCTGAGCTTCTTCAACGTTCCATTGTTTGTACCATTTGGTATGGCCTTGAAGACATAACCAATGGAGGTCAAGTTCAGCAGTCTTCTAGAATGCAAATTTCTAGGAAATTATCCATGGGATATGAAACCTGCAAGAAAATTGAAGCAAAGGCGGGATTCTTTGCTGATGGTTATTGTGAAATTTTTCACAAAAATATTTGTAACCTTCCTGGACAGGAGGAGGTAGAATTTGTTGATGCAGACCATAAATGGGCCACCATTGATGAATAAACCACTGTGGGAAATCAGGAATGATCTTCTTATCCCATAGAAGGAACCAAGAATGCTTATGGACATCATTCTGATATGTGAATGCATTCATCCAGGCAGCTTGGTAGTCATAGTAATTATAAAATTGGGTCCAAAAGGTTGAGACAGCCTTTTGTACTTTAATGGATGAATGCCCCAATCTTTTGGTGATAGAATCTTCTTTAACTAGACAGTTGTATGAGTGATAGAATCTTAATTGAATAAATTATTTGTTCATCATCGTGTTCTTTGCATCTTTCTATTCCTCTTGTCATTTAGAAATTTTTTTTTTTACAAGTTACTTCACATGCCTTTTCACTTAGTACATATTTGGAGATCTCATGTTCTCAGTTTCTACTAGTCCTCGTTATTATTTATGATATGAACTTTTCTTATTTCTCATACTTCTCAAGTTTTTTCACTTTTATTAACTAAATTTGAATGTGATATGAAATTCATGTAATATAACAATAGTCGTAAACAATTTGATAATATTTGTTTGCAGTCCAATAAAATTAATTTTCTTTTTTCCTATTCTTGTACCTCCTCCCAAAATGGCAAATGTGAACGAAAAATCTACCCAATAAATAATATTATACGCAATCTTCTCTCACGCTTCTGTTCCCTCACCTTTTTGTCATATGGCCTTCACTTAGCCATGTTAAATTTTCTTCCCCTCGCACTAAAATTTATCTATTATACTCACACTCTTTATCATAAAATTCCAACTTATCACACTCTTTACCTGGTTTCGGCTTTAGTAAAAAATGAAAGTCTCGATTTTACTTAAAAATAAACATAAATTCCCAAAATAAAGGCTCCAACCTTATTACTCAAAACTGCTCCGAAAGTGACTTCTGACTTTAGTAAAAAATGAAAGTCTCGACTTTACTTAGAAATATACATATATTCCTAAAATAAAGGCTACAATCTTATTACTCAAAACTGCTCCCAAAACGACTTTCGGCTTTAATAAAAAATGAAAGTCTCGACTTTACTCAGAAATATACATATATTCCTAAAATAAAGGCTCTAACCTTATTACTCAAAAACGCTCCGAAAACGACTTCCGGCTTTAATAAAAAATGAAAATCTCGACTTTACTTAGAAATATACATATATTCCTAAAGTAAAGGCTCCAACTTTATTACTTAAAACTGCTCCGAAAGCGACTTCTGACTTTAGTAAAAAATAAAAGTCTCGACTTTATTTAGAAATATACATATATTCATAAAATAAAGGTTCCAACTTTGTTACTCAAAAATGCTCCGAAAGCGACTTCCGGCTTTCGTAAAAAATGAAAGTCTCAACTTTACTTAGAAATATACGCATATTCCTAAAATAAAGGCTCCAACTTTATTACTCAAAATTGCTCTGAAAGTGACTTAAATATATATATTTCTAAAATAAAGGCTCCCATTTTATTATTAAAAAAAATCTCCCTAAAGTGACTTCCGCATTTACTTAAAAAAATGAGAGTCTCAATTTTTAGTTATATATATATTCCTACAATAAATGTTCCGCCTTTATTACTAAAAATGCTCTGAAAGTGAGCCTCCGGCTTATTTAATATATATATTCATAAAATAAACACTATCACTTTATTACTAAAAATGCTCTGAAAGTGAGCCTCCGGCTTATTTAATATATATATTCATAAAATAAACACTATCACTTTATTACTGAAATAAAATCTACCACTTTACTAAGCTTTACTTAAAAATGAGAGTTTCGGATTAAAAACAATATCCACTCTGACTTTACTTTTAAAAAAAAGATGCTTATGGTATATGTACAAATATACCCTCTAGCATATGTACAAATATACCCCCACAGTGATAATATCCCATACGATATTATCCAGTATAGCATCACAACATAAAATATTCCGCGCAACCCGCATACAACATATCATCATATCTTTCCGTTATGTCGTTACAATATCAAATATCTAAAAAAATCTATGGCATAGAAGGTCCATGGCCTATAGACAATGATAAATAAAAACCCTTCTAAGATGAGAAATTTGGGGATTCAAAGGCCTAAGAACAGTTTTGAGGAAAATAATTTGAAAGATCTCTAATCCGGCAACATCACTAGGTAAAATATTGAGTACACAACAATGCTACTTGTACAATTTCATTGGCATTTAAAGTTATTTTATTATTTAATTAATATATATTTTATTTAAAATATTAAATAGCAATGGTTTAGTGTCGTACTTAATTTATTGTCATTAAAAATCGTCGTTATTTAGCGATGATCTTTGTGCTATTGTCGATAATTATAAATAATTTTATAACAGTTAAATTTGTTGTAAATTTGTCGAAAATAGTAACAGACATACATAGTTACAAATTCATCGCAAATAACTGCTTTCATTTTCGTCTTCGCCTGGTTTTGGCCAGTGTCCTTGCCAATAAAAATTCTTCACTTCTTCGCCAGCCAAAAAATTTCAGTAATCATTGTGGGTTTGTATTTAACTTATTTTCTTCAAAATATTTCATTTAAGTACATTACTCTTCCCTTTTTCCGCTTTGATATATATATATATATATATATATATATATATATATATATATATATATATATATATATATATATATATATGTTTTCATGATTCTCTCGTTATTTTGAGTTCTGGCTATTGTTAATTTTGATGGATTTGTTCTAAATTTTTATTTTTTTTTTTTTTTGAAAATGTGGATGTTTATATTTAGATTGACTCGATTTTTGTGGAGCCTGTTGATTTAGAATAAGTTGGTTTAGATTTCGGAGATGAAAGAAGCAACAATTGGGTTTCAATTTTGATGATTTTCAAGTTTTAGGTTATTGAATTTAGCCCCCTTCCCCCTCTAAATAGAATTGGGTAAAGTAGTAATAATGGTTTTTTCAATTTTGATGATTTTCGTGGTTTAGTTATGTATGACTCTGTTTGATATAATTAAATGATAGGATGGATAAGGAAGATGGAAATGTTGATTTGATAAGTGATCTGCCCCAAGATATCATAAACATGATACTCACGAGGGTTGAGATGAAGGACGCTATAAAAACAAGCTTGTTGTCGAAGGCATGGAGGTATTGATGGTCTACAATTCCGGATCTAATGTTCGATGATAACTGTGTTAGCATGGGATCAGAGCGGCACTTTATACAATTCGTTACTTTTAGTCTTTTACTTCATCAAGGTCCTATTAATAAATTTTGCTTGTGGGCTTCATTCTTGCAAAATACTCTTATAATAGATCAATGGCTACTTTTCCTTTCGAGGAATGATGTGAAGGAGTTGACTATTGAGTATTTTAAAGATGAATGGTTTAGGGCACCTTCTTGTCTATTTTCTTGCTCAAAATTGACTCATTTGGAGTTGTACCGATGATGTGTGATATAGATATATTGAAATTTTGTCTTAATAAATATATATTTTTTTTAAATTAAAGTATATCATATATATATATATATATATATATAAACGAAAGCCCCAATATTTTTAATAACATATAGATATAATATTGCATATATTTTTCTATTTTTAAAAAGTAATTAATGCATGCACTGATAATTTAATTAATTGGCTTTCTTTTGGACCTATTTATAAAAATAGAGTGAATTTTAAAAAATATTTCAATATATTATAAACTTTTTATGACATTACCAAATAATATATTTTTAATTAAAATATTTTATAATATTTGAAATATTTTATTACCAAATAAATCATATAGAATATTTTTTTATAATCAAATTTTAATTTTTTAAACAATATTTTAATTTATTTATTTAAAAGTAAATTATAAATATTTTATTGAAAAATAACAAATGTTTACTTTATTAAAATAGAGCGAAATGTTTTTTAGAAAGAAAAAAACTATTTATTGTGTAAGTTATTTTTAAGTAAAACATAGACTTGGATACAATTCGTTACTTTTAGTCTTTTACTTCATCAAGGTCCTATTAATAAATTTTGCTTGTGGGCTTCATTCTTGCAAAATACTCTTATAATAGATCAATGGCTACTTTTCCTTTCGAGGAATGATGTGAAGGAGTTGACTATTGAGTATTTTAAAGATGAATGGTTTAGGGCACCTTCTTGTCTATTTTCTTGCTCAAAATTGACTCATTTGGAGTTGTACCGATGATGTGTGATATAGATATATTGAAATTTTGTCTTAATAAATATATATTTTTTTTAAATTAAAGTATATCATATATATATATATATATATATAAACGAAAGCCCCAATATTTTTAATAACATATAGATATAATATTGCATATATTTTTCTATTTTTAAAAAGTAATTAATGCATGCACTGATAATTTAATTAATTGGCTTTCTTTGGACCTATTTATAAAAATAGAGTGAATTTTAAAAAATATTTCAATATATTATAAACTTTTTATGACATTACCAAATAATATATTTTTAATTAAAATATTTTATAATATTTGAAATATTTTATTACCAAATAAATCATATAGAATATTTTTTTATAATCAAATTTTAATTTTTTAAACAATATTTTAATTTATTTATTTAAAAGTAAATTATAAATATTTTATTGAAAAATAACAAATGTTTACTTTATTAAAATAGAGCGAAATGTTTTTTAGAAAGAAAAAAACTATTTATTGTGTAAGTTATTTTTAAGTAAAACATAGACTTGGATACAATTCGTTACTTTTAGTCTTTTACTTCATCAAGGTCCTATTAATAAATTTTGCTTGTGGGCTTCATTCTTGCAAAATACTCTTATAATAGATCAATGGCTACTTTTCCTTTCGAGGAATGATGTGAAGGAGTTGACTATTGAGTATTTTAAAGATGAATGGTTTAGGGCACCTTCTTGTCTATTTTCTTGCTCAAAATTGACTCATTTGGAGTTGTACCGATGATGTGTGATATAGATATATTGAAATTTTGTCTTAATAAATATATTTTTTTTAAATTAAAGTATATCATATATATATATATATATATAAACGAAAGCCCCAATATTTTTAATAACATATATATAATATTGCATATATTTTTCTATTTTTAAAAAGTAATTAATGCATGCACTGATAATTTAATTAATTGGCTTTCTTTTGGACCTATTTATAAAAATAGAGTGAATTTTAAAAAATATTTCAATATATTATAAACTTTTTATGACATTACCAAATAATATATTTTTAATTAAATATTTTATAATATTTGAAATATTTTATTACCAAATAAATCATATAGAATATTTTTTTATAATCAAATTTTAATTTTTTAAACAATATTTTAATTTATTTATTTAAAAGTAAATTATAAATATTTTATTGAAAAATAACAAATGTTTACTTTATTAAAATAGAGCGAAATATTTTTTAGAAAGAAAAAAACTATTTATTGTGTAAGTTATTTTTAAGTAAAACATAGACTTAGATACAATTCGTTACTTTTAGTCTTTTACTTCATCAAGGTCCTATTAATAAATTTTGCTTGTGGCCTTCATTCTTGCAAAATACTCGTATAATAGATCAATGGCTACTTTTCCTTTCGAGGAATGATGTGAAGGAGTTGACTATTGAGTATTTTAAAGATGAATGGTTTAGGGCACCTTCTTGTCTATTTTCTTGCTCAAAATTGACTCATTTGGAGTTGTACCGATGATGTGTGATATAGATATATTGAAATTTTGTCTTAATAAATATATATATTTTTTAAATTAAAGTATATCATATATATATATATATATATATATATATATATATATTATATATATATATATATAAACGAAAGCCCCAATATTTTTAATAACATATAGATATAATATTGCATATATTTTTCTATTTTTAAAAAGTAATTAATGCATGCACTGATAATTTAATTAATTGGCTTTCTTTTGGACCTATTTATAAAAATAGAGTGAATTTTAAAAAATATTTCAATATATTATAAACTTTTTATGACATTACCAAATAATATATTTTTAATTAAATATTTTATAATATTTGAAATATTTTATTACCAAATAAATCATATAGAATATTTTTTATAATCAAATTTTAATTTTTTAAACAATATTTTAATTTATTTATTTAAAAGTAAATTATAAATATTTTATTGAAAAATAACAAATGTTTACTTTATTAAAATAGAGCGAAATGTTTTTTAGAAAGAAAAAAACTATTTATTGTGTAAGTTATTTTTAAGTAAAACATAGACTTGGATACAATTCGTTACTTTTAGTCTTTTACTTCATCAAGGTCCTATTAATAAATTTTGCTTGTGGGCTTCATTCTTGCAAAATACTCTTATAATAGATCAATGGCTACTTTTCCTTTCGAGGAATGATGTGAAGGAGTTGACTATTGAGTATTTTAAGATGAATGGTTTAGGGCACCTTCTTGTCTATTTTCTTGCTCAAAATTGACTCATTTGGAGTTGTACCGATGATGTGTGATATAGATATATTGAAATTTTGTCTTAATAAATATATATTTTTTTTAAATTAAAGTATATCATATATATATATATATATATATAAACGAAAGCCCCAATATTTTTAATAACATATAGATATAATATTGCATATATTTTTCTATTTTTAAAAAGTAATTAATGCATGCACTGATAATTTAATTAATTGGCTTTCTTTTGGACCTATTTATAAAAATAGAGTGAATTTTAAAAAATATTTCAATATATTATAAACTTTTTATGACATTACCAAATAATATATTTTTAATTAAAATATTTTATAATATTTGAAATATTTTATTACCAAATAAATCATATAGAATATTTTTTTATAATCAAATTTTAATTTTTTAAACAATATTTTAATTTATTTATTTAAAAGTAAATTATAAATATTTTATTGAAAAATAACAAATGTTTACTTTATTAAAATAGAGCGCAATGTTTTTTAGAAAGAAAAAAACTATTTATTGTGTAAGTTATTTTTAAGTAAAACATAGACTTGGATACAATTTCGAAATTGAAGAAAACGTTTTTTTTTTCTATTATTAATTATTAATTTTTTATTATTTTATTTTATTTTTTACATTTTTGTAATCTTTGTTTTGCCAAATTTTTTTTAGATGATTTTTTACTAAACATATTGATTTTTTTTTACAGTGTATAATATATTTGAAACAGACTTACTTTATAAATACTCTAGTAATTCTTTATAGGACAAAGATATAGATATATCTTTGTGTTTCAAAAAAAATCTTTTCAGGGATTTTTGTTTTTGAAGGTCCTCAGTCTTGATCTATTTGTGATGCCTCCAGATGTTGTTCAAAAACTCATTTCAAGTTGTCCACTTCTTGTGAATCTGACTTTGTCATCTATGGAAATGAAGCTTACTCTTTCTGCACCATGTCTCGAATATTTAACCTTGCGTGGTGAATACAAGGATATATATCTTGAAAATACTCCACTTTTGGTTGAAGTGAATGTATCAGTGTACATGACTGAAGGTGAAGCTGAAATCTTTGGAAATAGACGTTGCAACTTTGACAGGTTTTTTGGTGGAACCTCCCGTCTTGAAAGGCTTGTTGGACTAGGAGACTTCACTAAAGTGAGTGATTTGATTCTTCTAGTTTTCAACAATTCAAGATTTTGCTCTCTGTTTTTTTTCCTCTTTAATGAAGTCTCTCAAGTTTTTTTTTTCTGTTTCCACAGTGTCTCAGTAAAGGTCTTGATAGAAGCAGTCTGTCAAAACAGTATGATCACCTTAAGTCTATTGAACTAGATCAAGTATGTTTTGAAGACATGGATGAAGTACGTGTCCTTCTTCGCTTGCTTGTAGATTCTCCAAATCTCAAAAAACTTCTTATATTTGTAAGATGATGAAGAAGAACTTCAGTTTTTCATTATCTTTATATTGATTGTGTATAATTTCATAATCTGTTTTGTTTGTTTTTGTGAATTTTGTTGCTAGGGAACTCCCCAACCATCAACTGACATAGCACCAGGTTTAGCACCAGATTTAGCACCAGATTGCAACTTCTGGGAGAGACAATGTCCCAAGAAATACATGTTTAATCAATTAAAAACAGTAAAGTTCTCTGACACGGTTGGAGGGGTTAATGAAATGAAGTTCATTAAGCTCATACTTGAAAGATCTCCAGTTCTTGAAACATTGACTATTGTGACGTATCCCTGTAAATTGAATAAATCGAATGCACTGAATATGTTAAAAGCTTTGACAAGATTCCGTCGGGCTTCGGCTCAAGCAGAAGTGATAGTTGATAGAAAAGAAATATAGCATTATCACATGTAATGTTTTAGGTGGTTTTCTCTAATGGATTCTATACCTCTTTTTGAGTGTTGAAAACACAGTAAACTTTTTCATTTTCTTGATTCTTAATTATTATGGTGACAGCTTTGTGACCTATTTGTCCGAATTTGGATTTGGTTAAAAAGACGGAAAAACATGTTTTACATGTATCTGATCAAAATCATAAGCAACATTTTTAGCAGTTGGCTACTCAAACCTCAAACACCACTCCCTAAACACTAAACCCTATCACAAGAAACCACAAAAGGAGAACTGTACACAGTTTTGTGTTCAGAAAATCTTAACTTGAATTTCTGTGTGTTGCTTAAAAAACAAAGTAAAGATGAGAATATCATCTTGGCCCAGAAAGTTCCATTGGTTGGACAAGCAATGAAGAATCATCAGTAAGATCAGAATATCTCTCCGAAGATGAGAATTCATTAGCTCTGCATCTTGTTGCCTCTGCTCTCTGTGAAGCTTCCCATTTTTCTGCAAGACCATCTCCTTCAAGCATCCTAATCACTTCAGACATCCTAGGTCTGTGACTAGGTAAATATTGAGTACACAACAATGCCACTTGTACAATTTCTTCTAGCTCAATCTTGTCATAGTTGTTCTTTAAGTCCTTGTCCACTAGCACCTCAAGCTTCTTTTCTTGATGAATTTTCTTCACCTGTTAAGAGGGATTGATTTATTTTGATGATCAAAAGATTATGTGAATAAAAAAAAAGATTATGTTGTGCAATTTTCTTACCCAATCTAGCATTGCTCCTTTCTGGTTAGCTGCTTTGCCAAATTCTAGAGCTCTTTGGCCAGTGATCAGTTCTAGGAGAAGAATTCCAAATCCAAAAACATCTGTCTTCTCTGATGACTGGCCAGTGGAAAGATACTCAGGAGCAATGTGTCCTACTGTGCCCCTAACTGCTGTGGTGACGTGCGAATCGCGGTGATCCAAGAGCTTTGCCAATCCAAAGTCTCCCACCACTGCCTCACAGTAGTCATCCAGCAATATGTTAGCAGCTTTAACATCCCTGTGAATTATTTTGGGATCACATTGTTCATGCAAGTACAATAACCCCCTTCCAGCTCCTAATGCAATTCTTTTCCTTGTTCCCCAATCCAATGGTGGTTTAGCTGCATCAAAATAAAGAAACTAAGTATCAGTTTTTTTCTTTGAAACTCTTTCTTTCTCTCTGCCATTCTTTTCTACTTCCTTTTGTTACCTTTGAGACGGGAAGCAACGCTTCCGTTAGACATGTAGGGGTAAACAAGGAGTCTCTCAGTCGGAGTAATGCAAAATCCATAGAGTCTGAGGAGATTTCTGTGGACTGCAAGACTGATCATTTCAACTTCAGTTTGGAATTGAATATCTCCACCAATTGCATTCCCATCTTTTAGCCTTTTTACGGCTACAATGGATCCATCTTGGAGATAACCCTTGTAAACATTTCCAAAACCACCTTTTCCAAGAATGTTTTTACTGCTGAAATTGTTTGTAGCACTCTGAAGATCCCTAAATTGGAACCTCCTCAAGTTTCCTAAGCACACTTCTTCATGGTGTTGTTCTGGGATTGCAGGCAAAAGGAAAAAGATTCAAACTTTATTGTTACTCTCGTTCTTCTCTTATTTTATATATATTCTTTTATACTCACCATTTACATCAAAGAATATCTGCTGACTGTGTTTTTGTCTCCACCACAGGAAGAAACCAAATCCAACAATTAGGAGGCAAATGCATCCAAGACTTGTCCCAAATGCCAAAGCAACTTTATGACTCTTAGGTTTCAACGAAGGCGGAACATCTTTCCACCAAAAGATTCAGACAGTAAGTATCCATTTCATTTTTACCATTATGGAAGGAAAAACAAAAATGGGGTTTTTCATTTCTCTTACTTTGGGAGTTATTTAATGAGAAAGAGAGTGGGATTGGAGCAGTTCCATTACATTCTGGCTCTTTTCCAGTTGCACAGATCATGGGGTTTCCCAAAATGCTGAGAAAACAAGAATCATCATTCATTCATTCTGATATCAACCAGAACTGAAGAAATTGAACACAAGATAGGATAAAGATATTCAAACCAAAAGGAAGAACTCACTTGAGTGTCTTGGCAAGAAGTCTTGGCACTGGACCACTCAAATTATTGAACGACAAGTCCCTTTTAGTACAAAAACATATATACATATATTAGTTAGATACAAATTCTATTACCAAAAATAAGAAAAGGGATCATCAAGATTAGATTACAAGAATGTCAGGCGACTCATATTCACCATGGACAATGGAATAGCTCCTGTGAGACTGTTATTGTTTAGCCTCCTACATTTTAACATATCCATTATTAGTATGTAAACCAAAAAAACAGAAAACTATATATATATATATATATATATAAGTACAGATATAAGTTTGAGAGTTTTTTTTCCTCTTCTTACAGGTATTGAAGACTTTTTATCTGAGAAAGTGAAGAAGGAATATCCCCTGTAAGGAGATTATCTGAAAGGTCAATTGTTTCAATTTTCTGAAGCTGTCCTAATTCAGATGGAATTGGTCCTGTTATATTGTTGTTCGGTAGCAATCTGCAACAATGTAAAAAAAAAAAAAAACACATAAATATATTATATCAGAATCTCTCTGTAGCTAGTTTCTTGAACATGGAAAAGTGAAGATAAAGAAAGAAACTCACAGAATCTGAAGGTGAGTCAAGTTTCCAATGCTTGGCGAAATCGAACCGGATAAACTTTGGCTTGGAGCTGCCCTGCAGCAGCAACACAAATTAAACTACTTTTTTAACTGAGAAATCTCAGTTCAAGCAAAAAAAAAGAGAAAGCAAGAAAAAATTACAGGGAAATGACAAAGCTGTCATGAGAGCAAGTAATCATTGACCAGCTGCAAGGATCAACAGCATTTGTATCCCAATTGAGAACACCATGAGGATCATTTAATGATTCTTTTATGCCCATCAGAGCCTTTACTGGAAGATTAAAAAAGAACAGAGCTTTCATATATATATATATATAATTTATAAATGAATTCAAAGAAAATTTGTTGTATGCATACATATATATTTTACCTTCTGGATTCACACCATCAGCAGTAAGCCAAGCACTTCCAGAAACCCAGAAGCCAAAAAGAACCACAAAACAAAAAAGAACATATCTTTGCTTAAGTTCCATTTAATCAAGAATTCCCAGAAAAAAGAAATGGAAGTTTTGAGGAAGAAAGTTATATATAGGTGGGGAAGCTCTGTGGATTTCTTGATTATACAGAATATGTATTACACAAAATCATAATAATGTGATCATAGTAGAATTCCTTCATAGACTCAGAATTTTCTGTCAGACATACAAGAAAATCAAGCAGAGGTTTTTGGTAAGAAAAAGTTGAGAACTAACATTCCAGCCACTTGTCAGCAAAGTGAAAGGAAAGAATATAAATTACAAAATTTATTTAAAAAAAAAAAAAAAGCTAATCTTGATAAATTCAAAAGGTGCTTCAAAAAGAAAAATTCCCTCAATCATACATTGGTTAAGACCAACAGAAGTGCAACAATCCTTAAGATTTTCCACACACTTTTCTTTCAAGAATTCTTAGTTTAATTGCAAAAGTGTGTGTGTGTGTATACATACATACATACATATATATATATATATCAACTGCTGACTGTTGGGCACTACTTAAGATTTAAAAAAAGACACACAATCTGATTATTCTTTGCGGGCCATAATATCCCATGTATACATGGGATATACATACAATACCATGTATGTATACTTCTTGAATAGAGTATATACAGAGAGAGAGAGAATAAAAAGAAAAAAGATTTAATTTGGAAATAGATTTTTTACTTGGAAAGAAGAAATGAAAGAGAGTACATGCGTATTGGGATTGGCTTTGATTTGGTAAAAGCTTAGTCGGAGCGAGCATGTGGGAGAATCCAACATTCTTCTGCAAATATTGGACCTATTATACATGAGCTTCTTTGTGTTGGTGGGGTGTGACTATTTCTTCCCACTACCCATCCATCCCATCGTATCTATACATACATATACATACATATACATACATATATATATATATATATAGCCTTTTTACCAGTTAATAATTTATTTATTATTTTAAAATTTTATAAGTTCTAAATATGTGTTTTATGTGCAAAATGATTTGAAGAATATGTAAGAATTCTTAAAATGTGCTAAAAATAATTGAGGAGTACTGATTATGTCTCAACATTTTAGTCATTGTTTCCCTCAAATACAACAGCTAGAATACAAGGCTTGCACATTATTATATGCAAAGTAACTTGATATTTAGTTATATGAATACCATATAAATTTGTTCTTTTGGAATTATACAAGAACATAAAAAATATTGTATAATTCTTTACAAATTTATAAAATAAAGTCATAAAAAATAATATAATATAATATAATATATATATATATATGGAATGGAATGGAAGTACTCATTGCATTCAAAAGGTGAGAATCTCGAGATGGGCTCGAGATTGGTGATGTAATGAATCCTCGTGAGATCTCTTTTTTGAGTGAATTATGCACTCACTTTTTTTCTTTTTTTCTTTTTAATTTTGTTTCTATAATTTGTGTGGAGTTTTGGTATGTATATATATATATATATATATATATCCTTTCACACAAATTTCTACCAAATGCATAGTCAACAGACAGTCCAACCATTGTAAAACCCCATTGGAAGCACCACTTTTAAAAGCAAAAGCTGCTATATTGGTTGGATGTGTGTGTCCCTCTCACTCAACCCACTATTACAATGAACCACTAATTATGCATATATATATATATATATATATATATATATTAGGTCAAGAATATATGTCCAAAAGTAATGTTTAATTTCATCTTGGAAATAAAGATAAGATTGTAAATTGAGTAGGTTTAGTTGAGCTTTTTAGCATTAGGTATTTTGAAAGAATTTTAATTATAAACTGAATGAAATCTTGAATTTTAATTATAAACCGAATGAAATCTTGAATTTTAAATATATATGTGTCTCTGAGTCACAACACAGCAATATTTTTAAAATTTTTCCGAAGAAAATTGTCAAGCTCTTTTTTTTTTACGTTCAATGAAATGTAACAACTTATTAAATCGCATAAATTGAACAATTTCGTTAGATAGAATCTAACAATATTTAAACTTGTTTAATAACAAGTTTTCAGCTCAATAAATTTAAATTCTTAATACAATAGGAAATTTATTCTAATAAAAATAAATTAAAAGTCATTCATTCAGCAATTTTCATTTTCTAATTGAATATTTGTATTGTAATAAATAAAATGAGAAACATAGGAAGAGTTGAGTATAAAATATTCCTTCCATTAAAAAATCTTTCATAATAAATCATATGACGACAAATAAAAAATAAATATTTTATAGTAAATCATTTCATAATCAGCATTTGCATTGTGTAGTGACAACAAAAAACAATTATATAATCAATTTCTTTTCTCCTCTTTTACTATTAAACATTGAACAAATGGATCATTAACTTAATTTAATTTCTAACTTTATATCCGTTAATAAAGAACATTATATATATATATATGACACGGGTGAAGCTGGAACATAATCATGGCGTTGACCTTGTTCAGACATTCTTTGCTTTGACTGCTTATAATATATGGTGGTCAGATGATTTTGATAAACAAATGAAGCGATATAATATTATCCATTTCTATGTGAGAGATGATGCTCCCTCGTTTGGATTGAAAACATAATAATGATTTTTCTACAATATTAATTAATTATACATACATATATATATATATATATATATATATATATATATACAAATAATATTTATCATCTTGCTTAATAAAAGTGTTAAAATTGTCAATTTCTTGAAATGAAATGTTTGTATACAGAAAGAAAAATAGAGTAGTCAGGTTGATTGACTAGCACTAGCAAAATCATGCAATCGATCAAAGAACAAAATCCAACCAAAAACACTGTGTTTCTAGATTTTGATTGAGAATTGTTTTGGATTTTTTCATTTTGTCTTCATGGTTGAAAAGGGATCCTTCATGAACCAGCTTTCTAATGGAAGAAACTATACATCCATCCATATATATATATATATATATATGTGTGTGTGTGTGTGTGTGTGTGTATCAGCAGCAGTACCAAACTATACAAGCAATCTATGTGTTAATTTGATAGATATCAAAGAGATTATTCATAAGTATATTTCTCAAGAAAATAATCAAAATAACAATTTAAACACGTCACTTTTGATATTTACTTTCAATTTTATCTCAAATTAATATATATATATATATATATATATATATATATATATATAATAATTCATTATTCTTTAAACGTAGCTTAAAATTATATGTTGAAGAAGATTCAAATACTAGTTATTATTGATTTGTATGAAGGTGTTAAAGATTTGGAATCTTGATTTGTGTGGAATAGATTCTTAGAGCCAAAAACAAAGAAAGATGTATCATTACATTTAAGCTGTGTTCATGATGTCTGAAATAAAATCCATGTCCCACTGGTTTTCTTCTATGTTCCATAACACTTGATTACTGGAATTTCTTTTTCAGTAATTTAACTTAGTTATATATATATATATATGTATGTATGTATATGTGAACTTTAAATCTCCACTCCCCAAGGAACTTTGTAGGCAGAAAAGTGGTCAAAGAAGAATGGGAGATGGGACATTAAATCACCATAATTCTAATATTTACTAATCAAGATCTTGCAGCTGGTGGGTACCAAAAAATGAGTAGGAAATCATTATTCTTTGTCCAAATATTAAATATTTTTTTATCTTTTTTTGCCTTTTATTTGTTTGAATTCAACATTACAAATTAACCATTTCATAATAAATATTTTAAATCTGAAACAACTGAATTGGGAGAGGGGAAGAAGTAGTAGAAGAATTTTGCCTCCCATCCCAAATTTGTCTAATCTCTGCTACATGCAAGAAATGAAAACCCCACCACCACTTTGGATCAGCTAGCTTCAGAATTATTTCCATGGCTATATCTGCCAAAGTGTAGGGTTTTCACACACAAGCATCCAAGGATGAAGAAGATAGGCCATCTTCATCAAGTCTAACATCAGTACTCAGTGTCAGCAGTGGTTGGATTTTCTTTCATTTCATGTCATCACTATGGTACAATTTCTGGTTTTCATCACCTTTTTCTTTTTTTTCCTTTTAACTATTACCCTAGTAAAAAACTTTTTAAAAAAAGAGTATAAATTGTTCTCAAATTATTAACAATTTAGTCACTAGATGATCGGTTATCTTCTAACTTAAGTAAGACTAAGAAAATAACTCAATTTAAACAAAAATTAGTCAAAATATAAATTAATTTAAAATTATTCTTTCTTTAGATTCATCTAATCGTTTGAATTAACGTAAATATGTATATTATATGTATATATTCTAAGTGTAGTAGTAGACTATCTTTTTTATTGTAACATTTGCTTCATTGGTGGAAATTAGTATCTTTTTTTTTCTTTCTTTTTTTTGTATAGATTCAAATTGGGGAGAGCTTTCTTTGGCCCTCCAAATAATTTCAAGGGCTACAAGAATTTTTAAGTGTAAAGAAAGAAAGAATCTATTCTCATACAAACTTTTGCAGAATTTCCCTTTGGAGGCTTAGGATGCTTCCTCCTCTTGGAGCCTTTGCTTTTTCTTTAGTGCCTACATTATCTTTATAACCAAAAGAATTCCTACTACCACCAAATAAAGCTAAGTTTGTTTAAAATATAATATATATATATATTGAGTTGATAATTACTATATAAATTTAAAAAATTTAGAGTAATATTTCATTAGAATCATCAAAATTAATTCAATTCAAATTATACTTATAGAGTCTGATTATTTATGGAGAAAAGTTCTGATCTTGATTTTAAATGACATTTATAATAAAGATAAAATTCGTAATTTTATATAACATTTATAAGATACTTTTTCATTTATACTTAATCATACGTTTAATAAAAATATTTATTAATTTATTAATTTTCATAATAATTGAAGGACTTTTAGGTGATAAACTACAATAGAAAAAAACAAACAGAAGATGTATCTTGAAACTTAAAAGATAAAAATCAATCTCTTAGATTACTTTACTAAAAGCAGCTTACCTAGTGGAGTACGTGTTTTCCTATTAACAACATATTTAAATCTAAAGTTGTCCCAAATTTTCACCATTTTTTTAATATAAAAGATAATTCATAAACTATTGTATATTCGTTTTAAATTTATTTTAAATAATTGTATATATAAATCAAGATTTAAATTTTGAAATATTTTTATCTTTTTCAAACTCTTAATTTTTTTTTAAATTAAAGACCATTACCAACTAAACTTTATTAATAATTTTTATTTATTTTCAATTGTGACATTTGATATGATACAAAATACAAAATAGTACTAATTCTTAGTTAAATATAATCTTTATCAAAGTATTATGATTAACTTCCAAGAAGCACCATAAAAAGTGGGAAACATCTATCACAAGATTTTATTAAACTTTTAAAAGTACATTAATAAGAATAGAAAACAGACAAACAAACAAGGTTTGTCAAGAAAAAGAAAATCTACTACTTGCTCATATATATATATATATATATAATATATACATCGCTGGCATCCAATTATTAGAATAGTAATCAAGATTCAAGATGCTTAATATGAGGAACATGTTAAAACCCTACCTTCATTAATCATAATATAAAACTAGCTCTATACATATATATATATATATATATATATATATATATATTATATATTGGTAAATATGTAAGGTACATTTCTTTTTCTCTAAAAGTAATTTAAGAAATTTACATTATTCTATTACTTATTTATTATTTAAAATAGATAATCAAAGAAAATGATAATTCTTAACTTATAAATATTATCTCTTTTGATTCCTTTGATAAAAGAGAAAAAAATAATTTGAAAAATTTCTAATTCGATAACATCATATATATATATATATATATATTTTTTTTTTTTTTTTCTAATATTTACCTAAAAAGAATTAATTGTCTACTCCTCTTCTTCTCTCAAAATGTGGGAGTCTTTTCTCTCAAAAAAATCTTCTTGAGATATTCTATTAGGATGTGATATTTTTTTATTTACGGGCCGATATTTTAGGAAAGCATTTTGTGACAGTTTTTTTAGATTTTGAGTGATTTTCTTGATTGTTCTTGACAGTTTTGGATAGGTTACTAATGGTTTTGTCCAGTTTCGGTGCTGCGGTTCATCAACGGTGGTCTTCAATACGGTTTCTGCTCCAACTTTCCGGTGACTAACTTAATTTTTCTCTATTTTTTCGATGGACGAAAGCATACTGAAGTGCCTCTGTAATGTGGCTTTGAATGATAGAGAGAATGGTTATATCCTATTGAAGAGGCTAATATTACAGAAGGGATACATGAGGATGATTTGAGTGTGTTGATACATATCCATGGTGGGAGGAATATTAACTTTGATGGCCTTAAGACAGCCATGGGCAAATCATGGCAGTGCGGCTCGTTTTCCATACAACAGTTTGACGAGGTATTCTATCAGGTATTTCTTGGAGCCCGAGAAACTATGGATTTTGTTTTAAATAATGGACCATGGCACTTTGAAAATTCTTTAGTGTTAGTCCGTCCTAGAGTTACAGGTAATTGTCCAAGAGCACGGTATCTCACAAAAGAATATTTCTGGTTCATCCTTACTGGGTTACCTCGCTATTGTTACACTTGGGAGGTTGGTGTCAAGCTTTGCTCCATATTGGATATGTGTATAGAATTGCAGCTGCGAGAAGATAAAACCCTAGGCACCAAGTATTTTCATTTTCGCGCCTTGATTGATTTATCTAAGCTTTTTGCAATGTTTGTTGGGTATTGCCACACCTGATGGCACTATGCTTGCGGGACTGATGAAGTATGAACGCATCCCGAACTTCTGTTTTTGTTGTGGAATGATTGGTTACAGATATAGGGTTTGCAATGAATTACCTTCAAGGGATATTGATGTTAAAAATTTCACGTATGGTGATTGGATGGGGGTATTGATCACTTGCCTTCATTCCAAATTCATTCTCAAAATTTTCTGGTGGATGATATAGCGTTTTCTAAACAGAATGGAGCAGATACTTCAGTACCTATACCGACTAAGGAGGGTGTGAGTGATGAATGTTTGGATCTTTCGATTGTTTCAGATGATCTCATGTCTAAGGGTTCTCAAGCAGCGACTATTAAGAAAAGGCAACAGGAGGAGGGTTTGGATGGTGCTACGGGAGTGGAGCTACAATTGGCTTCCAAAAAAACTAAGATTTCATCAGTGGAGGTTGCCAGGCAACCCCGACGGGCATTATGAATTGCCTCGGCTAGAATTGCCGAGGTCTGGGATCTTCTCGTGCAATTCAAGAATTAAGAGGGTTGGTTAGATCTCACAAACCTGTTCTGGTTTTTTTAGTGGAAACACGTTTGTTACAACGTCATCTTTCTTTTCTTAAAATACAATTAGGTTTCTCTAATGGTTTTCTGGTGGATAGAGTTGGCTTAGGTGGAGGATTAGTTTTGCTTTGGCAGGATGACATTGATGTCTCTATTCAAAGTTATTCAGCTGGACAAATTGATGCTTGGGTAATGAATTGGGTATCATGTGAAGGTTGTTTCTTTATTGAGTTTTATGGTAATTCGAATACTTTGCTCCGTCATCATTCTTGGACGCTTCTCAAACGAATTGGACAGGATCGTACTCCTCCCTGGTATACTATGGGTGAGTATAATGAATTGCTTTATGCTTATGAAACAACCAGTAGGCTTGGTCGATCTAGTCAAAAGATGCAAATATTTAGGGAGGCTTTGGAAGCAGGCGACCTTCAGGAAATTTATATGCTGAAAGAACAATTTACTTGGTGGAATCGTAGGAAAGGAACACAATCAATAAGTTCTAAGTTGGATAGGTGTTTTGGAAATTCATCTTTTATCAGGTTACATTCGGCATGTTGTGTAGATACTATCCCAACAGTTTCTTTAGATCATCATTCTTTGCTTTTATTGTTGAATGGGTTAGATGTCGGAATTGTTCACCGGCAACAGCGACTAGGAAGAATTGAGCCATGGTGGTTAGTGGATCAAGATTGTTGTGAATTGATAAAAGAAAATGGTCTGGGGTTGTTGGAGGTGTGGTTCGGGGTTTGAGTTGTGGACTGGAAGATCTGAAAGTACAAATGAAGGGCTGGAGTTTTAAAAAATATGGTGTGTTTCCTAAAGAGATTAAAAAAATAAAACAACGTATTCTCTTTTTGGAAGGTAAAATTGGTGAAGAAGAGGAAATTATTAAGCTGAATATTGAATAGCAGAGATTACTTGAAGTGGAGGATGCATATTGGAAGAAACGTTCTAGATCAAATTGGCTAGCTAATGGTGATAGGAATACTTTCTATTTTCATCATCACGCTAGTTATAGACGAAGAGTGAATAAAATTATAAAAATTCGTAATTCTCGTGGTGAATGGGAGACAACACAACAGTAGATCTCAGAGGTAGTTGTTAATTTTTTTCAAAAATTTGTTTACCTCTGATCAAGGAAATGTGGATATGGATCTAATTTTTAGGGATATCACAATTCCTAAAATTTCTGAAATTGATATTGCTTCTTTATCACGTGATTTTGAGGAAGATGAGGTTTGGACAACACTTAAACAGATGCACCCTACAAAAGCTCCTGGTCTAGATGGATATCATGCAAATTTTTTCCCAACAATAATGGCAGATTGTTGGAGCTAAAATCACAAGTACAATTCTGAGATGTCTGAATTTGGGTGAGCCAATTACTAAACTTAATGAGACATTTATTACTTTAATTCCTAAGGTGAAGAAGGTGCAAACCATGGCTGATTTTAGACCCATATGTCTCTGTAATGTGTTATATAAAATCTTATCTAAGGTTTTAGTTAACCGGATCAAGCCTATTTTACAAAGCTTGATTAGAGAATCTCAGAGTGCTTTTGTTAGCAATAGATTGATAACAGATAATATAATTATTGCTACATAGGTTTTTCACTGGTTGAATTTGAGTTCCCGAAGAACAAAGGAGGGTGCCTATGCACTTAAACTTGACATGAGTAAGGCCTATGATCGTGTGGAATGGAGCTACTTAAAATGGATTGTACAGAAAATGAGTTTTTTGGACAAAATTGTTTCACTTGTGATTCAATGTGTATCTTCAGTTAGTTTTCAAATTTTGATTAATGGTGATCCATCACTTGTTTTTACATCTACTCGTGGCATACGACAAGGGATCCTCTTTCCCCATATTTATTCATTTTATGTGTTGAGGGGCTTTCTTGTATGATTCAGCATGCAGTTGAACAAGGGAATTAGAAAGGTATCCAAATGGGTAAGAATGCATCTATCTTATCACATTTGTTTTTTTGATGATGATTACCTTTTGTTTTTGAGATATTCTATGGAGGGTAGTTCTATATTGCTGACTATTTTGAAAAATTATGAGGCTATATCGGGGCAAAAGGTTAATGTAACAAAATCATCAATATTTTTCTCAAAGCATACATTGAGTGATAGAAAGAGGATGTTAGTACAAGAACTTGGTGTGCAATTAAATGTAGGAGATGAGAAATATTTGGGATTACCTTTTCTTATTGGCAGATCCAAGAAAGGGATTTTTATTTATTTGAAGGATCGATTATGGAAGAAGGCTCACAGTTGGAAGGAGAAGTTGCTGTCAAAAGGGGGAAAGGAAGTACTCATTAAATCTGTTCTTCAGGTTATTCCCACATATGCAATGTCTGTTTATAAATTACCCTTGACTTTATGTAGGGAATTGGAATCCATCATTAGACATTTTTTGTGGAAAACTAGCAATGAGACAACAGGAATGCCTTGGTTGGCTTGGAAGAAAGGTTGTGAAACGAAACTGCAAGGCGGTATGGGTTTCAAAAACTTTGAAATTTTTAATCAATCTTTATTGACCAAACAAGCATGGCGCCTTTTGCAAAATCTAAATACATTGCTAGCTAAGGTATTATACCATAAATATTTCCCAAATAAATCCTTTCTACATGTGGGTCTTGGCAGATGTCCATCCTTTGTATGGAGGTCTATATTGCATGGAAGGGAGCTGATTCATAAGGGTATAAGATTGAGAATTGGGGATGGTAGCAGAACGAAAGTATTTCAAGATCCTTAGATACCAAGAGATAGCAATTTTCGTGTTACTGTTCCATTTCAATTCTTCTCCAATAAGCTCTTAGTTTCTGATTTGATTAGCAATGGACATTGGCGAAGGGAGTTGTTGGAGGTGCTTTTTTGTGTATATGATGCAGAAGCCATTCTCTGTATCCCATTAAGTTCTTCAGGTAGAGTTGGCCGGTGGGTATGACATTACACAATACATGGAAGATTCACGGTTTCCTCTGCTTATAGGTTGGGTATGGCTGAGTTTATGACGTTGAATCTCAACTGTTCTAGAGGGTCCTCAAATTGGAGTTTAATTTGGAAATGTCCAGTGCCGCCAAAGGTTCGTATTTTCTTTTGGCAGCTCTGCCACAATGCTTTAGCAACGGGAGCAAATCTGGTACATAGGCTCATTCGAACTCATAGTCCTTGTCTGAGATGTCAGAAGAGTGATGAAAATGATGTCCATATCTTCCTTGAATGTGATTTTGCAAGGGTAGTATGACAACTGATGAATTTTCCTGTGTTGAAATGGGTGGCCAAAGCTTCTTCATGGCTACATCTACTGCATGTGATCAAATTGGAAAGTGATGATTCACAAGAAACCCTAACTCAGTTTATGATGTGTCTTTGGAACATATGGAAGGCAAGAAATTCTTTTCTTTTTGCTGGAAAGCCAGGTAGTGCGCATGCTGTTGTTGATTCCTCCTTATCTTACCTTCACAGCATCAAAGATCTCGGTTATGGCGGTCCGGGTAGTACTCGTGAAATCAGGGAGCACCTATCAAAGTGGAAACCACCGGACCCTAGTTGGTTACTGCTTAACATGGATGCTTCTTTTGGATCAGGTATGGGTGGATATGGGTTTGTTCTAAGGGACCAATATGGACATGTTATGATATATGGAGTTGGTCCATTAGTCTCGGTGACCTCCGCAGAACATGTTGAAGCCATGGCAATGGGATTAAGTGTGCAGGCAGTTCGACAATTCTGGCAGCAACCCATGGTTGTCGCCGCAGATTGCAAAAATCTGGTGAAGCAATTAACGACAGAAGGTATCAATTTATCTGCTTTGGGTAATGTAGTTGCTGCTCTTCAATCTATGTTAAAACAAATTTTTGTTTTTAGGATTAGTTATAATCATAAAAATAATAATTATGTAGCTCACATATTAGCATTGGTAGTTCAATATCCCAAGATGTAGTTTGGATGTTTTTCTTACATTCTACTGTAATGGATGATTTACATGCTGATTGGCAAACTAATACATGAGATAGCTGTATTTTTGTTTTAAAAAAAAAAGACAACATATAATATTATTATATATATATATATATATATATATATTTATATATGACTCTAATGCTATTAATTTTCTAACTTAGCAAATAAAAACAAACCAAACCCTAATTTTCAGGCAGAGTTTGCTCTCATTCAAAGAATTTAATTTTATCTCTTTGCATGTTTTAATCAAATTATCCCATTTTTTATTTTTAATATCTTCTAAAGATTTTATATATATATATATATATATATATATATTCTATTGTTGTTTTGTCATGCTCTAATTTAGCTGCTCAAGAACACAATTATTGGACTAGTATAAAAATAAAACATATAAAGATGGAATTAAAAAAGGACTAGTATTTAAATAAATTAGGATAATAGAAAGAATATATATATATATATATATATATATATATATATATATATATATATATATAATTTAGGGATGAATGAATAACTTTATGTTAGTGAAAGTAAAAGTGAGAGCAGTTTTGGTCTGCCTTTCCAAGTAAAGTGATGGTTACATTTCGGATGAACCATTTTCTCTTTATCTTTCTCTTCTTTAAACAAATAGTACATCTTTTTTATCTTGAAAATTATTTTGTTTGTTTTTTCTTCTTCTTCTTCTTGAAAATTTAAAATTCCTGAATCAGAAAAAGGGACACAAACTGAACGTTTTTCTGAATCACACAACTCTGTTTCAAGAAAGGGTCTAACTGTTGTATTGTTCTGGAAAGAAAAAAAAAAGGAAAATTTAAAAAGAAGAAATGAAAATGAATGTGGGTTTTGGTAAAGAGAAACCATATAATTGTAAAGAGATAAAAAGAAAAGGACAAAAAATGCTGAGGGAATATATATATATACACTTAAATTTAAAGAGCAAATAAATGGGGGCTTTTGATAAATTAAGAGAAAATGAAGGAGAAAAGCAGATAATTCTTACAAGGAGTTGAAAAGAAAAGAACAAAAGAGTAAAGAATCATTCTGTGCATTAAAAAAATAAAAAGTATGATGTGGCTGCTGGGATTCGAGCCCAGGTCTTACGACTAAACTACAGTGTTTCTAACATTTTAAAACCCTTTATATCTACACAATATTTTAAAATTGTGTAGATATACATCTATTTATTTGATTAAAACATTCATGAGAATTTTCCAGAATAAAAAATATGTAAATATTTTAAATTATAATTGATCATCAAAAGGAGGAATCGACACTGATTGAAAGCAGAAATGGCATCCGACAGCTTTTGGTAGACTTGCAATAATTGTTAAGGCTTTCAAATCCATTTAACCAAAACTTGGGAGACAATAAAAAAATAAAATTTTGATTTTGCGATGATCCACAAATCACCTACACGGAAACAGTTAAGTTTTCTCGTGATAGCACCCATTATTTGACCAAATATTATCGAATTTATCTAGGCAGAAAAGGTATTAACACTCAACTGAGAGCAGGGATTAAGGTAAAGAAAATACGAAAACAAAGTTTTATGTCATTCTGAATTGAGAAATAACAAAAAAGAGTCGAAAGGAGAGACTCAAAAGTTCAGACACAGCTGAATCACAAGAAAACATACTAAAAATACAAGAAACAAACCACGGACATGTGCCTTAAACAAGGGATAAGACACATGCTTCTGTTTATTCAAAGCATATTTAATATAATGTCTCTAAAAGAAAATTAAGAAAACCCCAATACTACTCCTTTTCTTCTTCCTCATCCTCTGTCCAGCAGCATTTCAGAATGGACCTGGGGGAACCACAGGATTCTTGTTTAGTGAACTTCTTGTAGACGATAGAACCACCCATTCCAAGCTCTTCACGGTTATTTTCACCAAGACAGTACTTCTTCAACTCCACAGAACAGAGTTGATCAAGTGACTTGCAAGCAACATTAGAATGCAATGCTATGGAAAATTCACTGGGTTGGAAACATTCTAGAACCCTCTCAATCATCATGGCCAAATTCACAGATTTCAGATCATATCCGGCAGCTTCAAAGCTAGCATAGCTAAAACCATCTTCTGGTGTAATGTGAATAGTAGAAATGGCAGCATCTTCAATTGAGTTCATGGAATAGCCACAGGGCTCAAAATCAAAATCACATATCTGAGATTTAGGGAGAATCTTCCCTATGCCAGACTCTGCGGTCATCATAGCAGCAGAACTGGAATCAGTCTTGTAGAATACAGATGCCTTTTCCCTGTCCAAACCAGTCATACACATTTCTAGGGTGTAAATAGGATCTGAGGACTGCTCAGATCCAGCACAAGCAGAATAAACATGCCAATTCTGTGCCTCGTCAGGACTACCCATAACAAAGGAATTGCTTACCAGACCAAGCTTTTCAAAATAGTTGTCAAGAAGCACTACTTCTTCAGAGAAACTACGATGAGGATATGATTGAGCACCAGGGAAAATGAAGCTTCCTCGGGTGTATTTGACTGTGCTTACAGTGAGTGACAGGGAACCAGCTAAGGTTAGGATGGCAGGGATTGAGAGAAGCAACTTAGTTGTTCCGCATGTCTTGATGATAATCTTGTAAGGATAGACAAAGAGGCTTGACTCAGAAAGGACATATGAATCAAGATATTCATTGGACAAAGAAGCAACAATTGTGCACTCAGCAGGCGCAAGAATCTCATCTAACTGAGATTTGTCAAGAGCTCGAAGGCCCCTGCCCTCGGGGTCAGCAAAGATGCTTGGTTCAGAGAAGGAAATCTCAAGCCTCTTCTCAAAGCCTTCAAAACCAATTGCAGATACAGGCACTGCCATTTTTCAAACAAGTAGTAATAGCCACAAAAAGAACAGACAGGAAAGCGGGTAGAGATTGAAGAAAAGGAGCAAGGGGACTGAAAACTAAAAACTGAACTAATATTTATTTTATTTATCACGTCAAACGACGTGAGGAGAGGACACGAATAAAATCGTATCAGGATGGTTTGCGAGCGCACTGCACAAGAGAAGGAAAACATGATATTAGTTCTTATTCGGCTCAAAGTATACCAAGCAGATAATAAACAAAGCATTGGCATCAGTAGCTTATGTATATATATATATATATATATCTGTGTGTGTGTGTGTGTGTGTGTGTGTGTGTTAAACCAAAACTTACGTTGGAGTATGCAGCAGATCTGAATTTCTTGATTCCACCGTTTGGTCGTACGTCTTCAATGCTGTATCCAAGGGGAGCTTCGTAGAACAAGGATTTACTACTACTACTAGACTTCTTTTTCCCACCTTTTGTCTCCATTAGATCATTCACTCTTCTTTTAAAAATTTAACCTGGATAAACAAATGACAACAGAAGCTTAAGTCATAAAGAATCAAAAAAAAATTTTAAAAAAATTTATTTCAAGCCTAAAAAGGAACATCTAATAAAAATATGCAACAAACATTGTGTAGAATTGAGAAATATTCATTGCCTCAAACAATACAATAATTGACCTTTACCACAGGACTAAAGCATCGAGACGTAGCAGAAACTAATGAAAGAAATACATTTATACATTCAGCATTTTAATAAATTCCACGCCCCCAGCAAAATCTTTCATCGTCAAATATCCATTCTAAACTAAAGTTCTAATGAGAATAAAAATGCAAAAAAAAATCTGGCAGATAGGATATGATTGAGTGATGGTAATAATTCCCCCTAAAAATCTGGCAGTTATTTTACACATTAGGACCCATTGCACATGAAATCAATTAACCACAGAACAAAATTGATCACAGAATCAAGACATCAGACAACCTTTCAAAGTAAACAGACAATAAATAGGACGGAAGTCTACGGAACAAGCAATTCTCACACAAATTTTATCCCCGAACCAAGATTTATCCACAGGAAAAAAATGTACAGATCTAGATCTCAAAAACTTTGTATCAAATGGCATTAATCATCCAAACAGAAAGAAAAATTCAAGGTCCAACCTTAATCATCAGGATAAACGTTGAATTTATCAGAAATCATAAGAATCAACAAGCCACGCACAAAAACGACAAAGAATTCAAGAAATCAGAATTCAAGATTAAAGAGAGATGAACAAAAACGACATCATCTCAAACAATCTTTCCCCAGAAGTAACAAAAACTTACAATTTCTCGGTGATATAAAATCGAAAAGTCCAGAAATCCACGCGATTTCGATCCCAATTGATATAATCTGGAAACGAAACCAAAACCAAACACAAGAACAATTAGAAACGTATCCCACACAGACACCAAAAACAAAAGTAATTCGGAGAAAATCTTATAAAAAAACCAACACAATCATACCAAAAACCTACGGAACTTGCGAGAGGAGAAAACAAGGGCGGCCGCTTTTGCTGGCAAAAGATTGTCAAAATGATTTGGTAATTGGGATGGTTGGAAGAGCTATAAAGGTTTATTTATAGAGCGGCCCATCAAACCTTTCAAGGTCGCGGAACTTTCGTAGTCAAATGACTTAATTACCCCTCACAAAATCCTAATTTACATTTTTATCTGTGTATAAATAAAAATTCTTGTTTGGTAGGAAATAAATTAACCATAAAACAAAAGAGTTCGATGTGGGATTGTTTGTACTTGTGTAGTTGTTAATTCGACGTTCTATTATTTATTTTCTTTTTTTCCCTAAAATAAGTCGAAAAAGAAGGAATCTGATTGGTCTGTATTAATTTAAGTTTTAAAAATAAATAAATGTACAATATTACACAGTAATAAAAATAATTTTAAAAAAAAAATAGAAAAGAAAAGAAGTAGTCTGTTGTAGTAGATAAGACTTGAGAGTGGGGAAAAAAAGCAAAGGGACAAAAGAAAGATTCGTATGGGAAAATGAGTGGTCTTTCTTCCCCCATTATTTCCTCAATTATTATTATTTAGTTTATATTTTTCTGTGGTCATTATTGTTACTACGAAAAAAAATATATATATATATATATATATATGGAGATGCTGTGTTGAAAGTTTGTTGTGAGGGAATAAGAAAATTTGGTTCTTTTTGATGCCGACACGTCTCTGACTCTCCATATTTGTGTTTACACAGGTGTATCCTCGTTTCCTCTCTTATCCCTTCCTTTTTTTTTCATTTTTTTATAAATATATATATATAACTTTCGTATCTAATATATCTAGAATTTATAATTTTTAAATAATAAATGAGCAATGAGGTGTTATCATCCTAACAACTCCTTATTGACATCTCTTGACATCTCTATTTATTTTCCTGTAAATGAAAAAGGAAAATTCATTCTTTAAATGCCATAATTATTCTTTACTTCTTTTTATTTTTTTACATTTTATTTTTTTATTATTTTAATCGGGTTTTTGTACTTTTTTCTTTTTTTTTTTAAAGAATAAAAATAGTTAAAAGATATGAAAAAGAAGAGATGGGGGACTAAATTTGTAATTTAATTTTATTATTTTGAAAATAATTTTTGTACTCTTTTTTTTCCCCCAAATTTTGCCTACTTTTCTGGAGAAGTTTCAACGGTAGGGAGAAAAAAGATTCCTGCATCCACGTTCACCAGATCTGCCATGAATATATATATATTTCTTTAGTCAAATTTCATCAGTACTAATCTCGTTATATATATATATATATATATAGATAAAAAGTATATATATTTATAAATAATTAAATTAACACGTATGATAAATTTTTTATTATATCTTCAACAATATTTTAGAATACGCGAAAAGAAAAAACAAAAGAAAGCGGGTAAAAGAAAATCTTGCGGTGAATATTATCCCTTCTCAACTTTTCACACACAAAAAAAAAAAAAAAAAAAAAAAATCCAAAAATGATTTCCAGAAGCAGTAGAGAGTACCACTTCAATGTAAACTTTTGCTCCTATGTGTTTTTTTTTTTTAAGAATTTCTTTTGTGAACGGCAACTTTATGTTGTCTCAATAATAATAATAATAATAATACATAATACATAATTAAATTAATAACACTCTTATTTATAACTTTAAAAATTTATAAAATTTAGATATAATAAAATAAAAATATATTTAATTAAAAATATCTCTTCTAATAGAATATATATATATATATTCTTGTTTTCGATGTGATTGAGAAAGGAAAATGACTTTATATATATTTCTATTTTTTACTAACAAAATAAAGTTGGGTGAGAATCTAAATATTGGTCGGTGAGATATCGATTCTCTTGAGAAGTAAAATAAATTAATTTTTATTTATTTAAATTGAATATAAGTTTTTATTATTTTTATTTTAAATTAATAAGGTTTCAAAAAATAATAATAAGTTTTTTTTATATATATAATTAAGTCCCTATTATTTTCAGCTACTTAAACAATGAAGTTCGTTTATATATATATATGTATATATATATATATATATATTAAAAGAAAAACTTTTAATCGTTTAAAATAATCTTTTTTTGCTGAATAATCAAATCATCATCTCCTTTTCCTTTATATTACCCCGTTACAATGTATCACGTGGCCATGCATCCAAAAGGTATCAATTTATTTATAATATATATATAAAAGAATCAGAATCCACTTTGTCATTTTACCCTCAATACTTATATATATATATATATATCTTCTATACCATTCAAATATTGAAAATTATATATAATACCCAATTTTTTTTTTATAGTTAGATGAGATGTATCTAATCATCACAATTTCTACTAATTTAGAGCTTTTACTTTGGTATTCTTATCTTTTTTTTATTAGATTAATCTGAATTCGACTTGTGGAAGTTCATGTTAGAGTTCGACTCTTATTAAAGGGTGAGAATTTGACTTAAAGTTTTTTTAATATAAAGCTAATCTGTTTCAGGAGTGTCCTGTGTCCTTATCCTTTCGGAGAGACTAACACAGACTCTGTCTGAAGGAGCACTTACAGAATTCGACTTTTACTTGAAGGTGAAAACTTGACCCAACTTACAGAGTTCAACTTTTACTTGAAGGTGAAAACTTAACCCAACTTACAGAGTTCAACTTTTACTTGATGGTGAGAATCTGACCCAAATTTTTTTAATATAGAACTAATCTGCTCCAAGAAATTCAAACTCTCGATCATCCACTTTAAAAAAAGTATTTAAAAATATGCTTAACCAACTCTTTTAAGCTATTGAGTTAGAGCTTGCAAAATTCACTCTAACTTTTATGTGAGATAATTTTTTTTATTGGGCTAATTCAAAAGGCTTTATAATACCCAAGTTTTGAGAGAAAAAAAAAAAAGAGGATAAGGAGAAAAGTAGGCAAATCATAGCAGACTCAATTATTCATAACCCAATAACAATTGGGCAGACCCTCCAAAAATAGAAATACAAGCCCAGAATACAAATTTAGAATATTATTTTTCCTAATGAAGAGACTTATATTTTATTAGAGAAGGTAATCACGGTTTTGATTAATTGAAAAAAAAAAAAAAAAATTGGGCTAGTTTTGACTAGGACTTCCAATAGTTTCTCCTTCTACAGAACATTTAGTAAACCCAATAAAATCTTCCCCCAATTTCACATTTTCTTCTGTTATCAAATTACCAGAATAATTCATCAATTTTGAAAAAGAAAAAGAAAACGAATAAATTTCATTGGAAGTACTTCAATGATGACTAAAATGATGTTCCTAGATTATTGATCTTGAAACGGAGCAATTTAGAAGGACTAACAATTAGTATGGATTCTCCGGAGACGAAGGAGGAGGAGGAGGAGGAGGAGGAGGAAGACGAAGTAGAGGAAAAGAAGAAGAGGAAGAAGGGATTTTTGTATATATTGATCCGCTGTGTTTTGTTTTTTTCTTTCTTGTCGTTGGCAACTTTGTTCTTATCATTTCTGGTTCTACTTTTAGCTGTTTGCCTTGGAAATTTGTCGATTTGGAATCCGATTTCTGTTCCTTCTCAGTGCAAGATAGTCGCAAGCAGTAAGTACTCCATATATTCTTTATTCACTTTTCTGTTTTTCTTCTTCTGGGCTCGGTCTGGTTGCTCCAGATACTGCGTCAATATTAATGAACATTTTTAATGAAGTTTTTTCCGTTCCAAAATAAATAGGTTCAACTAATGTTGTAATTTTTTGTGTGCGTTTTCTAGAAGCACTCAATTTTATAAAATAAAATAGAGGAAAATTGATAAATTTACTTGCTCTCTTCTTTAATGAACTATGGTTGCAAGAATTGCTGAGAAGATACATATACAACATTTTGACCTTTTTTTTTTTTTTTTAAGTTCCTAATATGTGAATTAATTATTCTGGGAAGATTTCTTCAATACCTTTTCTGCCTTCTATCTGCTCATAACTCAAGATTAAGAATCGGTGAAATAAGTCTATCTTTTTATCTAATTTTGTGATGGAAACTCTGTGAATGTGGAGTACAAAAAAATAAAATAAAATAAAACAAAGGAAAAAAAAATAGTAAATTAATAAAAGAAGGAACAGCATTTCCTTCTGCTGTTATTGAGTTACTCTTGTATGTGATGGTTGCTATAGTTATGTAAACTTTAAAAAGTCTGACTGATGAAAGAGAGGTTAAAAACTAGAACAGTAATGGATAGAATCAATTATTTAATAGTTTTTATTAGGTAAGTTTAATATTAGAACTTCTTGTGCAAACATAGATCATTTAAAGTTATAGTAGAGGAGTTAGCTTTGTCTATAACAGCATAGAACAATCAGAATTTGAGTTAACAGACTCAATAGCTTTCCTGTGTCATAAAACCTCATCTGGTATATTCTCATGTTCATTGTATCCCGAAGGTACATAAAAATGTTTAGAGATTTCTATCTGGATTTTCTGTTTTGCAGGTGTCGATCTGAGGTCATCTAAGGTTTGTGAGCTGGGATTATTGAATTATAAGGCCAAGCATGTATTTTACCCATTTGACAAAAAGAAGTTTCGATGTCACTATGATTACTATTGGGCCTCTGTATTTAAGGTGCAAATAAATATCTGTCATGTTTATCATATTTCAATAATTTTCTCTTCAAGTCTGTGCAGTTGTTTTCACTTTTCTTAGCAATATGTCTAGTAGTTTATGTTATTACTTAGTATTTTAAATGCGTTATGTGGTAGTTCTAACATGTTTTATTGTTGAAGGACTGTTGTTCCTTTCAGAAAAGTAAGTGCTTCATTTTTGTAAAGAAATGTACAAAGATTGGTATAATCAATTGCAGCCAAATATTCCTTCCCGGGACCTCTATGATTGCTAAATTATTGGGTTTGACTGTGATTGATATAGTAAGGTAGAAATGAAAATGCTAGATAAAATTAGAAGTTTGTTCTGATAATAATTCTTTGGAAGATGGTATTAATATTTCATGATTAGGTAATTTTCTGAATAATTTTCTATAAGTTGCCATTGTCTGTATAATTTACTAAGCATTTCATGAAAAGCAGGTCGAATATGTTGATTATTCTGGCCAGCAGAAACTTGCCTTAGCAGAAGCTCCAAATGAGGCACTTCCGTCAAATTGTAGACCAAACTTTGGTTCTGCATGGCTGACAAAAGACAAGTTTAAGGTACAAGTTGGAAGTTGAACTTTATTCAGGATGTGATGGAATTTTTTACTGTGATTTTTTTTTTTTTTAAAATTGACATGGATTTCTATTCGAATTCTTTGAAGTTTTAGATTTCCTCTGGAAAAGTGTTTAGGTTATTTATCCCATGTCTTATCATCATTGCCTGTTTCTTTTAGGTGAATGAAACTTATAATTGCTGGTATACCATGGGTATTTCTAAAGTGAACATCTATCAAGATGGCCTTTTCAATTGCCAGGCAAAAGACCCATCTACTCTTGAGATGCTTAGAAGATATCTCTTCCTGTGAGTCTATAATTGATAGCATTTTTCTTTCTTTTTAATTTGCTCTTCAATCTGTTTGCTAATCTATGTGAATATGTTGATTGAAGATGTAAAATTCATAGTTGCCAATTTTTATTTTACCCAATTTTATTTTGGCATATTGTTTCTTTGTAAGTCCAGAGCTCAAAAAATCTAATTGTTCAATTTCTTGTGGTTATAGGAGTTTAATCTACATTGTGTTTAGTGAAGGCTACTCACGTGACAAACTTTACTCTCTAGATTTCTTTTGTATGAAATGATGCTGTTCTGAAACAAATTTTGAGTTAGTTGTTGATGATGTAATTCTAGAATGATTTAGGAGATTGGACATTATGGTTCTCATCCTTGTTGCAACTTTGAGCTGTCGTAGTTATCTTGCAATGATACGGGGATAAGTTTTCATATTTGGTTCCAGGTCCTCTTGAGGTCCTAATGATCAAACTAATTCTCATATCACATGAAAAGGCTAATTTCATGCATGGAACACTATGATGTTGTGATTCCTTTGGTTGTCAGTGTGTGACTGAAATGCCATAGCTTTGTTTGCATGCCCATCTTCTTATGTTGATAAAGTTATATAATTCTCTACAGATCTCTGGAGATGCTAAAATCTCTTCTTTCTGACGGGCCATCATTCATAAACTGGAGATGGGATGTTGTAGCTGGAGCTATTACTGGGTTTTCTAGTTCATTGTTATCATTGGGTTTGGTTGCTGTTCTACACCAGTTCAAGTCCTTTATCCGCCAAATATTTATAAGAAGGGTATGTGCTCGATCTCCAAATCTTGTCCAGTTTAAGCGAATTTGCCTTCTTGTAGCATATTTCTCCTTTATGGGCTGGCTGGGAATGCAATATGTGAAAAGACTAGGTCTTTCGGAGATCCTCAGAGTTGATTATATGTGATACAATTTCCACCTATAATGCTAGCACACTTTCTCCTTTCACCTTGAAATCTGCAATCACAATGGAGAACCAAATAATGCACACTTTTTCACTGGTGCCCAATGTAGGCTCTGAGATTCCATTAGACAGGTTATTTGAAAATGTGTTTCCACGATTCAGTTTTGGGTATTGTTTCTAGTATCCCTGGAACTAATCTAGCAATCTTGTTCAAGAACTGGCTTTGAAATAGACGGAGTTTCAACCAGCTTATTCGAATCATTTCATTGTCTGGTAGTAAACGAAGAGCACTTGTGTAGATTTCAGAGTGGTTGGAAAGAGAATTTTGTTGTAGACTCCAGATGTTAATCTGGCTTATCCATGTAGAATTCCATTTGAAGGTAAAATATCTACACGTAGATGACTTGGTAAATAGAATACTTGAAAGAAATGCATGCAGTAAGTAGTCTAGTTAGAAGAGTATTTGGTTATAGAGTCTCAGTAAAAGCAGAAAAACTAACCATCATCAGTATTTTCATACCTATGAGAGTATTGTTTTTGTTTGTTTAAAGTTACTGCTTAGTATTTTTTTTTGGGTAAACTTCTTAGATATCAAAATTCAATTTTTGCACCTCAAATTGTTTTTGCTTTATAGTGTCATTGAGGTTTTAAAACATTCAACTACATGCACCTCTATTAAGTCAAATCGTTAAATCTTTAATTTTGACGTTACTTAACTTTTTTTTTAACTATTTAGCACTGTTCTAGTTAGGGACATTTTTGTCCAATTTTTTTAATTTTTTTAAAATTTTTTTTTCTCACTCCTTCCTTACTCTTTTCTCTCTCTTTTTCTTCTTACTTTCTCTCTCTTCCTTCTTTCTCCTCATTTCTCTCCTTATCTATGTATTTCTTCTTGTAACAACAACAAAACCCAATTGTTAAGATGATTAGGAGGAGTGAAGCAGCGTCGATTACGATTATCATCAGAATTGAATCAGTTTTTGAATTTTTTGTCTTATTCTTCTGATTGATATTTGTTATTCCAATTGGTAAAGAACCTTAGCCGCCGAGTTTAACAGTACAATCCTTAAGCAATGGCTTACGACAGAGATGAATGATCTCGGCCAATGCCTGATGCCTGAAAATTTGATAATGAATCTGGGATTTTTATGGCTAGGGCATTTTCGGAGACATTGAAGTCGAAAAGTGAAGATTTCAGAAACAATGACGACGACGATTCGATAGAGGAAAGAGTTCCATTAAACGAGTTAAACTCGAGGCGGAGAGTGAGTAAATGCGAGAGCTGAGTCAACTCGGAGAAAGGAATTTCTCCATAGAAACCGTTGTACGAGAGGCGCCGGAGACCACGGAGTTGGGAGATTCCGTAAGGAAATTTTCTGGTGAAATGGTTGTGGGAGAGATAAAGGTGTCTAAGATCAGATCAGGAAGTGAAATCGAGAGTGTTAGAACGGAATTTTTCTGGTGAAATGGTTGTGGGAGAGATAAAGGTGTCTAAGATCAGACCAGGAAGTGAAATCGAGAGTGTTAGAAGAGAGATGGTTGTGGTGAAGACTCAAGTGACGGAGCTGCCCGAGCAAAACTAACGTCTGAATTGAACCAGTAAGATTTAGGTCGTTGAGAACAAGCTTTATAACTCGTCGAGTAATGGGATGACACAAAACTCCAATGTAGAACAAGGGTCAGAACCATTGTCAAATATCCAAGAAACTAGAGAATTCGAAGAAATGTCCGAAGAAGATTTGAAAGCTAACAAAATAGAGAAATGAGGAGGAAAAATGAGAGAGAAAGAAGGAAGAAAAAGAGAGAAAAGAGGAAGAGAAAAAAAAAATAAATTAATGGAGAGAGAAAGAAGGAAGAGAGAGAGAATAGGAAGAAGAATGAGAAATTTTTTAAAAAAAAAATTGGACAAAAATGCCTTGATTGGAACTGTGTTAAATAGTGAAAAAATATTGACTAACAACAAAATTAAATACTTAACAGTGATGTATGTAATGGAACGTTTTGAAACTTCAATGATATTATAATTGTAAAAAAATTTTAAGATGCAAAAATTAGATTTTGAAATAAAAGAACTGTAACCAAAATATATATTTTTTTTTTTTTCTGCTTTGATATTTGATTGAACATGTGGCAATAGGTAATTGGTTGACATCATGGTTCATGATAGTGAAATTTTAAATAAATTATATATATATATATATATATTGAAGTGTGTGAAAGCTGTAAAGTTAAAGGAAAATTAAATAATAGGGATATGCTGCGGGAGGCGTAACTTTGAAGCATCAGACGCGTCATTGGTAAATACGCAGAGAACAAAATGTAAAAATATCCTTTTGGAGTTTTCCTTAATTTATATATATATATATATATATATATATATGGTAAATTATTCTAATAACACTTGAACTTTTCAAAAATTTAGCTTTTGTATCTCTATTTATTTTTGCTTTGAACTGACACTTCAACTATAAAATATCACTTCTTTTGCCCTTCCTTCAAAATTTCTGTTATATTTCATTTTTCGTCCAATTTTTAGGGGCATTTTCGTCTTTTTACATCATTAATATTTTTAAATTATTAAAGTTTTATTTTTAAGGGTAATTTTGTCATTTCACTTAATTATTAAAAATCTAAAAATATATTGTTATTACAAAAATTTGAACCTACAACCAAACAACTAACTAAATGATACTTAACCACTATGACAACTATGAATATATTAATTCATATAAAACTTATCTTTTATATTGTAATTACACAACTAATTATATTTTCGCATTTTTAAATCATTAATATTTTTAAATTATTAACATTTTATTTTTATGAGTAATTTTGTCATTTTACTTTCGTCTTTTTAAATCATTAATATTTTTAAATTATTAAAAAAAATTTCCAAGGTAATTTTGTCATTTCACTTAATTATTAAAAATCTAAAAATATATTGTTATTACAAAGATTTAAACATACAACCAAAGAACTAACTAAATGATGTTTAACCACTTGGAAAACTATAAATATATTAATTTATATCAAACTTATGTTTTATATTGTAATTACACAAATAATAAATACGCATTTTATATTACAATTACATTTTATGTAGGTTCAAACCTTTGCAATAACAATATATTTTTAGATTTTTAATAATTAAGTGAAATGACAAAATTACCCTTGAAAATAAAACTTTAATAATTTAAAAATATTAATGATATAAAAGACGAAAATACCCCTAAAAATTGGACGAAAAATGAAATATAACAGAAATTTTGGACGAAAGGGCAAAAGAAGTGATATTTTATAGTTGAAGTGTCAGTTCAAAGCAAAAATAAATACAGGTGCAAAAGCTGGATTTTTTAAAAGTTCAAGTGTTACTAGAATAATTTACCATATATATATATATATATTTTAAAACAGGCATATTTTAAACAAGTTTTAATATCTATAAAATAATTTTATATTTAAATTAATTTTTCATTGCTATAAACACAAAGAGTTTGGTGGAGTTTCAACTATACCAGATCAAACCAAATGCTAAACTACCAAAAAGTCATAATAAAAAATAATGTACTTAATTTGAAAATTTTGATTTTTTTTTTCATATAAAAACAAAAGGAATAAAAATAAAAATCATGCATCGACTAAAAACGCATCCAATGCCAATGTACTGTATATTATTTGTAGTATTTACTAAAAAAAATTAGTAGTTTGGTATTAATATTATTTATAAAATAATGACAAAATTAATAATAAAAAAATTTGAGAACGCATTGTCACGATTTAAAAAAAAAAAAAGTGTGAACATGGACTGTTGATTATTATAACCATAATTGTACCTCCGTATATTAGTCTTTTCACAAAGTAAAGATACTAAGCAACTGTTGATTTTTTTTAGTTTTTTCTACCCAAAAAAAGGGACGAAGAATGGAGAAGGGTATATTTGTCTTTTTACGTGTACAAGGTTCAGGCAACTATAAAAGGGAATAGTATAGGAAAGATCCCCTAATTGTTCTTGGGGTTCCGGGCGGGAGAGGAAGATTCGACCTTTTTCTATATTACACTCATGGCTCACTGCTCTCTTTGATTATAGTATAGGGAGGATCCCCCTCAGTAGTTTTTACGCTCATTTATTCTTTCCCACAAGCTTTTTGATATATTTTTTTTCTTTTATTTTGAAGAAAAAAAGGTTAACATTTTTATTAATCCCTTTTCTTCTTTTATTTATTTATTTTTTGTTTTGGGTAATGGAAATCTGCAACTGTTTTCTAGATTTCTCCTTTATTGTATCTGTAATTCGGGAATTTTAATCTCCTGAACTCTTTTTCTTGAATTAGGCAGGATTTGAATCGATATTGTGGGAAAAAGGTACCTTTTTGGCGGAGGGAAAATGGGTTATGTTGGGCAACATGGAGTGATGACGCTACAAAGATACAAGTACAGCGGAGTGGATCACTCTTTAGTTTCCAAATATATATTGCAGCCCTTCTGGACTCGCTTTGTCAATTTCTTCCCTCTTTGGATGCCGTAAGTTTTCTCCTTTTTGTGTGTGTGTGTGTGTTCAGGAGGAACCTCTACTTTTTGAGTTTGTTTTCTTTCTTAAGTGTTCTGAAAGTTAATTTTCCGATTTAGTGATTCTATTTATTTGTTTCTTAATAAATTATTATGGGATTTTGAATAAAATGGATTGCATTTGATCTGGATTCGAATCTGAGTTGGAAGTTGATTTCTTGATTTTTCTTCCGTTGATCTTTTATTTGTGAAAACTATAATGTAACTGCTGTTATATGGGCAAGAAGTTGTGTATTACTTATTGGTTGCAATGAATTGTTTAAGATATGTTGCTTGAATGTGTGCATAATAGTCTGGCTATATGGTTTCACGAGCATTCCAATTACACAAATGCAACATCTTAGCTATAGACCCTTTGACCCACTCTTCCTTCTTCCTTTACTGGAAAATAAGTGTACTGCAAATAAGTTTTGGAAAGTGCCATTTATTAAAGACCTTGAAGGCTTAAACATGTCATGATGTGAAAATAGGAAGAAATAGCAGTTGGGTCGTTAGTTAAATAAAATAAAGAAATCAGTCACATAAATTAAACTTAGTTAGTTACTTCAGAGCTACTTCAAGTTGATGAAGAAATTTGGTTTTAGGACCTGCTTCAAAGACTACCTATAGTTCACTAGCTATACTATTGAGGTTTCTAGGTACTGTAGTACAATATGTTCATGCTTAGATCTCCAATAATCAGAAGGTAAAAAAATAGTCTAAGAAAGTAAAAAATGGAAATGACATTTTTCAACTACTTTGATGCATAAACTCAGAAATGAGAATTACAGTTTGTGCAAAAATTGAAAAATGAGGTTAATGCCATTAGATTTTCAAGTAAAATTGAGTAATGCATATTTTTCCTGAAAACTGGCAGTGATGATCAAATATAGCTTCTGTTAGTTTCATACTTTTTGTTTGTCTGTGACATATCCCATTCATACAAGCTCACAATTTTCCTATTTGATAAGGGCATTTGAGATTCTATGTTAAAATTATGCCTGTAGCTAAATTCGATCCCTTCTCATGCTTCTGATTACTGCTAAGTCTAAATCAATCCTGAACTGATGCCATATTCTCAAGTACTTAAACTAATACTAGATATCTTATGTTTATTCTTCTTTCTATATATTGTTAGTTATATGTTATTTTGAGTTCTTCTCATCTGCTTTTTACTTCTTTGTGTGTTTCCTGCTTTGCATTTAGTGTAAAGATAAATTTAACTCACCAAAATTGTTGGATTGTCAAAAAGGCTGGTCTTGTTTGCTGTTTTGATCTGAAGTGTATTTGCTGATTGAATAATCCTATTCTTTGGGGTGATTTACATACTTTATGGCCTTAAGCTGTAATTGAATTGCGCTAATCTGTCATTACAAAGTAGAGTACTTGGTTTTCCTTTGGTAGGAAGCAATAATCTGGTCAGCTTTTGACTCGTTATGAATTGGTTCAAATGTGTTGGATTTGTATTTACTTAGGAAGCTAGGGTTCTCTCTCTCTTCCTTGAAACCTTTTAATTTAAGATTTAGGAGTGATAGACTAAGCAACTGACAATATTTATCTTTATCTCTCTATGTCTTTCTTTTGTCTTCTTTATTTTTTTTAAAATTTATTTTTCTCTCCTTTTTTATCTTTTAGCTATTTATTGTAAGAATTTTTTCTTTAATATAATGAACCTGACACTCACTTTGTTATTTTGTATCCTTGTACTTGATGCTTTGGCAGACCCAACATGGTAAGCATCTTTTGAGTTCTAAATTATTTTATGTTGATCATTGAGCTTTAATTAGGTTTTATGCTTTTATTTTTGTTTCTATACTGAGGCTATTGCATAAATTTCCTCAGATTACACTTATGGGGTTCATGTTTTTGCTGACATCTGCTTTGCTTGGATATGTAAGTTAACACTTTCTCTCCTCCTCTCTCTGTGTGTTTGTTACATAATAATGAGTGTAATATTGAATATGTGTGTATTTTGTAGAAGTTTTATTCTTTTGTCTCCTATTATGATTTCTTTTATTATGCACTTTTCAACTTAGTTGTACTCTTGCCACCTTCAAACTATTGATTTTAACCAAATTGAGCATTACATACCCAAACTGAGTTTGTGTGAAGTATTCATATTTTTCCTGCTAATCTAAACTCGTTATTAATAGAATTAATCTGGACAAGTTACATTCTTGAATTAATTTTCTCTTAAAGCAAATACAGTCTTGAACTCATGGTATATTATACAATAGAGAAGTTGTGACTGAATGCTGGAAATGTTAGTTTGACGTAGACTATGGGAAATTGCTTGTCAAGTGAGATTTATAATTTTTCTTTTAAAACTTTCTTCTGTTGTATACTTATGAGGTCCTTTTCTTCCTTAACCTCCATTTTCTCTTTCCAGATGTACTCACCTAAATTGGATTCTCCTCCACCAAGATGGGTGCATTTTGCACACGGATTACTTCTCTTCTTGTATCAGGTTCGCCTACCTTTCTTACATAGGGATTTTGCATTTTTCCATTTATTTACAAAGACCATGATCTCTTAGTTATTATGATGTTTCACCGTGATGGTTACCCTCTCTTGTGCTTTAAACTGACAAAGGTATGGTTTGGTAGGGTATACTGTCAACCCTATGTGTGTCTGAAGAGATAGGGTTGTGATTTTTATTAACCTGTTGTTCTCACTGAGTGTTGCATCCTGCAAGTGTACAAAAAAGATTGAGAATGTTGTTCAGTATATATTTATTTTAAAACTATAAAGTGCTTTGTATCCTCATCCTTGGTGAGACTTAACGTCCATAGAATTTAATCCTTAGGAAATTTTTTGCTTCAGTAGTTCATTATCTTTAAATACGGAATATGAACTGCATTCCTTTTACTTTACTGACTATAAATTCCATGATAGACCTTTGATGCTGTTGATGGAAAGCAAGCAAGACGGACAAATTCATCTAGTCCTTTGGGAGAGCTTTTTGATCATGGTGATCCTTATCTTACTTTCTCTATCACATGCAAACACATTCACACATGTAAATATGTGTTTTAATATTTTTGTTTTTCCTTAACCTGTGGGCTTCCACGTTGTCTGCAGGATGTGATGCCCTTGCCTGTGCGGTATGTTGCACCACATAATTTTTTGTTTTATTTGTTACTTTAAAGTCTGATTCCAAGGGGTTGAAGATTTTACTATTTATTAGCTTGAAGCTGTGGCCTTTGGGAGTACTGCTATGTGTGGACGATATACTTTCTGGTTCTGGTTTATATCTGCTGTTCCTTTCTACTTTGCCACATGGGAGCAGTGAGTTTCTAAACTAGCACTTCTCCCTCTTTTATGCTTCATTCTGCCTTTCATTTTATTTCTAGGAGCATGATAGAAACATGTGGTATCTTGAGGTTAGTTTTTGTATTGATTCTCTGTACTTTTTCTGAGATAGCATATAAACTGAGGGGAAAACTGTCCCAATACCATCTAAACTATTCAAAAAAATATTTTTATCACAAAAAATATACACTTTCAATCAGTAATACTATTTGAATGAAATTATTAAATTTATGTATTTTGGGGTTTATGATGTCATTTGCAAGTGTATTTTGGTTTACAGGATAATAATACATCTATTTGAATTATTGTTAAAAAGTTTTCAAACAATACAATCACGAAGGAAAACATTTTCCTTTTTGTCATTTGAGAAGTAATTAATTTTTAGGAAATTTATTGGTATTGTTATTCAAAGTTTGTGTTTGACCCACATGTGAGGGGTGTGTTAAGTGCGTAATTCTGCCCCTCTCTATAAGCTTTTAGATAAAAACATTTTTTTGAAAAGTTTATTGAAGTCAAAACAAATGCAGCTTTCAATCTTATGCTGTATTTCTTTTACAATATTGTGAGAGGACAAGTTTGTGAAATAAATGTTCACTATTTCCTGCATAGAGCTATTGGAATGCATCACTGTTTGACTTGCAGAACTTTTGATTATGTTCCAATTTTAACCTTGCATGGATAAGAAATCTATTACTGTTTATTTTCTTGCCCTTTTGAACTGTCCTAGTCGAATTATGTTCATCCAATTTGGCTTGCACCATTGTCAAATAGTTCATTGAGTGCAATTTTATGCTTTCAATGTGCAGCTTCTTCACCAATACTCTAATACTTCCAGCAATAAATGGGCCTACAGAAGGTCTCTTGTTGATATATGTGATGCATTGCTTTACAGCTATAGTTGGTATGTATTTTTTCTTTCTTTTTTTTTTCCTCCTTACAATGTATATATGCAAATATTTTTCACATACCTAGTCATTCAAGGCCATTCAAGATTTTTATGCTATTAATTTCATCATACATTCCTTTCAGGTGCTGAGTGGTGGGCTCAGCAATTTGGAAAATCTATTCCAATTTTTTGGTGGGTTCCGTTCATAAGTGGTGAGGCGTGACTCAACAAAAGATTCTTTTGATTCTCTAAAAAGCATACATACTATATAAGCTTGTCTTCATCATAAATCTTACTTTGTGTGCTTAGCTGTTTTATGCAAAATGACCAAGTTCTGCTAATACTATTGATTGTGTGTTTTGTTTTTCTTTGTTGACTCATTCATTATGTTACTTCAGGTATCTATATAACTTTTTTTTCCTTTTCTTTTTCTGAAGCCATATAATGTATTTGTATTTGTATGGGCATTAAACACTTAGGAGATATAGGACTTAAATAAAACTAAGTGTGTTGACATCATTTCAATATCAGTTTCAAGAAGTCTAATGCAGTGTTGTGCACACATCTTTTTTCGGTAATAGATTTCCTTCCTTCGTTGCTATTTTTATTCATAAATAGGGGTGATTGTTCCCCTTTATAGTTATCATTCTCTTGTATATCTCCTCTTTCATTTCCTATCTCCTTTTGTTGGATACCTATTCTATAGTTATTAATATATTTGCCTTCCCCCTACTTTATCTTGTTTGTACATTGTCAGGAGAGCCTTATTATCTAGGTAATTCATTGGTTTTCTGCAGTTTTTTGAAAATTAATTTGTGTTATTGTGCTTTTCTGCAGAAATTCCAACGTACACTGCTATGCTCTTTCTAATGATAGCATTCGCTGTTATACCAACACTGTATTTCAAGTAAGCCAGTCGCATGGATTTTTCTTTTTTTTTTCTTTTTTATTTTAATAATGTCATATGTAATTTTTGAGGTTCCAGTTAATGTATTGGTCGTTTCTTGTATTCTATTATTTAGCAGACATCCTTTTGCCTCAAGTTAGTTATGTTCCTTTGCAGTGTTCAAAATGTTTATAACGTGGTTCAAGCAAAAAAGGGGAGCATGCTACTGGCTTTTGCAATGGTAAATCTTATTCCAAATATAAAAAAATATATTTTGTCAATTTTCAACGATGCTAAAATGTTTTGATTCCTGTGTTGACAGCTTTACCCATTTGGGGTGCTCTTGGGTGGAATTCTTGTATGGTAGGTTTATGACTACTGAACTTATGTTTTATGTGCTTTGTTTAATCTTTTGTCCATGTCTTATTATTGACTTAATATCTATTCCAGGGATTACTTGTCCCCAATTGATTTAATGGCAACATATCCCGCACAAATTGTAGTGGGTACTGGTTTTGCATTTGGATTTCTGGTGGTAAGATTATAGGTCAAGAACCTGAATTTTTATAGTCTGTTTCTGCCATTGCTTTGAGTTGTATTCTGTGGAATTTAATTTAAAGTTTTTATAGTCAGCCAACAGTTATCTTGAGTAATTATCTTTTACCCTGTGACGATGTGTGCTATTTAAGTACATCTTAAGTTATTTCAATCCTTCCAAGCAACATCTGCAATCTTAATTAGGTATTATAGATCATTGTGTTTGTGATATGTTATTTGACTTGATTTTGGTTGTCTATAAAAATTTGAATAATTCTGGTTTAAGTACAAAACAAGTTATTTTCCCACTTGCCAATTTTTAACTTCTGTGACTGCTTACAAATGGCAAATATATTGCACAAGATATATTTTATCCCCCTACTAGTATGTCTTTCAGTTGTGGAGATATTGTACTGATCAATCTTGTTGTAAGTATACTTTGCATTGCTTCTGAGCTAATTCCCTTTTTGCCTTATTCACAGGGAAGGATGATTCTGGCACACTTGTGTGATGAACCAAAGGGCTTAAAAACTAGCATGTGTATGGTATGTCAATCTTTCTATCTCACTCATGCTTCAAACTTGCCGAGCATTGTATGCAAACATTTTTATTTTTTGGACTCCATTTTTCACAGTTGTATATCTGTAATTCCACTCGTACTTTGTGTTTATTGTTGGGGTAGTTTGGTCGGGAGGAATCCTATTATCCAGTGGCTGCTCATATTTTATGTTTCATTACATGATATTTATATTTTTGGGTGCAGTCCTTGTTGTTTTTGCCTTTTGCTCTTGCCAATGTTCTCACCGCCAGACTGAATGATGGGTATGTGAACCCTTTTTTGCTTGATTTTAGAAAATCTTAATATCTTGTATCATTTCAAGTAAAGTATACTGTTTTCTTCCCCTTTTTCTCTGTTTTCTCATGGAATCATGTTTTACACTTCTTGTGCAGTATTCCTTTGGTGGATGAGTTGTGGATCATTCTTGGTTTTTGTGCATACACAGGTAATGTGGTTTCTTTTCCTGGTTTTCTATCATTGTATCTATCTTGTTGCCCTAATTCATAGTATCTTATTCTGTTTATGTAGTAGCTAATTTTGTGGTTATTTTTCATTTTCGTGCCCAGTGTCTCTGTATCTCTACTTTGCGACATCAGTCATTAACGACATTACAACAGCTTTGGGCATCTATTGTTTCAGGTGATATATGTTTATATTTTGTTAACCCTTAAACTGAACTATTTGATTTGATACAAAAAGGTCTCTCTTATTAGTTTCCTTATTAAACTGCAATTTGTTTTTTTTTTCTCTAATTTTTGCCAAAAATGTCTCAACTATATATAATTGTTGATGGAATATCAGGATAACACGAAAAGAAGCTTAAGAGTTGTCGAGATACAAACATTTTTCATCTTTTGAGGTAAGTTTTGTTTATGTCATATCTGATCTGATCTTTCTATTTTCTTCTTCTTCAAGCAAAATTGTCACAAGGCTGTTCTGTCTTTAAACTTTTCAACAGCATATTTGGGCGAGTCCAGGTTCTCTGCTGCAACCTTGGAAAAAGCTTTTAGTTTGTTCGTTCACCAGCAAATTTTTGTACTTCGGGGTGGAGTGGAGTGCTACCCCCTTGTTGTAACTTAAAATATCATCTTCTACTGGAACTCTGATTCGTATTCCAATTTAGGTCTTTGAAATATCTCTCCTATGAACTGAAAAAAAAAACAGAACCTCTTCATTCACACTTCTTTAGAAAGGATTTTTTTGTTTTTTTGCCCTCTGAAATAGTATTTATTTTTATTTTTGAAAAGTCATTGGATTTCTCATCTAACTATTGGGTTCGGATTGGACCGAGTTTACTTCATTTCATATTAGTATAATATTATCTATTTTGGATATAAATTTTCACAGATTTACTTTTAAATAACTATTCAAAAAATTTGATATTAATAAAATAAGTGTAATCTTTATACGCCAAACAATTTCCATGATCTTCAAATGTTTCTGTGAGACATTAATATCCTAACACTAATTATCATACTTCAAGTACATATGCATTTTTTAACCGACACTAAAAAAAAAATCATAGGACTATTTACTCATATTTTGTTTAAGGGATAAAACAAAACTATTTACCCGAAACCAATTTTCCAATAAGCAACTAAAACATGTGTTATATCTTAACAAGAGAAAGAGATCACATTACAGAAGCTACCCACCTTGGGAGTCTCAAGGATGTCTTCATGCCATATTTGATAAAGAAGACCGCATAAAAAATATGTAACAAAAATACAAAGCTTGCACAGTTGAGCAAAAGCTGCCAAAAGGAGAAAGGAAAGGTTATGCTTATAATGCAAAACAAGAACGAAAACCTATAGGAGTGTATGAATGCAGAAAAGGAAAAGAAACAGTCCAACTTACTGCAGAGCCAAAGATGCCATATATAACATTCATTGAAGGGATAAGTTGAAGTCCCATATTTGTGAAGATGTAAGTTATTGAGGCGTGAATATTCACAAGGATCTAGAAATGAAAAGCAAGTTTTGTATTGGATAATAACTCATCTGCAAGTTGAAGGACACAAAGTAGCAAGAAGGAATAGCGAAGAAAGTAATAATAGTTTACCAGCGCAAGTATGTTTTCTTCAATCAAAAATGAGGATATTAGAACATATCCTAGAGCACCTACTGCACGAACCTGCAAATTAATCGCGTTAGCTGAAGAAATTGATAAGTCCAAGTAGAAACAGTTGAAAAATGAAAACTTTACTAGTGTGCAGAAGAAGATTGAGATGGCCCAATCTGCTCTCAACCTACACAAATTTAAGGAAGAAACATCATATAGCTGATTTACAAATGTATACCAAATGTCAATAGGTTAGAGAATAAGCAAACAACAGCCAATTGATGCCACCATAAAGAACTAAAAACCATTCTTCAAGAAATATTCAAACATACAACAGACACCAAGAAAAATAAATAGTAGTTTCCTTTTTCAAGAATCATCATAAAGGATGATGAGATTAACAAGGCAAATGTTACAAATGTACATTGAAGGTTGCGTACCTCCACAACGATCCCATTGTAAAACCAAGTAATCCATGCATTAGCTAGGAAATGAAAAGCAAGAGCAATCAGCTATTTGCACTAGGTGTCATTCAGTATGTAGAAATTAAGAAAATCACAGATCAATGAGATTAAAGAACAAGTAAGGCCTTTTCTGATTAAGTATACAAAGAAACCACTCTAAGAAGCTGAAACAAAAAGGATGCAGTCCTCAAGTATTAAAATTCCTATGAAATAGGTTTTCGCATTTTTTATTGCCCAAGCAATTAATATTAATAAGAACTGTAGGACATTCTGCCAAGGCCTGAAACAATGTGTCTCAGCTTTTCCATTACCAGGAGAGTATTTTCATTCAAAACTTGAAAGGAAGATTTGCAATGCTCTTCACCATATGAAGGAGTAAAGAACATTATACAAATACAACAAGATAAAATGATTAAAAGAAGGTAACAAAAGCACAAAGTTACAACAATATCAAAAAGACAGTTTTCCAGGCCTTAAAATCTGAGCAGGAGTGATAGAGATACAAACCAAGGACACAAGCAGTGGATACAAAAGAGAGAAGAGGAGCAATTGGACATTGAAGCTGGCTTACTGTGTAAGTTAGAGCTTTCACTGGACCAGATAAGACGAGCAATAGAAAAAATGTTGCAACCTGCCAAGACAGAAATGTTGAAAAAATTCTAAATATAAATTACCAGAAGATTTTAGCACTTCTATGTATAAGGAGTTCAAAGATAGGTACCATAGTTTTTCTTCCAGCAGAAACTCCCCATCGCATCGAAGAGAATACGATTGGCAGCGCAAAAAAACAAGAAAAATAGTTCTGAATGAAATCAAATTCAAAATTTAGTTGTTTGAATCAAACAAAATAAATTCAAAAACCACCGAAACCTAGCTCAAGATTCTACCTCAACGGAAAGTGAATTACTCAAGATATATGCTAACCCAGAAACTCCAGCAAACATAGCACTCTCAACAAGCCGAAGTGTTTTCTTATACACCTCACCGCCCGGCGCTAAGTACTCCAACTCAAGGTCTTCTCCGTCTTCTCCTCCTCCCGTTCCTTCACTGGACCACACAGTGTCCTTAGCAACGCAAAACGACCCGGTGCTTTTACACTTGAAATTAAATGAAGAATTGAAGGCGAGTTTCGGTTGGCTCCTACGAGTGGAGACGAAGTAGACACCATTTTTATGAACAAGTTTGGAGAAACTAGCAAGCTCGACATTGAGGAAATGGGACTTGAAACAGTGAAGTTTCAGACAAGACATGGAGGAAACGGTTTAGGAAGAGAAGATGCCTTCTTCTCCTTCTCCTCCTTCTTCTGTGGATAGACTTGTCTTATTTATGAATTCTGTTTCCTCTGCCTTCCCCAGTGGACAAAAAGCCCAAGTAATACCTTGGGCTAGGACAATCTAACTTGGAAATATTACATAACATATATATATATATATAAGTCATCAGTTTTATAATCGTTATCAAGAAATTGTGTATCTATACCAAGAATTTAATAGTACAACATTGTAGCAACAAAAATACCCTCAAGCATATGAGGTTTCAAATTCATTCTTTAGAACCTCTCACTCGCACACTTTGTTGATTTGAAAAGAGGGAGGGAAATCATATACACAGTTAAATTTTGCACTTCCTCTGTTGGTTGAAAAAAGGGCACAGCTTCCACTGATGAGAAGAAAATGGCAGCAGAATTTGATTGACCTGAAAGCACAGCAGCATGTCATGCCCCGCGTGCCATGACTCAGCCCCTAAGGCACAAGTGCGGCCCAAGAGAGAACAAGTCCGTGACAAGCAGCTACTACCACTGTGAAAGAATATCAAATGACTTCAGAAATAGGATTCAAATTTCTAGGCAAAATGGTTGGACTCTGTTTAGGTAGCAAGCAGATGCAAGATCCTGAATGCAGCCTCAAATATGACCATGTGTCTCCAGAAAAAGCAGAACATGAGGCCATGGATACAGATATCTGGGAATGTGAATGAGTTGGTAAAAGTCAATGAGGTTTAAATGTACTCACTTGGTATGAGGAAAATTGGCGAGAAGGTATACACCACAGTTAGATTGATAACTCAAAATCTGAAGTGATAATGATGTTGAGAAACTCATCTGCTTCATCCCTCATTCTCCTAACAGAATCTTCAGCAGATTTTCCACACCACTTAACCTCGATCATTTTCAAGGTACAGATTTCCACAAAAGAAGATGGCACCTCCTCCAAGTGCTTACAGTTTCTCAACAGTAACTTTTCAAGGTTTGGAAGGCTATCACTGGAGGCATTCCATTTGGAAACATTAAGATTTTCCAATTTAAGGAATTTAAGATTATGAAATTCCCCATCTACCATGTCCCACATTTCTCCATCATAGGCCCTGGAAAGTAATTTGAGAACCTCCAGGTTTTGCAGTCTCCCAATCACTGAGATATGACTCCATGGCAAGCGAAAGTTTGAAAGAGTCAGTTTCTTCAAACTCAAAGGGAAAATGAATTCGGCAGCATTGAGAGCTCTACCACAGTAGGATATCTTGAGGGACTCCAGCTGAGTCAGAACATCTAATCTTGGAAAAAGGTTGTAGCTTCCAAAATGATCAGGCGATTCTGAAAATATACAGCCCAACTTTCGGAGATTAGGAAGCATCTTCAGCATATTAATTGTGTCATCCCTGTAAGGAAGGAAAAGTGTGGAAAGGGTAACCAGGCAATAAAGTAGACAGTCTGTTCCATTCAAGTTCATAATAGCAACATCAGTCACATGAACATGCCTCAGTCGTTTCAAGTGCCAAATAGTATCCGGTAAGTTTACCTTGCCCTTTAGTCCTTTCAAAACAAAAGTTTCCAAATTTGATAGATTGGCAATTGATGGAGGAACAAATTCTACATCTCCAGAAACAGCCAAATATTTCAACAACAACATATGCTTTATTCCCATTGGAAAAGCAGGACCTATATTGATGAGTTCTAAGTCCAACACTTTTAAACGTCTGAAGTTGGAAAAAATGAATGAGATATCATATGAACTTCTAGCATACTTATCGTTGATGGCAAAGAACAACAGAGAGTGGGCTGCTGTACCAGATGGCCTAGACTGTATGAAATGATTGCGTTTTGAATAGAAGCACAGTCGATAATCTATATATGTCAGACGACTTGAAGGGTTACTGAAATTGTCATTAACTTGAAAATACAAATCATCCAGTGAAGAAGAAGAATCATTGGCATTGGACATTGTGATTAACCGTAAAAAGTTATCTTCTTTAGCTTTTAACATGCAGAAACATAAGATCCTTTTAACATAAGATCCTTCAAATAATCCTCTGCAAGTTCCTCAAGGCTTTTCAACTCAGTTTTCACCACGAGTCCTTCTGCAATCCACAATCGAATCAGCTTTGTCACAGGAATTTCTTGGTCCTCTGGAAATGCTCCAAAGTACAGGAAACAAGCTTTCAAATTCTCTGTTAAAAACTTGTAGCTCCGTTGTAATATGTAACGACACTGTTCATGTGGATCATCAAACACTCGTGAGCTTAAATCTTTTGCTATTTCCTTCCATAGATTCTCCTGTTTATTAGTTCTTTTAAGGATACCTGCCATTGCAACAACTGCAAGAGGTAAACCTTTACAATTTTTTGCAATTTCTTGTCCAACCTCAATAAGTTCATCAGGGCAGCATTCTTCATCAAACACCTTCATTTGTAACAAGGCCCAACATTCAGCATCAGATAGCAGACGAAGGTAATGAGTTTCACCTTTTAAATCTACATTATATGAACGACTTGTTATCAAAATTCGACTTCCATTTTCATTTTCTGGCAGTGATATTTGCAGGTCATTCCATGCTTCAGTGCTCCACATATCATCAATGATAATAAGATATTTCTGCTTCAGTAAGAGCTGGCGCAACTTGAATTCTAAATCTTCTTCTGTCTTTCCAAGAATATTCTCCGTAAGCCCAATAATATGGCTTAAAATCTCAAGCAATAACTCTCGTTTCTGGTAAACCTCACCAACACAACACCAAGCACGAATGTGGAAGTTCTTCACAACTGTGAAACTGCTATACACTTTCTTTGCAAGGGTTGTCTTCCCTATTCCTGGCATGCCAACAATTGATATAATGTCACGTTGTTGATATCCTCCCAGCAACCGATCAATTATGAATTCTTGTTCATCATTTAGGCTCAGCACAGCGTCATCTATTTGTGGTGTGGAAGCCTTCGAAACCTTGCGTCTCATTGACTGAGGGATATTTTGCACTTTGACATCATACACCTTTTTTTCTTCAATAACTTCGGAGACTTGCCTCTTAATGTGTCTCATATTCAGCAGCAAATTATAAAGGCAGATTGAAAGTTGCCATTGAGTTATGTCAGAAAACAAAATAGAGTCAATGAGATACTCTGCCTCATAAGCCGCATGTAAGATATGCACACAGAGATCCCCTAATTCTTGCATCTCCCTTTCAGGCCTCAGGTAATCCCCAAGGAAATTTCTAAAGAAATGCAGATGCACCAAAAGCTCTTCAATGTATTGCTTCAAAGAGAGAAACAAAGTGGCCTTGAAGTTCATCAATTCATGTACTTTTTCCAATAGAATATCATAAAAGCCTAAGGTGTTTATCTTTGGTAAGTTAGAGATTCTAATAGGGAGGCATAATTCCTCTACAATCCCTGCCATGATGTGTGTTATGTCATTTAGCAAACTAGAAAAGATGTGGTCTACACTCTGTAGCATCTCATCACTGATATAGTGGTGGTTTAGAAATGAGTTGCAGGAAGATACTACCGTGTTAACCATTGATTCAATTCCAGTTTCATATTTTCTCCAAGCTTTCTTATAATGTTCTGAATTGTTTCTGTATCTTACGAAAAAATTAATCAAGAATTCTGACCAGTCTTGTAAGGATTGTACCTTATCTTTGAGAGAGAACTTTGAGATTCCATTGCAGCTCTCTAACTCCCTCTTTAGCTTCAAAAACTGAACTTTTAGTAGAACCGAAAACTCCCAAACAGTTTCAGGACATGGAAAACAGTAATCAGGTGTGTCTTGTAACAAGGCCACTTCATACAGAAACTTCAAAATCACGTGTACATTTTCTCTGCTCTCCTCTGGCCATTCTTGGCTAAATTGAAATGTCCACTTTCCAGAGGTCTTGAAAGGATATCTAAACCTTCCTCTATACTTAATTTGATAGGTGAAGACGGCTTCTATCCTCATTAGACAAGCATTTGCAACCAAGTTGAGCATGAGCGGCTCATCTTCTGGCAACCAGAGAGAGAATGAGTTTTTCATTTCGAAAATTTGTCCTTCCATAAGTGGCAGGAGTATTAGGATAGATTTCAGTTCTTTTTGTTCCATCAGAACTTGGAGAGAAATCATAATGGTTGAGGACCCTATTTCTCTGGTTAATAGATCAATCCCAATCAAATTGGGAATGATATACTGGGCAAATTCAATTACCTTTGTACTGAATAGGGAATGATCAATTGCCTTCAAAGATTTCAAGAGTCTGAGTATCAAATCCAGAGTCTCGGGATTGTCAGAACTGATACTCTGAAGCACATAACAGATACCATTATTGAACACATTGTCATATCTGCATGTGAATCCTTGATATACACGAACCCACCACCGACAAGCAAGAAGCAAAGCATGGATTGCCAATCTGGCAACTTCTCCAGTGATTTCTTCATATATGCCATGGAGAAATGGTTGGAGGTCCGATATGCCATGGAAAAATATTTGGAGGTCCGATAGGTTCTTTTTAATTTCAAGAGTACATTCTGATATTCACTTCCAATGGATTCAGGATCAATTTCTGACAGACATGAACATGCTGATGAAATAAGCCACTCAAACCCAAATTTGCAGCTAAAGAGCTTACAGCAGGCAGTCTGGGATGTGAATAGACTACAGACCATAATCTCGGAGCATTTCTTCTCTATCTTTGGCTTCAAAAGATGAATTTTGGCATTCACTTGGGACAGAACATCAAACAGCAAAGCCCTTCTAGGAGTATTAGTCTGCCTCTTGACCCAGAAAAGGAGTGGGTTCTGAACTGCTTGTGGCTCCCTTTCATTCGTCATTTCACATATTTCTCGCCAGACATTATCTACATCTTCTGGCCTCACTTTCTCTGCAGCCTCTTCAACCGTCTTTTGAATTTGGATGGCAAGAGACTGCAAATTCTTGTTCTTATCAACGATCCACTCGTTCAAGCAATCCGACAATGGCAGAAAGAATGTGAAATTGAGTAAAATTTCATGAATTTTCCCTTTTAATGCATAATATTCTGCTTTCGAACCATGAGGAAGTCCATCATCCAAGGCCAGGACAGATGTCAATTTTAATTCCAAAGTAGTCAAACTGTCAACAATGATCTTACAGATGGAAGTCATCTCACAACATTAAAAAATCCAATCCTCAACTGGATTTGAGACGAAAACCCAGGAATCTCCCCAACTCCTAAAGAGTAAAGTCACTCAAATTACAATATAATAATAATAATTATAAAGAAAGCTAATAAAGTCACTCAAATTTTTATGCACTCTGTATTTGTTAAATTTTTCATCCATTTAGCTTCTTAGTATTACTCATGATCATCAATGTCCTTTTTCTGCTGAAGTCATTTCTATCACTTGGTAAAAGATCCCTTTCCTTTAATTTATATGAACAACCCAAAACCCAAAACTCAATAATCACAGAAATTCAGCTCAACAGAAATTGAATTAAGCAAAATATAGACTAACCGAAACTGCATTAAACGTAGTAAACCGATTTCTCATGAACCGATTCCCTTCCGGCGCCTAGTATTCTGACTTAAATCCTTCTCCATTTTCTTCCGCTCCTTAGTTGAGCCGCTCATTGACAGTATCCTTAATAACATCCGAAACCGTCACCGACACGTTAATTTTACAAAGTCAGCGGGATTAGAGACATTTTCATGTCGCTATTCTTTAGAGCTCTTAAATAACAAAGCTCAATAAATTAAGAAATTTTGAAAATCTTTTACCACGAATTTATAAACTAAGACATTTCATTTCACGATATAATTAATCTTTTTCTCATTAAAAAAAATAAAGTAAAATTTAAATGGAATTCTAATTCATATTTTACTAAGAAACAATAAATAAATAATTAGATATTTAATATGATATTTTGAAATTGTCTTTTAAAGAAAAATGATGTATATTCTAAATATATTATATTTTCATAACACCTGAATTTTTAAAAAATTCAAGTTTAACCCTAAAGTTCTTTTTATTGCTGGTGGTGACACTCCAACTTTTAAAATATTCCACAAACTGTTATTCCTTCCATTTTGGACTTTAACTCTAAAATTTGTCATTAAATCTTTTTTTCACTGCTTTTGGGCAAGAGTATTTTTGTACATTAATTCAAAAAATATTTTTTTAAAAAAAAATCTTGACAAATGAGTGTGCCTTCGAGTGATTTAAAATGACCTGAGCTTGAAAATAATGTCGTAACTTTCGACCATCTATGATGATAGAAAAGATATATTTTTCTAACGGAAAATATCAGGTTTCGGCAGCCTGTAGTACATGGTTGACATAATGCACAAGGTGGAGAACTGAATGATGATCGGCACATAGTATTGCACCGAGAACAAAGGAAGAGATGGAGACATATATATAGAGGACCTCACCCGGCATAGGAGGAACTAGTATCGATGGAGAAGAGAGTATTGTTTAATATTTTGAAAAGTTATTTTGCATTTGAATGTCCAAGAAAATATTTTCGGGTTGCGGAGAAGTGATAACAGTGATGCGTTCACTTAAACACTAAACTTCCTTGAAATTTTTAGGAGATTTAAGATTATGGATAACTGTAATTTTGGAGGGATTGATTTTTAAACCTCTTTGAAAAATCATGAATCCTAACAAATTTCCGGCATGGACTCCTAAAGAATATTTTTCAAGGTTTAACTTTAATCCGAACAATTCTACTGTCTGAAAAGTTTTCCAAAGGTCCTGTATGATGTTCAATGATATTATGGTTTTAACAAGAATGTCATCGATGTAAGCTTTGTTGTTGCGACCTAATTGAGATGCAAACATTCGGTTAATCATATCTTAGAAATCTGCACTAGCATTTTTTAGTCTGAATGGTATTTGTTTATAACAAAAAAAAAAAAAGACTATTCAGCGTGACAAAAGCTATTTTTTTTTCATCTTCTACGGTCATAATAGATCCGTGCGTGGAAAGGAGTAAGGTTTCTTTGGAAAAGCTCGGTTCAAGGAAGTCAAATCAATACAAACCCTCCATTTACCACCTGGCTTAGGCATTGACTACCGGGTTAGCTAATCACTGGGAAAATTGGACCCTTCGGACGGCGTTGACCTGTAAGAGAACAGAAATTTCTTGGCAAATGCTAGCTTGCTGCTCAGCGCTGAAAGAGCGATGCTTCTGTATGATGGGTTTCGTTGAAGGAAAAATACATAATCGGTGTTCCGTAAAAGATCGAAGAATGGAACCGAGATCCGTGGATGTCCAAGCAAATACATGTGCAAATTTAGCAATTAAGTCAAGGATTTGTCGCTGTAATTGAGATGTCTGGGTTAGTAGCATCAATACAAAATTCTTCAAGTTGATCTAATGGTGCGAGGCAAGATTCCGGTTCGTCGAGTGGAGCAGTAAATAATAATTAGATACTTAATATGATTTTCTCAAATTACTTCTTTAAGAAAATATGTATATTGTAAATATACCATAATTGAAGGCGAGTTTCGGCTTCTGCCTATGAATTGAGACCATTTTCCAGAGCAAATTTTCCAGAAATTGGCAAGTTCAACAACTACAATCAAGAATTGGACAAAGCCGTGTAATTTAAAAATTGCTTACTTTATTTCTTATCAATATTTATCGGATCCTACCAACAAAATTTAACTCTTATTTAAAAAAATGTCTTACCTTAATTTTTACACGATCTTTCAAAATAAATATCAAAATTTAAAAATTTTATTTAATATTCATAAAACACTTTACAAATATTATGAATTGTTAGCTGTGAAACTTCATGAAAGGGTTAAGGACGAGGAGAAGTCTTCTTATATATATATAAACTTTTTTTTTTGGTTAGACTTGTTTTATGGATCCTATTTCCATTGTCTTCTTTGAGTGTCAAAGCCCAATCACAATTATATAACTTCAAAACCTTATATATATATATATATATATATATATATATATATTAGGGAAGAGATTTTAGAAACAAAACAGTAAAACATCATGATCAAATCCAGCAACATTATTCATTAATTAAATGAAAATTGAGGATGAATGAAATAATAATAAAACTTTTTTTTTTTTTTTTTTTGGTGTGTGTGTTCTCAACAATGATTTATATGTAAAATAGGCGTGCCTCTGCCTGGGAGCGTGCGGCCTGGCTATCATGTCCTACAACAAACAGCGTGCTCTAATTCTTACCTTCCTAATCTGGCTCATCTTTTGTCAATGGTTGCTATGTCAATTCACACACACACACACACACACACATATATATATATATATATATATATATATATATAAACAAATAGATAAAATTCAATTAATAATAATTTAATTTATAATTTTAAAAATTTTACAAAACGGGTACTTGGAACTTATATAGTAAGAGTGTTTTTTAAATTGGACATTTTCATGGTATAGTATCTAATGTTATAATCATGCTTTGTAAACTAATTATATTGATAGTTCTTTTTTTTTTTTTTCTTCTCGATTCTCATTTATATATATATATATATATATGTTATGTATGTATATATTGGTGGTTTCAATGATTTGACAAAGTATAGGCGTCTAGGGTGTGTGCATATTGGGTCAAGAGATGGGAAGTCTAATGCAAGCAATGTTCTAATAAAAGGAAATTCTTTTCTTTTGAGGGGAGTAGTGGACTCAATTAAATAATACTTTTATGTTGGATTTAGTTATCCATTTTGACCCCAAATAATAATAATGATGAAAAAAATTATCTTTGATTTGCTGTATAAGTTAAATTGAATCTTTATTGTCAAATATCGTGCAAAATAAGATCAAGAATTGGAATTTGTTCATAGTGTTGGCTCTTCAATGTTAAGTAAATAACAAAAAGTTTACTTCAAGGAATTGATAACGTGAGATTCTTGATCATTCTCTCTCAAGAAATATCAAAAGAATATTTATAGTATATTTTAGTATTTAACTTTTATTTGTGTGTGTATGGTATGAATTACCATTTTGTGTAGTGTAAAAGAGACCAACATGAAGTTAACACCTAAAATTATACGTATATTTTAGGTCAGTGTTTGTTAGGTATATTTAATGTGTGAGATCAAGAGTACTTTGCTATTATAGGTCATGCTCTTTGTATAATCTTATACATTTGTTGATCAGATTGAAGTTAGCGCTGGACTGAATTGGATTTTACGTGACAATCAATTTAATTTTTTTGAACGACATAAATTGTTTGACACTTTAATCTTTTTTAAATAATAAAATATATATTTCTTTACAAGTTAGAAAGGAAAACAAATTCAGTATATATTTTGTATGGGTGAATTTTTTGTTTTCGATCTCTCTCTTCTACAAAACAAAATTCTTCACCCCCACAAATGTCTGGAAAATAGTGTGTGTATGTGTTTTTTGGCGGTGGGATGAAAGTTGAAGAAAGAGTGAAGTTTTAAAGTCTATTACGACACGCCAATTCAAATGGTACTTTGTTCGACCAACAACATAGTTTACTCCTCACCATCTTTTCATTGTACTTTGTATAATATTTTTTATTTTATTACAGTGAATAATTTTATCTAATTTATAAAAAAATTATTATAATTTATTAATTAAATGATAAAGGTTACAAATAGTAATTTATTTAATTTTGGTTACATTAAAATATAACCTAAGTCTCACTTTTTTGTGACTTGACAGCTGCTTGTTTTGGTTACATGTAAATTTTGTATAGACAAAAGAAAGTAGACATAATAATATGTCAATCACTTATAACAAATACCTTTTTCTTACATTCTTTGATTGAAACAACTCAACGGTCTAATTAGGATCACAAAAAAAAAAAAACAATTAAATATATAAATAAATACATGTCCACGCTTGTGGAGAAAAACTGTGTCGTTTTGAAAACATAAATACAGTACAATTAGGTCCACTATATATAGGTTGTCAGTGGGACACGTGCTCAATATCTACAGGTCACCCAACCCTTTCAAATTAATATTTCTTGATAAATAATAATCATACTTTTTATTTATTGATATATTTATTTTAATTTTATTGAAGGACGTGGACTAATAAATTTGTGTCATTAGTCTCGTGCTCAATCATGAATCACATTCTCATACTCCACTAATTATTCTTTTCCATAAAATGTTTTTATATAATATAATATATTTAAATTATTTAAAAATTTTAAATAATTTTAGTAGTTAATAAAATTTTAAATTTTTTTATTAAATTCTTTTAAAAATTAAAGTTAATAACATATTTCTTCATATTATTTATTTATATATATAGAGGTGTTTTCAAAATGAAATAACTAGAGTTTTTACTGCACACAAAATTTAAAATGATTTATAGTTTACTAATAAAAAAAATATTTTAGAAGAAATAATTAAATGAATATTTTGAAAACATTATTTTTATAAAATTATTATTGTTTTTGTAAATTTACTTAAATTTATCAATTGATATTGTGAGTTAGTATATTCCTATAATAGAGGAAAAAAAGGAAAAAACATTTAGTACAAATAATTAAATCAATATTTTGATAAAATTTAAACCTATTTTATAATAAAATTGAAATGTAAATTTTTTTACGTGTTTATTAAATTCATACTTTAATAATTTAATTTTTTTCCTATTAAAATTATTAAAAATATAATTTCACGGCATTTTTTTAGATAGTTAAAAATGTTATAATATTTGAAGTAATTTATTAATTAAAATTTTTATCTAAATTATTAATCAATATATTTTAAAATTTTAACATAAGAAACTAATGTTTTATATATTATTTTTAATTGTATTTAGTAATTGCTTTTGGTATTAAAAAAATTTGTATTTAATAATAATAAAAAGAAATGTAAAATTTTAGTATTATAAATTTACATTTTTTTTATAAATTGATAACTTTCGTCTCTACTATATATTAAACTCATAATTTCTCTGTCCATACTTACCATCTGTGTCTTTTGACTATAAATTTAAATGTTAAGTATTACAAAAATTGTAAAAAATATATAATATATATGAACTTAAATTTAAAGATAATTTAAAACGAAAAGAGAGTATATATAAATAATAATAAATTTTCTTTAGTTTTAATTCTTATGATTAACGTTGTCAGCTAACATGATAATTTATATTATTTGGTTATAGGGATAAATCATAAATGGAGATTGTTTTATATTATAAATAAATAAATAAAAATATACAAATAGACATTATTATATATAAAAATAAAATACGTAAAGAAATAATAAATATTTAAATAAAAAATATAATTCAAGATGAAAATTTAAATTTTATATAACTCATATATACTTTTTTTTTTGGAAGGTTGAAAGCTTTTTTTACAATCCTGGTAAAAATTATGATGCTGAAAGAAACTTGTTGCATGAGAAAAACAGTATCCCCCAATTTCACAGACAAAGTAGATTCATTTCTTTGCTCAAATTACTTATATGTCTCTCCCTCTCCTCCATTTTGACTTCTTCTCCCTCACACACACACAATGATGCCTGCAGAGACACAGACTGTTTTTTTCATTTTTTTGCATTTGCAATTACACTGTTTTTCCATTCAAAAGCAAAAAGAAAGAAAGAAGAAAGAAAAAAAAAAAAAAAAAACGTAAAGTTAAAGCTTCCTTTTCCTCTCATTGCTCAAAACAAATATCAAATCATACTATACTTCTTCTCACTACTGTCTACTGTCTACTGTCTACTACTTACTACTCCTGTTCTTTCTTGATCATTTCAATTTCTATCTTTTCTTTCTCTTTCTAGATTTCCCCCATCTTTCAATACTAGTCATTTCTCAACCGACTACTCTCCTCCCTTTTTTCCATACCTATGTCTTATTGAATTTGCTGCAATTCTGTGGATTTCTGTGGATGTTGTTATTGAGGTTTGTGTTTTTTCTTGATTTTTGTTAAAAAGATTGGAACTTTTTGTTTTTTAATATGAGTCTCGATTGATAATTCTGTTCTTTCTGTGTCCTATTATAGAAGGAAAGAAGGAGGAGGAGAAGAAGCCATGAGAGAAAGAGGAAAAGCTCTGGAAGCGTATAATGGAAATGTTTTTGGGGATTTTAACTATTCTTCATCATCAGATATGCCGTGCAAGAAACACCCATCTTCTTCCTCAGTTGGGATTTGTTCCGTTTGTCTTAGAGATAGATTGGTGAAATTGGTTTGCTCGGAATGTGGAGAACAGAGGCTTTCTTCTTGTTCTTGTTCTGATATTTCTCCGTATCGCAATTCTTCATCTTGCACGGCGGATGTTGGAAGTGTCGGTAGAATGTCATTTCTGATCGAGAATGAGAAATCCGATCCTCAACAGACGAATCCCAATTCCAATTTCAATTTCAATTCCAAGCCCAAAAAAGAGGATACTGTTGTAGATCATAAAGAGGCGGCGGCGGCGGCGGCGGCAGAGCATGAGGTTATTCTGCTGAGGAGAAGTGCGAGTACCTGTGTTGAGGTGAAAAGGTACAAGGGGTTTTGGAAGATTAAGAAGCTATTTAGGAAGAAAAAAGAAAAGGGTGGTGAAAAAGATGGTGGATTTGATGATAAAAGTGATGTTTGGGTATCTGATTTCATGGGGGTTTCAAGGTCAAGGTCACTCTGTAGCTTCAGAGGTGGTGGATTCAATGATACCGATGAAGGTAGTGATTATAGGTTTTCTAGTGCCAAAATCTCAGATGTCACCGGCGGAATTCTCTTCGATTACGATAAACAACAGCCCGGATTCAATGAATCGGAGCCCAGAAGAAGTGGATTCAGAGGAACCCTAATGGATGATCAAGAACCAAGAAGAAGCGGATACAGAGGAGCCCTAATGGATGATCAAGAACCAAGAAGAAGTGGATACAGAGGAACCCTAATGGATGATCAAGAACCAAGAAGAAGTGGATACAGAGGAACCCTAATGGATGATCAAGAACCAAGAAGAAGTGGATACAGAGGACCCATGGAGCTTGATCGGACATACAGTGTCCCAAATCGGAGCATTTTTCCAGTTAAAGAAAGTGATTTCAATGCCATGGATGAATCGGCTTTCATAGATTTAAAGCTCGATTTATCTTCTTCATCGTCATCGGAGCCCAAAACAGACCATCAAATCCCTGCCATGAAGATGATCGTCAATAAAGAAAGTTCAGATCATCATCATCATCATCACGTCAGCGGCGCCGCCGCCGCTGATGATTATTCTACCGCCTCAAGAAATCACCATCATCACGAGGGATTTAATCCAAGAATTTCCCTGAAACAACACAGTGGCTCTTGCAGAATTACAGTGAATGATAGAACATTGAAAAGGGGAACCAACAGTTACAAGATCTGGAAATGGTTTTCTAGGCATCATTCTGGCAATGGTGGCAGGAGAAGTACTAGTAGCAACAAAGATGAAAAATTTATCTGAAAAAAAAAAAAGTTTATGTCTTTGTTTTTTTTTTTTTTTGGTCATTTTGTGGATAGAATGGTAGTAGTGGCATTATGGTCATTTAACAAAACTAGTAGAAAAAACTATTTGTCTGTTTGGTTTTGATGTATTGTTATATTTGTCTTTGAATTACAAACATTATTATATATCAACCAAAAATGAAATGAATACAAGGAACTGACTTATTTTCCTTTCTTCTTCTTCTTCTTCTAGTTGTTTCCTTTTATGAATATTTGGCAAAATAAACTTTTGGGTACTTTTTGATGGCAATATATATTTACCAACCATTTCATAAATAGGTATAATTACATGACATGTTGTTATCAAACCATTCTTTGTCAAGTTCCTTACAAAATTTCAAGATAAAGGAAAAGTAGGTAATTTTGTATTGGGGACCAAATTGGTTTCTTTTCTTTTTATGGGGAAGCATAGTTAGGAATTCCATCCCAGATCTAAATATGGTTTTATGAACTTACATGGTCATTATCAACTTAAAATATGTTAAATAGTTGATTATATATGCTGCTAAGTCTATAATTATATAGCGAATTTATACGAATTTATTTGTAAGATTAACCATTCATTGATTCAAATAGAAAGATTTTGATTTTCTTGGTTCAAGTGGAACAAGTTTGATTCTTTTAAATAAATTTTGAGTTTAAGCATTGAATACAATTCTAAACTAGTGGTTGCTTAAAATGGCTATTCAATCTAAATTAGTGGTGTCCTAACGATTTTGGTTTGGTTTGGTTGGTTCACTTGTTGATTATTATTTTGAACTTCAATACCTTTTCACTATTCCATTCTAATGAATATATATATATATATATATATATATTGGATACAAATCATATACAATCTTAGATGTTGTCCTAATAGGATATATTAATCAATGAATAAATTTTGTTATGATTAACATAAAAAAGCTTGAGGACTCAAGCAAACTCAAGGATGAATAGGTAAAAAATACAAGTTGAAATCAAATTTTCTTTGTCTATATTATTATTAGTTTCAAATAATACAAGAAATCTACCAAACCATGAGTTTAAAATCCCTAAATTGGCCCTACTTGTTTACAACTTTACTACTGCTAATTTGGAATGGAAGGATTGGGAGAGAGAAAGAAAGGATTTTGAAAGAGTAGATTTTGCTTTGTTTTTGTTTTTGTTTTTGGAGGGTTAGTAGACAAAAAGAAAGAAGTGTGTTTTAGAATAAAGGGTAAAGGAAAAAAGTAGGATTTTGGATTCCTTCATTTTTTATTTTTTTTGACTTTTTTATTCTCCATTGTTTGTTATGGAGAAATTTTGTACATAAAAGAATAAAAACCTCTAATGAATTTTAAATTTGTAGTGTTGTTTGTTTGTTTAAGACAACTTTTTTTAAATCAAAATTCTTCCTTTCTTTTATGTTTTCAACAACAAATGTAAAAAAGTACCTTCTTTTTCTTTTCTTTTCTTTTCTTTATGTCTTGCTTTATTTATTTTTTTTATATTTATTTTAGGATAAACTATTTTAATTGCATTTCTTAAATTTTAAAATTCAATTTTTTTATCTCAAATTTTGTTTGAAAGAGTAGATTTTGGGAGAGAGAAAGAATGGGGAATTAATAAGTCAAAAAAAAAAATGAAGGAATCCAAAATCCCACTTTTTTTCTTTTCCCTTTATTCTAAAACACACTTCTTTCTTTTTGTCTACTAACCCTCCAAAAACAAAAACAAAAACAAAGCAAAATCTACTCTTTCAAAATCTACTCAAGTTTCAAAACGTCTCACTACATGTACATCTGTTAAGTCAAATCGTTAAAATCGTTAAGTCTTTAATTTTTCAGTTAATCAATTTTTTTTTCTAACACTGTTTCAATCATGAGCATTTTTGTCCAACTTTTCTTAAATTTTTTTTTCATTTTTTAAAATTTTTTCCTATCTCATTCTTCTTCATCTTTTCTCTCTCCATTAATTTAATATTTTTTTCTCTTTTCCTCTTTTCTCTCTCTCCTTTTCTTCTTCCTTTCTCTCTCTTCCTTCTTTCACCATTAAAAATCATGAAACTTATTTATTTATTTATTTGTTTTTTTAATAAAAACTTATTTATTTTGTTAAGAGAGCCCAAATTTTTTTTCGGTCGGGTTTGTTTGGCGCTCGACAAAAATTCAAAACTAACGCGCACACAAATAAACCGATGAATCTAGAAAGTCTCCTTCAACAACTCCTACCTACACACATTAATGCTACACCGGCTGCCGGGTTCTTGACCATTTCCTCGCCGGAGGAATCCCTTGCAATTCAATCATCGAAATAGTTGCAGAGAGCGATTGTGGGAAGACCCAAATCTCTCTCCAACTCCTTTTCTCCGTTCAATACCCAACCTCCCACGGTGGCCTTTTTGCCTCAGCTCTTTACCTCCATTCTGAATTCCATTTTCCTTTCCGTTGCCTCCATCAACTCGCCATTGCCCATCAGATGAATTGAGGATTGAGAATTCCAAGTGTTTGTACTTTTCTGGAAGATGGATTGAGGATTGAGAATGAAAAAAGAAAAAGAGATAGTGTAATTCCACAATTCCACTACCCTAGTGGAATCCTTATTCACCCACAATTCCACTACCGTAGTGGAATCCTCCTCTCTCACTCTCTATACACTAGCTCACAGCTTCTATATATATAGATACATATGTATAGCATAGGCAGACAGACAATGTAAAAACTTCATTAGATTACATGGTATCAGAGCCAATTCCACCTCCCAATTCTTGAACAGCCCCCATCTCTTTCTCAACTTTAGCTTGCATCTCACGAAGAGCTACAACTTCTTCTTCCATCACCTTCACGCGCTTCTTCATCTCGTCCAAATCCTTAGCTGCATCATCGTCTCCCGCGGCCATATCAACATCGTCGTGGTTACCATCCATATCCCCTTCCATCTCACCTTCATCGGGGATTTTCCCTCTGAAAACCTCGTGCTCTTCTTTGTCCATATCTCTATATATATTTTCTTTCACCTCTTACTTCCTTCAATTTCTCCACCAGATCCATCCAGTTTTTTTTTTCTTCAATTTCAGCCGCCTTCTTCTTCAGTTCAGTAACACTCTGATCAGGTGTAATTGTCGGCTTAATTTTCTTAACCGCAGACGAAGTTTTGTCACTGCCACTCAAATTCAAATTTCCAGAATCTTCTACTGCACCGTTAGCAGACTCCACCTGCCACTCAAATTCAAATATATATATATATATATATATATATATATATATATATATATATATAAATTAATTAATTAATTTAAAAAAAAAAAAAAATTCAGGCGACGTCGTTTACTATTCTATTAATTCCACCATTTACTATTTTATCATTTCATGCATATGGTCGGTTAATCCGCCTGAATATAATTATTGCATCTATATATTATATACTGTATCTATATAATATATGATCTCAATTTTTTATTATTATTATTTTTTTTTTTTTACCGTTTATCATTTTATCATTTCATGCATATGGTCGGTTAATCCGCCTGAATATAATTGTTGCATCTATATATATTATATATTGTATCTATATAATATATGGCCGGTTTAACCGCCTAAATTAATCTGTAATTTTATTGTGTTCTTTCTTGCTTCCAGCCTCTGTTTTGATATCTGTTCTACCCTCAAAACTTTCTTCAATGGCTGACACCCCTCATCTCGCATTCTCTGTCACAAATATCAAAACACACATCTCTGTTACTCTTGATTTTGAAGACTCTAATTATCAATACTGGACAACCTTATTCCTCGTTCTCCTTGGACGCTTTGCCCTCGACGATCACCTTGACAGCACCAAAGCACCACCCTCTACAGACCCTTCCTATACCTCTTGGAAAAATTAGATTACCTTATACTCTCTTGGATCTACAGCACCATATCAAAAGACCTCTTCAAACAAGTACTCAAGAAAGACACCACGACCGCCGCAGTATGGAAATCCCTCAATGACCTCTTCACCTCCAATAAAGAAATCCGAGCCCTACAATTGGAAGACAAATTCCGTCTCCAAAAGAAAGGTACCCTCTCTATTCATGAGTATTGCTCACTAATGAAAGACCTTGCAGACCAACTTGGTGATGTTGATCATCAAATTTCAGACAAATCACTCATCCTCACTATCCTCCGGGGTTTACCATCCGACTATGACACTCAAAATCCACCATCCCCCTCCAAAAACCCTTCCCATCTTTCTTAGAAACTGAAAATCCTCCATGCCAGAGAAATTACATTAAAAGAACAAAATTCAAAGCATCATACCTGCCACCGCACCACCACTGAACACCACCACCCCCCCCTTTCGCTGTCCCAAGCCGTCCTCTCTGCTCTTACTGTCACAAATATGGACACTCCCATGATGTCTGCTACTCTCTCCATGGTTATCCACCCTCTCGTGGTGGACGCTCCTCTCGTAGTGGCCGTCGCGGAGGATATCGTGGTGGCTACCATCATCAGCCGCATTACCCACAACCTGCTGTCTACACGCCACCGCGTAACAGCCTGCCTCCGCCGACCCGACAGTTCTCTCAACCACCGACTGCTTTCCGGCAACCAACAACAGATCCGGCCTTCTTGGCCCAAGACCCACCTTCGGTCTCTCTACCTTCATTCCCTCTCACCGAGTTTCTCAAGATGCAAACTCCTTTCAGCAACTTCATTCAAATGGCAGTAACTCTCTCTCTCCTCATGTGCCTTTTAATAACCCTATGACTCAACAAGGGTTGATAAATCAATTTGACAATCTTGCCCTTCAAGTTCCCAATGACACATGGTACATGGATTCTGGAGCATCTTCCCACATGGCATCCAATGCAGGTATCCTTCACACTCCTTTCAATTTTAGTAATTATGCTCATCCTGATATTGTAGTTGGTAACGGTTCCACCTTACCTGTTTCACAAATCGGAAATTCCCAATTACCCTCTCATCCTAATTTAAAACTCAACAATATTTTAATCTCCCCTCCACTGGTCAAAAATTTAATTTCTGTCCGTCAATTCACTAAAGACAACAATTGTTCAATAGAATTTGACCCGTATGGTTTTTCTGTCAAGAACCTCACCAACCAAGTCGAGATCTTCAGATGCAATAGCCACGGAGACCTTTATCCAGTCACCAACCTCAAGAATCATTCATCACTCCTCGCCTATCCAACCTCTACTTTATGGCACCGAAGATTAGGTCATCCAGGTTCTCATGTTTTTCAATTTCTAGTTTCAAATAAATTCATTGATTGTAATCGAAACTCATCTTTAGATACTTGTGATGCCTGTCAATTGGGAAAACATGTAAAATTGCCTTTTAATAATTACTCCTCCCTCTACCTTTGCCCCTTTTGATATTATCCATGCTGATTTGTGGACTTCACCTATTTACAGTGTTACTAGTTACAAATACTACCTTGTCTTACTTGATAACTTCACCCATTACTCTTGGGTCTATCCTCTACGTCACAAATCTGAAGTCTATGCTAAATTTCAAGACTTCCATGCCCTGATAAAAACTCAGTTCAATTCTCAAATAAAAGCCTTTCAATGTGACCATGGAAGAGAATTTGACAATCAATCTTTTCAAAAATTCTTTGCTTCCCTCGGTATAATCTTTCGTTTCCCTTGCCCACATACCTCTCAACAAAATGGTAAAGCTGAACGTATCATTCGAACATTAAACAATATAAGTCGCACCCTCCTTTTCCAAGCTCGTCTCCCTCCGTCTTTCTGGGTAGAGAGTCTCTACATGGCTAATCATTTACTTAACCTCACTCCCACAACCACAATTAATTACATGACTCCCTATGAAAAACTCTTTCATAGCCCACCTACTTACTCTCATCTACGAGTCTTCGGCTGCCTATGCTATCCCAATACTTCTGCTACCATGCCCCACAAACTTGCCCCTCGTTCTCGTCAATGCATATTCCTGGGTTTTCCTGCTTATCACCGTGGTTACAAATGTCTGGATCTCGACACCGGCAAAATTATCATATCCCGCCATGTGGTCTTTAATGAAAATTGTTTCCCCTACTCTTCTGCTCCCCTAGACACCTCCACTTATGATTTCCTCGAACCTCATGACTCGCCCTCACCTGCCTTCCACCTCCCCACCAGCATCTATTCTCTCCCGCACCTACAATTAATAACCCTCCTAACCCCACTCCTTCCCAAGCCACCACCACAAACTCCTCATCTTCCCCTCCCTCATCTCACCCAATGGTTACTCGTCGAATGACAGGCAACCTCAAACCTCGCATCCTAATGAACCTCTCCACTTCCACCATATCCCCATCCCATTCCTCATTCCTACAAACAAGCCCTAAAAGACTTGAACTGGACCAAAGCAATGCAGGATGAATATAATGCTCTAATTGAAAATGATACATGGGATCTTGTACCTTGTCCTACTAATGCTCCTATTGTCTCTGGAAATGGTTGTATCGCCACAAATTCAATTCAGATGGCTCTCTTGAAAGACATAAAGCTCGTTGGGTAGTTCGAGGATTCACCCAAACTCCAGGGGTGGACTTTGATGAGACTTTTAGCCCTGTTGTGAAACCTGCCACCATTCGCACTGTCCTTAGCATAGCTGTTTCCCACAATTGGCCTATTCATCAAATGGACGTTAAAAATGCTTTCCTTCATGGGGACATCAAAGAAACCATTTACTGCCAACAACCTTCTGGTTTTGTTGATCCCTCTCATCCCAATCATGTCTGTCGTCTGAAGAAAGCTCTTTACGGCCTCAAACAAGCTCCCCGGGCCTGGTATCAAAAATTTGCTAGTTTCATCACCTCTATTGGCTTCACCAGTACCAAATCTGACTCCTCTCTCTTTGTCTACAACAAAGGTTCCCACATCGCTTACTTACTACTCTATGTTGATGATATCCTTCTCACTGCCTCCTCAGACACTCTCCTACGTGACATTATGACTCTTCTCTCCAAACAATTCTCTATGAAAGATCTGGGCACTTTAAACTACTTCCTGGGTATTTCCGCAACTTTCACCAATAATAGTCTCTTCCTGACTCAAGATAAATTTAGCAAAGAAATCCTCAAACGTGCCGGTATGGACTCATGTCATTCTGTATCCACCCCGGTTGACACTAACCCTAAACTCTCTGCAAACTCTGGGTCACCAATACCCAATCCTACGACCTATCGCGAACTTACTGGAGCCCTCCAATATCTCACCTTCACTAGACCTGACATAACCTATGCTGTGCAACAACTTTGTCTCTTTATGCATGACCCCCGAGAGCATCACTGGCAGGCTCTCAAACGTGTCCTCCGATATGTTAAAGGTACTTCTTCATACGGCCTTTGGATACACCCCTCCTCTACTGACCGCCTTGTTGCTTATTCTGATGCTGATTGGGCTGGTTGTCCTGACTCTCGCCGATCCACTTCAGGATTCTGTATCTTTCTTGGTGAAAATTTAGTTTCTTGGTCCTCTAAGCGCCAAACTACTGTCTCTCGCTCCAGTGCTGAAGCTGAATACCGCTCTGTTGCTAATACTATGCTGCCGAGTGTTTTGGTTAAGAAACCTGCTTACCGAACTTCTATGCCCAGTTTCCCAAGCCTCAATTATTTTCTGTGACAACATCTCAGCAGTCTACCTTTCTGGAAACCCGGTTCAACATCACTGAACCAAACACATTGAGATCGACATCCACTTCGTTCGTGATCTAGTCTCCATTAATCAAATTCGGGTTCTCCATGTTCCTTCCTCCTCTCAATTTGCGGACATCTTCACCAAAGGTTTGCCTAGCTCCCTGTTTCGACAATTCCGCTCCAGTCTCAGCATACGGCTTCCTCCCGCTTCGACTGCCCGGGCGTGTAATTCCACAATTCCACTACCCTAGTGGAATCCTTATTCACCCACAATTCCACTACCGTAGTGGAATCCTCCTCTCTCACTCTCTATACACTAGCTCACAGCTTCTATATATATAGATACATATATATAGCATAGGCAGGCAGACAATGTAAAAACTTCATTAGATTACAGATAGAGAAAAGAGGAAGATAAAAAAAAAATTAAATTAATGGATAGAGAAAGCAGGAAGAGAGAAAAAAGATGAAGAAGAAGAAGAGATAAAAAATTTAAAAAAATAAAAAAAACAAATTTAAGAAAAATTGAACAAAAATGCTCAGAACAGTGCCAAATAGTGAAAAAAGATTGACTAACGATAAAATTAAAGACTTAACGATTTGACTTAACAGAGGCGCATGTAGTGCCAAATAGTGAAAAAAAATTGACTAACGGTAAAATTAAAGATTTAACGGTTTGAATTAACAGAAGTGCATGTAGTGGGACATTTTAAAACTTCAATGTCACTCTATAAGTGCAAAAAATTTCTGAGATCTAAAAAATACAACTAAGATAGTTTAATCTTTATTTTAACTCAAATTCAAATTCTTGTAAACCAACAATATATATATATATATATATTTACCAACTCTTTTTCCTTCAATTTTCTTTAAAGAAATATTATCTTTAAATTATTTATAAAATTTATAAAAAATATTAAAACAAAATAAAATACCATAAAAAATAAGAAAATCAAAGATGATATTAGAAGTTAGCATTTAACGAGACTTTAAAACTCTAACATGGAGGTACACTCCAATACAAGAGCGCTCGCTAGACAAAAATATTATTTATGTACCAAATCAAGATAGCCAGCATTATGTTCACTCTCCAATCGACTATGATCACAAAATATAAACAGTAATACACACGATAAATTGATCCATTATTCACATAGCATTCTGTATTCTTAGAGAGAGCAAAAGAACATTTCTGTTGATTCTTGATTTCTAAATGATTTCCAAAATTTGTTACTGATTTTATTAGTAGAGAACGAACATTAAAAACACAGTCCAATCACATGACATTTTACAGTTCTCATCTATTCGAAATTTAAATATTATGTAGAAATATTATAAGATAAAAATGTTGAATTCATGTGTGGAGGGGAAGCCAAGTCTTTAGAAACTTGTAGAGAGGTGAGTTGAAGATGTGATAAATATAAAAATATTATAAAATTTAGAAAACAAGAAACTTTTCCTTATTTTTTTAAATGATCTGAAAATTTGTCTAATGAGAGAATAATAAAATAAACCTCTGTCAACGATGAGAACAAAAACAATTGTGTAAAATACAGTTTACTTACCTTCCTGCAATAAAAAATGATATCTTTCTGCCCTAATTTTCAAGGATTACTACACATTTACTTCGATGTTTCCAAGAAAACTAAAGATAACATAAAAAAAACAAATAAATTCACCCATACGTGTAAAATCTCCAACAAATCTTAATTCCTTCATTTCTTTTTTCCAAGAAAGTTGACTTCAAATGTTTTTTCCTAGTAGTTTCAAGCTAAATTAATCTTGCATCTATAAAATGAGAATCAAGAACAGATTTTTTTCAACATCTCCAAAGTCATCTCCCACCAACATTTAATTATTTCAGATCCCATCATTCAAGATCTTGCTACCTTTTCCAAAAATAGAATATATAGATCGATCGATATGTACGTAACAAGGCTCCTTTCTCACTACCAAAAGTTTCCAAATGCGGTTTTGGAATCACCGGAGGGTCCAAATTCAGGATTCTTGGTGATCCAAGACGAAGAATCGGAGACGTATTCATGTTACGGTTCGTGCAAGAACACGAGCATTAAAAACTTACCGATTCCGCAGAACAAGAAATTAACGGTCGAATATGTTCAAAGTACCGGTCAGGGTGTGTACGTGAGCCAAGATGATGTTGTTCTCGTTCCGGCAGTCGGTCTTCCCTTGTCTTCTAACCGTTATTATGCCATTAAACCACACGGTAAACATAAAGGGTATGTCTAAATATTTCTTATTTATGTTTTCTTGATTTTCCTAAGTTGCTTGAATATAAAATATATATATATTATATATATATAATATATATATATATATAATATATTTTATTGTTGGAGATATTAATCTAAGTCCTACATCTAAAGATAATACTAAAATTATTTAATATATAAGATTTTCACTAACTTCATGGTATGAAACCTTTTAATAAGATATCTAAATAAAACTGTAAGAATTTAATGTCTAATATTATAATAATATTATACTAATGTGAAATTAGGGGATGAGAGTCCAAGTATATTTTAGTAATTCAATAATTTTTTTTGTGATAAAATTTTCTGTTTTGATTATTTCAGTGAAACCATTACTTGTTCAAAGGAGGAAGACATGAAAACCTACTGTTTTTTTGGTTGTGTCAAAGATGCAAAACCAAGGCCATTAGATCCAAGAAACATTTACCAGCAAGTTGAGATTAATACCTACAAATCAATATGTGGTAGAAAAGGTTACTTCAAAGGCAAATCCATTGCAGAAGATGGCTTCCCACCATATTTCTTGAGAAGAAGTGGTTGGTCAATTAGAACAAAAACTCCTAAAAGAAACTATAAACTAGAGAAGGAAGCTTTAGGGATAGACACTACTCTTCGTGCTCGTCTTCCAGACTTCAACTTCCCTGCATCGAGTAATGCCTCGGATGCAGTTGTTGTGGGCAAATGGTACATGCCTTTCATGTTCATTAGAGACGATAGTCTGTTCACATTGAAAGATCAATTAGAACAGTCAATGTTTTACGAGATATCCCTTGAGCAAAGGTGGAAGAAGATTTATAGTTATAATCGGAACAATAACAACTATGTCAATGAAGGAAATTCTATCCATGTAGATGTTACCATTGATACTGAAAGTGCAAGTGTGTTTGGTAATAAAGCTTGGTGGGACGAGAAAAATATAAATGTTGTTGAGGATGGAATGGTGTATTTCAAGAGTTTGTTATCAGACAAATTTGGAGAAGAAACAACAAAGTCATTGGAAATAGGGTTGAGATTAGAAGTGGTCGAGAGGATGAAATGGGAGCAAGAAAGAGGTGGATGGAGGAAATCAAGTGGTGGTAAAGAAAGGCAAGAAAAGGTGACAAGAATTGAGCAATTCGGAGGAGGAAATATTAATGGTGATTATTGGAATTTGTTTAGTTGCTATGTTTTGGTTGAGAGCTTTGTTGTGAGAAGAATGGATGGAAGTTTGGTAATGACTTATGATTTCAACCACACACACAAAATAAGAAGCAAATGGGATTGATTATACATTCCCATTTAATTAGGCCACAAATGATGAACACACACACACACACACACACACACACACACACACACAATATATATATATATATATATATTATAATATATATATATATATAATGTATATTTCTTGAATTGATTTGTTTGGCATTGTATTGTGTATATGTATTGTATATCTTGTGGGTATTTTTTATATGTTTTGTTATACAGATATAAAATGTCATTAACTCTAAAAATTTAACTTGGTTCACTATATAAACAAATTTAAATTTCACTAATCAGATTCAAATTTTGAATCTGCTGTTATGATATTATGTTAGAAAAACATAAATTATCACAAATTTTAAAAGTATAAGCTTGTAAAATGAGCTTTTAATTTATTCTGTTTAACATGTTATAAATAAGTAAATAATGTTGTATTAGTTGTTTTGTATTATTTCTAATAAATATTTACCAGTTTAAAATTTGTTATTGATTTTTAATATTTTTATTAAAGTAATAAATTATCAATTATATTGATGAAAATTTCATGGAGTTCTTGGTCTGGTTTGGACCAATGCTTTTCTATAATTTTGTTAAATTTCATCCTTTAAATTTTGTAATTTTTGTGATTTTATTTCTTTTTTATTTTTATTATTATTATTTTTTTGTCTAAAGCAATTGTTGCAACCATTCAGTCAGAATAAGAAGAAGAAGAAGAAGAAGAAGAAGGAGGAGGAGGAGGAGGAATTGAGGAAAGAAAGAAGAAAAAAATATATATATATTGAATTTTGATAATTTTATCTTTTTAATATAATTACTTTTATTTTAAAAAATTTAATTTTTTTACTAATTTTTAATGTTAGAAAATTAATGAAATAATGATAGTTGGTAAAATTATAAAGATAAGAGGTGAAATTAATAATTTTTTTAAAGAATGATGAAATTACAAAAATTATAAAATTTAAGGATAAATTTACCAATTTGCCACAATCTTAATAATGCAAACGTCAAAATCATCGATTAATGAATTCCAGCAAAAGCTTATCCTTTTATGTTTCTTGATTCGGAAAAGTCAACTATGTACCAAAAACAAAAAAAAATCTTAAAACCCAACTTCGCTGAATCTTCATATCTCTGTTCCATATATATATCCTTTTATGTTTCTTGATTCGGAAAAGTCAACTATGTACCAAAAAAAAAAAAAAAATCTTAAAACCCAACTTCGCTGAATCTTCATATCTCTGTTCCATTTAATATATATATATATATATATATATATATATATATATATATATATTCTTCACAAAACAAAAATTATATCAGAGAAAGAGAGAAATTGAGAAATTTCTTATCTTGTTTTTAGAAAAGAGATCAAATCAATTCAACCATGTATGTGACTAGGCCTCTTTCTCATTACAAGAAGTTTCCAGAATCACTTTCGGACAATCCTGACGGTCCAAATTCAGGATGTTTAGTGATTCAAGACGAGGAATCAGAGACTTACTGCTGTTTTGGATTGTGTAGAAATCGAAGAGTTAAAGATTTGCCATTTCCACAGAATAAGAACTTCAGTGTTCAGTATACAGAAAGCTCGGGCGAGACCACTCATGTAAGAACAGATGATGTTGTTCTCATACCAGTTCTCAACTCTCCTTTGTCTGCCAATCGTTATTATGTCATCCACCCACATGGTAAACATAAAGGGTACGTTATATATATATATATATATATATATATATTTTTTTTTTATTTTTTTTCAAACTTCTATATTTAAGTGTTCGGATGTATATATTTTGGGATATTTTTATGATATTTCATTATATATTTAAATGTGAAGTAAATATGTAATGATATATAAAAATGTGTCTAATACTTAGTTATTTTAGATATAATAATGAAAATAATGTTAAATAGTTGACTTTGATATTCAGATCGTGACAATATATATATATATATGAATGATCATGTTTTGTACTATTTCAGACATAATAACTAGAATAATACTAAATAATTAATTTTGAAATTCAGATTTAGATGATGACAAAATATATACACACACGTGTGAATACTTATTTTTTGTGTCATTTCACGTATAAGAATAAGAATAATACTAAATAGTTGACTTTAAACTTAAAAATTTAGATTTAAATAGTCATAATATATATATATATATATATATATGTGTGTGTGTGTGTGTGTGTGTGTGTGAATGATTTTTAAAATTTTTTTATATGTTGAATTAGCTCCCATTATGCGTGTATATATATATATATATATATATAACATAACAAGGTAGATTCATTTTCAGGGAAGCTATAACTTGTTCAAGGGAAGAAGACATGACTAGCTGTTGTTTCTGTAATTGTGTGAAAGATATAAAACCAAGGCCATTAGATCTCAAGAACATTTATCAGCAAGTTGAGATTTTCAACTACGAAACATGCCACAGCAAAGGCTATTTTTATGCCAAATCTGTTGCTGATGATGGTTTTCCACCCTATTTTCTTAGAAGAAAAGGTTGGTCAATTTACACTGAAACTCCCAGAAACTATGAGCTCGAAGAAGCTCTGGGAACAAACACAGCCCTACGTGCCCGCCTTCCTGCATTCGACAACTTCCCTTTGTCCTATAAAAGTTCTCAAGCTCTTGTCGTGGGAAAATGGTACATTCCTTTCATGTTTATCAAAGATGGAACTTTGAAGAACTCTTTGAAAAATCAGTTCAAAGAATCAATGTATTATCTTGTAACGTTGGAACAGAGATGGGAACAGATACACAAATGCAAGAATCAGAACAATGAGTTTGTCATAACTATGGATGTGAAATTGGATATAGAAAGTGTATTTGTTAATGGAGAAAAGGCGATGTGGGACGAGAAGAATGTGGTTGATGGGATGATTTTCTTCAATGTTGATGGCAAGAATGGAGGAGGAGAAAAACCAAGCGTGGGATTGAAGGAAGAGGTTGTACAAAGAATGAAATGGGAACAAAAAAGAGGTGGGGGATTGGTGGTATTAGGAATGGATCAACAAAGGGAAGTAAATGTAAGGAAAGAAGAGAAATTTGAAGGAAATTCTTGGAATGAGTTTGGCTGTTATGTATTGGTTGAAAGTTTTGTGGTGAAAAGAATGGATGGAAGTATTGTTTTAACATATGAGTTTGTACATACACATCAACTTAGATCCAAATGGGAATAATCAAGATTTTAGCTTAGATTTTGGTGGATGTGTGTTTCTTGAGATAATATGTATATATATATATATATATGTGTGTGTGTGTGTGTGTGTGTGTGTGTGTATGTATGTATGTAAACTTTGAATTTATATTACAATAATTAAGAATAAATTTAAGTTATTTGTAATTGTATATTATATATATATATATATATATATATATGAATTTGAGGATTAAAATATGCATTTTGTTACACAATGAAAAAGTTTAAAAGGGAAGTATGGAATAAAATGTTAGATTTGTTTAAACTTATTATGTGAAAAATTATGTCTCAATTATTTTATATTTAATTGGGTGATTTAATGCAAAATTTATTTTATTACCTACATCTGTGAAATTTATTACTTTATAAATGAATATTTAGGATTATAATTTTTTTTCAAAAAAACTTTAGATAAATTAACATAAATAATATTGGTTTCCAAATTTTTTTTATGGAATTGATTTTAAATTATAAAAAAATTATACTATTGACCATTCCTTTAAAATTTCTATTAAATTATCAGTAAAATGAAAAAAACTTTAAGATACATGTATACAAATTATATATATTAAATATATTTAAATAATATAATGAAATAAATTTTTTTAACAAAAAGGACTAATGTCACAATTATTTATAGTTTGGTGATTAATTTCGTTAAAATAATAATAATTTAAATTATCAAATATTTATAATTTGAAGACTATTTATGTGAGTCTGCCTAATATTAAATATATTTAAATAGTGCAATGACATTAATAAAAGTTTTTAAAATATTTTTATGAATAATTTAATATAATTTTTAACGGAAGGACCAATGTCACAATTATTTTATAGTTCGAGGACCAATTTTATTAAAAAAATAATTTGAAGATCAATGTCAAAAATCTTTAATAGTTTAGGGATTATTTAAACATATTTAATATATATATATATATATATATATATATATAGGGAGGGAACTGAGGGAAGAAAGAGGGCAGAAAAATAACAATTAAACAAGAAAAAGTTAAAAGTTGGAATTTTGATTGGAATCTGTAGGACCTGAATTGTTCTGATGACAAAACCCTAAACCCAACGCTAATTTCATAACTATATTCTAAAGAAAACCCATTCAAATTTCTCCGTCTCGGCTACTGAAGAGATTCGTGTAGAACAGAATGGATGAGCAGCAGCAATGGCTGATCAATTGCTTGAATGCTACTCTTGCCACTGATCAGCATACTCGTTCCAATGCCGAAACTGCTCTTCATCAGGCGTCCCGTCAACCAGGTTTAAAATTTTACATTTTTCGCTCCTGGAAAATCTTTGATAAATATCCAAGAAAAATGCTATTTCTTTTTTATTATTTAATTTTTTTTAAACCCCTCCTGATGTTAAATTTGTAAATGTAATGGAGAGGGCTTCTGCCATTTAGATTCTTGAGTACAGGTAACTTATAATTTCAAATTTTGCCTGTTACTGAGATTCGTAAGTTCATTTGGATGTTCAATATCTAAATGCTTCTCCAGTCTTTGAGCTACTCTCTTTGCTATATTTAGGTACCTATCGCAATGTTTATGGAATTTTTTCTCATGTCTGTCTTTGTATGGTTCAAATATGAATGCTCGTACTGAAATTCTTTTAAAATTATAGTGGACCTGATTATTGCTGATAGACATTCAGCTAACTGGATCAAGAAAAAGAATGCAGGATTATATTTCCCTGCAGTTTTTAAAATGTCATTTAATTAATTAACTAATTTATTTTTCCTGAAATTAGAAAATGCAGTATATTTTTGATACAATTGAGTAGCATTCTCTGCAGTCTTTATAATGTATAGTATCATGTGATTCATTTAAAAGTTAGTTATTATTGTCAAACAAACCTGCAAGCACTTTTAATTTGTTTCCTGATTGGTACTGTTTGTAACAGGATATTCTGTTATTTATAGTACATTTCTATGTTTTTCCGGAAAGGCAATCTTTAGAAGTTAATATTCTTGCAAGTGCCACCTAAAATAGAATTTGAGAGAATAGGCATTAAGGTTATCTGTTTTTCTGGATAAGCTTGAGGGCTGCTTTGGTGGCAAAAAGAATTTTGATGTTGCTTCTGTTCACGATTAAGGATGAGATAAATGCCTTTATAGTTGAAACTAGTAATACTGATGTTCCTCAGGATTTCATGATGTGGAACATTTAGAAACTAAGTTGTGTCTCTTTTTGGTCCTTCTCCATTCCCTCCCAACCACATTTCATTCTTTTCCTTTTAACCTGAAAAAAGTTTCAGAATTCTGGTATTTATGTGAAACCTCTTTTGCATATAATACTGAATATAATTTTTGGAAATCAGCTCATCTACTTGGTTTCCATGCGTAAAAGTTTTCTTGTCTTTTGTGTGGGTCGGACAAAAAATGTGCCGCAGAGAAATGTTTTGTTAAATGGGGTTCTATCATGTGTGTGCTGTTTATTTTTCTACCCATGGAAGGTGAAATGATTGAATTCATTTTTTGCTTTTTGAAGGTTTTGGAAGTGCTTTATGCCAAATTGCAGCCAACAGAGATATCTATTGGGGGTTGCGCCAGATATCCTTTCTCCTCTCCCACCCCCCCCCCCCCCCCCCCCCCCCCCCCCCTGTCTTTTTTTATTGCATTTATATCTGTGTAACCTTTCCTACCTTTTATGCCTTAACATGAATTTTACCTAGCTGCAGTTCTTCTAAAGCAATTTATTCAGAAACATTGGAACGAAGGGGAGGAAACATTTGAGCATCCTGTTGTTCAAAGTGATGAAAAGGTTCTCTGCTTCTCTTGTCCTGTCACTAGCTTTGTTTTTTAAGTAAAATAAAAAATACAACTTGTGTTTAGATGTTCCTGATCTAAGATGTGTTACCAGGCTACCATACGCAGACTCCTTTTAGCATTAGTTGATGATCCTAGTAGAAAAATATGCACAGCAATTAGCATGGCAATGGCATCGATTGCACAGCATGATTGGCCAGAGGATTGGCCTGACCTTTTACCAATTCTTCTAAAGATGATCAATGACCAGAGCAACATGGATGCTGGTACTTCTTTGAAGATAAATTGATTCTAATGATCATAATATGTTTTGGAAGTTTAAAAGGACGTGAATTATTCTGGTCAAGATTTTCAGAAAATAAATATTATATCAATCTATATTTTGCAGTCTATGGATCTTTGAGATGCTTGGCTCTGGTCTCTGCTGACTTGGATGATAAGATGGTGCCGAAGCTTATTCCTGCTTTATTCCCTTGCTTGTATGGAATTGTATCATGTCCACAGGTTAATTTTTCTTCAATAAATTGCTTTTCTGTCATGCCTTTCTGCTCTGGCAAAAACAGCATGGAATATTTATTGCTTGTATTTTTTTTTTTTTTTCGTGTAACCAATTATTAGGGAGAATAGTTAATGGATTGATTGGTTGCTTCAGTATTCTGTACAGAGTTGCATCCTGTTAAGTTGGGTTTGATTTTTGGCCTCATTTCTGCAGGTCTATGACAACTCTTTACGTACAAAAGCCCTAGAAATTGTTTATTCTTGTCTTTCTATGTTTGGGGCTGTGAGTGGTGTACATGAGGTACTTTCTCAGAATTAAATTTTATGGGCGTAAAATTAATTTTTATTCAGAAATTTATTGTGAGTGAAGCTAAAATATGTTGTTATAACTGATTTTAAGTTTCTTTAATTAGACAACTGCATTGATGTCACCAATGATTCAGCCTTGGATAGACCAATTTTCTTCTATTCTAAGATTGCCTCTGCAGTCTGAAGATCCTGATGATTGGGGGATCAGAATGGAGGTATTTAGTGTTTTTTATTTGTTTGAATCCTTATACTGTTGATTACCATTTACTATATTCATATATCTGCTCAATTAGGTTTTAAAGTGTTTGAATCAGTTCCTTCATTATTCTCCAGACCTCATTGAAGGTCATTTTACAGGTATGTGTACTGTATTTCTTTAGAAGTCTGAAGATTATTTTTAAGACGTGGGTACTTTCATTTTCATATTTGTGGTGTGCCAATGTTTTAGTTATCCTAGGGCCACTGTGGCAGACATTTGTATCTTCTGTTGGGGTGTACGAACGAGCATCTATTGAAGGTGTAGAAGATTCCTATGATGGAAGATATGATTCCGATGGTTCAGAAAAGAGCCTGGAGTCTTTCATTATTCAGGTGATGCGAGTACTGAATTTTTTTATAGTTCAATGGCATCATATTATCAAAAGAATCACAGATAAAATTAGTCATGAGCTAATATAATATTTTTCTCATAGTTTTTCACCTTTACTTTGAAATAGACAATTTAAACTATTAAAGAATTTTATTTATAGAAAATTTTTTATCCTGAAAAATTCGTCAGGTTTAAAGTGGTACAAGATCTAAACTTTTATGGCTATCTTCTGTTTGGCTGTGGATAACTGGTGTTGGAGTGTTATCCCTTTGAGTATTGTCCATGCTCTCTCCTCTGTACATCTCACATAAATAGGTTTTATTAAAAGTCCATTGGGATGTAAAATCACTTTGACTTGGTTGGTTGGACTATGTATTATTCTTTGGCTGTGACAATGACTGGAGAAAATTTGTGGTATATTGTTTTCATGAATGTATCCATGTCACTCAGTTCATTTGATAAGAGGTACCTTTGCTTGATTTGTTCAATGGTTCTAGGGGATGCATTTCCTACTTGAATTTGGGGGTAACTTGGGTAGAGTTTTTTAGCTTATCTAGCTATTACCCAGTGAGATACAGTGAACATCTGAACTTTCTGTGCACTGAAGCAATAAATTAAGGCTTCTGCTTTTAAATGTTTGTGGTATTAAACTAAGTTTGATTTTGACCTCTATAATATCAAATGTTGTTTCCTCGTCTTGCAGTTATTTGAGACCCTGTTAACTATTATGGGCAGGAAAAGGTTTGTAAAGGTTGGTTCAAATCCTGTTCATAGAGTTCCTTTTATATGAGGTGTGTCATTTATCTTAATCCTCTTAAACTCTGAAATTTCTTTACATAGGTTGTTGCAGATAATATCAAGGAGTTTGCATACTATACTATTTCTTTTATGCAGATGACAGAACAACAGGTAAAGGATTTGTTTTTAATTTGTAGTTAGTGTTTATTGAATCTGTAATTTCACAGAACAATTGCTGTTTTATATTCTTAAACTTGGGTTTGTTGTTTTTTTTTCATTTTAGTAATTTAATATTTTTAGGGATCTGTAGTTATCAAGTTGTCTCACATGCGAACTCTTCAACATCTGTAAAATTTGAGGGAATTCTTTATCCCTAGTGGTTGCATTCTGAGATTTTCTGTTTCATCTACATGCACTGTGATTCGCACTGCCTTGTAGGCTTTAATATCTGCTATATCACTCATCAGATATTTAAAGTATAAAAATTCCTTCTCCAGTGATTATTTAGGCTTGCTTTCTGTTGTACTGATGTGATTGCTCCTACTTGATCTTGAACTTTTACTCTGCTGATCTTACTGATGGCCGATTGCTTTTACTTGTTTTCTGCTCTCATTTTGGTCATTTGAATTTTATCTAGATTCGAACCTGGTCTCTGGATGCTAATCAGTATATGGCCGATGAGGATGAGAATTCATACAGTTGCCGCAATTCTGGTATTTCTTACATGGGATCGACTGATTTTTTTTTTATTATTGAAAGGAGTATCAACATAGATAAGAGAACAGTTATATTGTGGTTTTCAGTAAAAAGTAAAGGGAAATTCTAAAACATAGTATGGGCTAAAACATAGAAGACAAATTTCTTTCTTCAGTAAATTCGGCTGCTGCTTGGTTTTGTATCTTAATCTGGCTTTCCTTTCACTTGCAAACATTTCAGGTTCACTTTTAATGGAAGAGATTATTGATTCTTTTGGTGTTGAGGGGATAGTTGCTGTTCTTGATTCCGTCAAAATAAGATTTAGTGAATCTCAGCAAGCAAAAGCTGCTGGTTCTTTGGGTTGGTGGAGAGTAAGTGGTAGTATCTGAATAAGCTCAACTAGCACATGTTTTATTGACATTGCCTGTATAATGTCTATATCACAACATAGACATTCATAAGAACCGATATATATTTTGTTTGTGCATGTTCTTTCTTTATCATAGTTCCTGTTCTTATGAATTGGTTAGCCATTTCTGTCTTGAGGATACTCCAAATTAATGTGGATCCATTGAGGAGGGAATGCCTTGGGTAGTTTGAAATCTTATTTGTGTCATTGTATGGGTGTGTACAAATTTTTTTATTTATGTTTGTTGCATTGGTGAGTACAAATTCCAGAAACTTTTTGTTGCATCTGTATATATCGATTATGCCTTTAGTTCACTTAAGGAATTATTTTCTCGCAGATGAGGGAGGCCACCCTTTATACTCTAGCTTCAGTATCAGAGCGACTAATTGAAACTAAGGTTTGGCTTTACTTGTGCTTCAAAGTTCAACTGTATACACTTTTGTCATATTGTATTTGATTAAGATATACAATAGGGGAAACAATTGGGGCACTGTGGTATATGCTTGATTGATTCAAAATTCCATTTTGTCTCTACTAATGTGCCATAATATGCAATGTTGGTCTTCAGGATGCCAGTCTAGTTGACATGTTAGAGCAGGTACTTACGGAAGATATGGCAACAGGTATGTTATGTTCTGTATGTTTTTCTGAAGCAGAGGTAAACATGATTAGGTAGTTCATTTCTTTTCGGAAAAGAATATTGCTATTTTAGTTGTTGATATTTGCTAATCAGTATTTTGGAATTTTGCAATCAGTTCAATTTTGTTTTTTTGAACTCCTGTACTTTTGATAACCACTTCTTTTCCATCAAGTAATTATACTGTGATGTTTTTCAAGTTCATTATCCAATTATCTCTGTTATGAATTTCTAATATTTACATTCTAAACTTCTCCAAAACCACCCTGGGTAAGTTTTATGAATTCGAGAAATTATTCATATGCAGATCAATGCTTTCAGAGCTGGATAATAGTTATTTTATGTTTTTTCCTTTCCAAGCTTTCTCTAGTTATACAATTAATGGGAAAAAATGGTGAAGTTGCAGATGAAAGATTAAATCAATGTAGACTGTTAAAAGTTTAAACTATTCTTGTGTTTTTGTTCTTTATATTTTGCAGGCGTACATGAATATCCTTTCCTTTATGCCCGTATGTTTTCAACAGTTGCTAAATTCTCCTCTGTGGTAATTATCTGTTTTCTCTCCGCCTTCTATCAAGTTTCGATAAACACCTCATTTAGTTATGTGTTTCCAGATCAACCAAAATATTGTGGAGCATTTTCTACTTACTGGTATTAGGGTAATCGGAATGGATGTGTAAGAATTCTTTAACATTCATGTGTTTTTATCTTTTTCTTGGATTTTCAACTGTCCTTTGATCTTAGTGTTCTTTCTATAGGCTGCTACCTGTAAAAGTAGGAGCTTGTCGAGCCCTTTCCCAACTCCTTCCTTCTGTTAACAGTGGAGTGCTTCAACCTCATATATTAGATTTGCTTCAATCACTAATCAATCTTCTTAAGCAAGTAAAGCATCAGAAGTATTTTTGTACTATTTTTGTTTTTAATAGTTCCAATTGTTTTTATTATTATTATTATTGGAACCATGCTCTCATGCTTGGACTCCTCTTAGGCCTCTGACGAAACTATGCATCTTGTACTCGAAACACTACAAGCTGTGGCTACAGCAGGTGGGTAATGAGGAATACAAAAATCCTAAGAAATGCTTACCTTTTGAGTTTTAGACACCATTTATTCATCATCTACACTGTATTTTTTGTTTACTTTTGTCATTGCTATGCGAATTACAGGTCATGAAGTAATGGCTTCAATAGAACCCATTCTTTCTCCAGTAATACTTGACTTGTGGGCTGCAGATGTTTCTGATCCTTTCAGTAGCATTGATGCTCTTGAAGTTTTGGAGGTAACTTTCTTCTTGGTTTTGAGTGCAACATAAAACTCTGTGGTCTCTTGTACATGCTGGGCATATTATACTGAGCTCACCGGTAAGAGTCATAACTTCTTCCACTTTGTGCAGGCTATAAAAAATGCTCCCGGTTGTATCCATCCTCTGGTTTCCCGCATATTGCCCTACATTGTGCCAATTCTCAGTAAAGTAGGCACTGGTTTTCCTATCTTAGTTTTATTTTCCTTAGGCCAGAAGGAAAAATGGTTTCCTATGTTTATATATTAATAGCTTATATTTAATCTACTTATTTAATTTTTTTAGTAACTTGGTATTTAAACAAATGGCAGCCACAACAGCAGTCTGAGGGTTTAGTTGCAGGTTCACTGGATCTTCTTGTAATGTTGTTAAAGGTTAGATAAATTTCACTCAACTGATGAAACCATAGGGCCTTTGGACATTGCCCCTTGCACTTTGTCAAGTCTCTGTCCTTTTTGTTTCCTTGCTAAAGACTGCATATTTTTCAGAATGCACCTAGTGATGTCGTGAAAACAATTTTCAATGTTTCTTTTGATCCCGTAGTCCGGATAATCCTCCAAAGTGATGACCACAGTGAGCTGCAGGTTCCTTCATTTTCTGCTGATGTGTATAATTTTTCATTGTGATGCCAGGTTTTATACAATTTAGTCACAGCTTTAATAACAAGAGTACTTGGATTTGATTTGGTTTTATGTTCCAGAATGCAACCCAGTGCTTGGCCTTCCTTATTTATGGTGGGAAACAAGAGTTGCTTGCTTGGAGTGTGGATCCTGGATTTACAATGAGAAGTTTGCTTGATGTTCTTTCCAGGTAGTAAGAATACTTGTCTCCATTCTTGTTTTGACATGCCAATGAAAGGGATTGTTCATACATGTTTGGTGACTCTGAATGCTCCCATTATTAATCGATCAAAATCATTGTCAACTTCCTCTTGATAATTCTTCCCTGTAGCGTTAACTGTATGCACATGTGGTGTGGTCCCTTTAGGGAGTATCTGCTACAACTTCCCATTGGGTTAATACTAAAACACCTTAGGAGGGGCATCAATTGCCCTCCCTCACTTTCTATTACATTTTAATAATCCCCTTCAAGAGTTAGAGTTTCATTTGAACTAATATCCTCAATTTATAAACTCCTTTAAGTTCTCTGGTCTGTCTTACAGATTTTCCTATTTTTTTGCCTTTCTATTCTACACTTTGTTTTTTTTTCCCTTTCTAGCACTAATATTAGCTCCTGTTCTTTATTTACTTGTTTTTAATGTAACACCATCATTTCCTAAAATATTCAACGATATTTTAACAAAAAAAGAAAGCACAATTTTGTATTAAGAACATGCATAATTTCATGTATTTCTGAAGTGCACAAAAAGATAATAATGACTCGTGTATTTTCCCGAAGTGTCTCCAACCGGACTTCACCAAGTGTTTTGGCAAGGAGAAAAAGGTTACAGGTAAGGATTGTTTTGGACTTTTGTGAAAAACAAAGAGATGAAAAAAGGAAATGGAAAAATCCTTTTTGGGCTTCCAGCAATGATCAACTAACTGTGCCAGAAAAAGGTTATTTTTTTCCCTTTCATGGATGAAAAGAAGACAATATACATTTAAGAGTTCTAACAATGTTAGAGTTATGGGGTTATTTGACATAAGTAAAAGGAGGCATGAATTGATGTCCCTCACTTGTACTTGGCGTTATTTTCCTCTCTGCACTTAAAGACTGGTATTACATGATATCTTGGTTCATGAAAGTTTGTTTTTCTTATTTGGTTTTCCATACAATTAAATGATGCAGGCTGCTAAATCCTCAACTGGAAAGCTCTGCATCTCATTTTGTTGGAACTTATATTTTACAACTTCTACTGCATCTTCCTTCACAAATGGCGCCACATATCAGGGATCTGGTTTTTGGTCTTGTAAGACGAATGCAATCTTGTCAGGTTGCAGTACTCAGGAACTCCTTGCTGCTTATTTTTGCTAGACTGGTACTGTGGTTCAACTTCTTACATTATGCATTTCTCTATATTTAATATTCTTGGACTAGACACTCAGCTGCATCTCATGTGGAACTGGATATTCAGTATCTTCTTCCCCTCTTCCCCCAACCCAACCACTGCAAAAATCTCTTTGTGGTGCAATGAAAGTACTAGTATGGGGCAGCACCATGAGGCAGAATCCGAAAATTCTATGAGCTTTTCTATTATTCATTTCTAATAGTACGTAATACTTACTATGGCTTGTTGCTTGTAGTAGTTACTTTCGGAATATGTTATACAGTCTATACAAGTCTGATATCTATTTAATTCAGTGTTGTCTTTTGTTACATAGGCATGTAGTAGCTCTATATCTCATGAAATAAGACAGTAATCTTTTCTAGCATGATAAACATTTAAAACTCTTCAATCATTCTCCCAGCTAGCTGTGCGGGACAGAGATAGTAGTCATGTTTATAGAGTTAATTAATTGAGTGCTCTGTAGTTAAACCTGTCCGAGCTAATTTTGTGTCTTTTTGCTTTTTGCTCCTTTGCCATAGTTGCAGTGAACTTTTTCTTCTGTGCAGGTCCATATTAGTGCCCCACATGTAGAACAATTTATTGATTTACTAGTTTCAATCCCAACTGAAGGCCATAGTAATTCCTTTGCTTACATAATGTCTGAATGGACTAAACAACAAGGCAAGTCTGTATATATTTTTGTTTCTGCCTCTTCACTTTGTTTAGCGTAATCTCTACTTTATAATTTTTGGTTTGTGATTCAGGCAATGTTTCATATTTAAGAAATCAAATGGGGTAAATCACGGTACATTTGGAGTAAAACAAATAAAGAATTTCTTTATAAAAGAGATTGCCGTAATCTTTGGGATGTGAAAAAATAGAAATAATACTGAAAGAGAAAGGAAATGGTAAAAGAAGCACTTGATTTTGCTTGAGTTGTATTGTGCATTGTACCTTAATTTATAATATATATATATATATATCTGTATACATATGAATTTCTTTACTACTGTTTGATGCCTGTCAAGAACCAAAATATATCATTTATGAACTATTGGTATACAATTATATGATATTTATATTCTGTGCTTATTGAATTCAGGAGAAATCCTTGGAGCTTACCAAATTAAAGTAACAACCAGTGCTCTAGCATTACTGCTATCAACCAGGCATGATGAATTCAGAAAGATAAATGTCCAAGGTCACCTAATTAAGGTCTGTTTCCAGCAGTAAATCCTTGTACATTAGTAATGTTGTCCAAAAGCTAAGTCATTTAATTTGGAAATTTTATAGTCCTCTGCCAGGATAACTACTCGCTCAAGGGCTAAAATGGAGCCAGACCAATGGATTCTAATTCCACTTCCAGCAAAGGTACTTTGCTCATTATCTTGCAATGGGAGGAAGTTTTTTTTTTTTTTTTTTTTTTTTTTTTAATTTTTTAATTTTTTGAACTTTTGGGTTCTCATAAGAAATGAGTATTGTGAAGTTTTTAGTATTAAGACTATCTCCCCAAAGTACAGAACACTCAATGTTATATACATTATCACTTTTAAAAATTCCGTAGCCTATTTATATATCAACTTTATTCTACAGTTACCTGATTCCATCCTTTTCGTGGACATTTTAGATACTATCTATATTGGCAGACGCCTTAACAGAAATTCAAGAACAAGTTATGGATGATGATGATGATGAAGAAGAGGTATGCATAAACCATTTTAGTGTATTGCAGTCGTCCACTGCAATTTGACTGTTTACTCTAATCTCGTGGCAGGATGGTGATTTAGAGGATGGTGGAACTGATCAAGATTTGTTATATTCTGCTACTTCTGCATCACATACCAGACCTACGTATGAATATCTGAATGCAATGGCCAAGGCTTTCGAAGAGGTTTTACCTATTGGCTATTTATATCTAAACTCTTCCATTCTATATCGTTTCATTAGTGTATAGCACTGTAACTGGGATTCTCGGCTTTTATATTGTTTTGCTACAGAATCATCAAGATGAAAGTGAAGATGAATTTCTTTGCAGTGTTGACCCTCTTGATAAGGTAGTATACAACCTTAAAAGCTTTTTATTTTATTCTACTTTATTTTTTCACTCTGTTGTTATTCGTAAATCCTGCATTAATTCTGCATTTCCCATTATTGATTGTCACAGATAAATTTGGTAAACTATCTGGTAGAGTTCTTGGTCAAGTTTTTTCACAGTGACCGAACATATTTCAATAGCTTGTTACAGGTGGGAACAAAAGCTTCTTCACACACATGTTCTTACTTAATAAACCAATATTATGTTTTTGGTAACTAAACACCTAATTTTGATTTTGTATGATCTTTTCACTGCAGAATTTGACAACATCTCAACAGGCTGCTGTTAAATCATTTATCAATGGTCAATGATTCTACGCGGCATATATATATATATATATACATATACATACATACATAGAAAGAGTCTCACTTTTTTGTTTTTGTTCATTAGTATTTGTGTTTAATTTGATTCATTTATTTATTTTTCCCTTCCTCAGCTAATGAATGGGTTTTGAGTTTAAAGATCATCCTTTTAATCCATGATTGTTGGAGTGGTTTTACATCTTAGATATAATGGAGTTGGAAGAGCAAGAAAAATGTCTGACTCTAAATGTTTATTATGTCTTTTTCCTTATCATCAAAAGCTTAGTGGAAAAGTCTATTGTTGTATACTACTTTGATTGATTGGTGGTTAAAGACTTCATATAACAGAAAATTGATATATATATATATTAAAAAGATGATCACATGAATCAAAAGATCATGGCACGCAGTCCGATGCGATAAATGGAAGCAGATGAAGATTGCTTCCTCCATGAAATTATTTCCTACACAACAATATGGCAAATTGCAATATTATATATATCTAAAGATATAAAGGAAAGAAGAAATTAGTCCAATAATAATCCAAAATTAAAGAAAAAGAATGAAATTATTATTCAACGTAGCCACCATGAGGATTTATGATCCCCAGAGGTAAAAGAAGAAGAAAAGTTAAAACAGATAAAATTCTCGTCTCCGCCGGCGCCGGCGGCACTAGCAGTACGGGAATTATCAACCCAAGATCTCCGACACAACGGGCAGCTCAGTTTACCATACCCAAACCATCTCTCTAAACACACCCTGTGAAACACGTGTTCGCATCTCAGCCCTTTGATATCATCGTCTCCTTCACCTATTGTACACAGACACACCGCACATTCTACACCGCCGGCTCCTTCTTCTTCTTCTTCTTGAAATTCTCCATTTTCTTTACTGTTCCCTTCTCTTCCAAATAACAGAAATCTTGACTTGTTAGACAAGAAATCCAACAACCACCATTTTAATGGAGAAGAAATAGTAGTAGCCATAAATAATGATCGTGCGGAGAGGCGGCCTGAATTCTGGAGAAAAGGAGGGAATAAATAACCTTAATTGGATAGTTATACCTATTTATAGAAACCAACAAAACATATAATAAAGTTATATATATTTATTTATTTATTTATTTATTCTAAAAAGAAAAGTAAAATGGTCACTTTCAATGCTTAATTAAAATATGTTATGTACATAAAAGAAGAAAAGTTCTATACATACATACATATACATACATATATAGTAGTTGAGGCTTTGCCATTTTGTGGCTCAACTGTAAGCCTCCTTTTTTTTCTCCCCAAAAGATTATAAAACGATTTCCTTTTTTTTCTCCCCAAAAGATTATAAAACGATTTTAAATTGAACTGATATATATATATATATATATATATATATATATATATATGAAATAAAAATTTCTTAAGAATTTTAAAGTTGTCTAAAAACTAAAATTTTAAAGGACTAATACCGACAATATACCTTAACTTAATAAAAAATTTCTGGTCAGCAAAATTTTGCTATGTGCAGACATGGGTAGGGTTGGTACGTAACTCTTGGACTAGATAATAATTATTTTGAAGGAATCTTATTTAAATATTTTAATTTTTATATTGAGAGATTATGTATTGGAGAGTGACACTTGACATCCTATTAGCCAAGTGATTCTCATCATCTTAATTATAAATAGAGGTTCAAATTCCTTTGAGAGTAGTGGAGAAAGGAAGAAAAGAAAAAGGAAACAGAAAACATAGAGTTGAAATGTAGAAGCTCTGAGGAAGAAAAAAAGCTGAGCTGACAGAAATATACAGTTAAAATCCATTCCGAGATCAAAAGCCTTTGAAGAAAAGTTCAGAAGTCCTCGGAAGAAATCTGTAGCAAAGTTGAAGATCAGCCCAAAACGCTTCTCGCATAAATCAAAATTTATTGGATCGAGATCAAATCCAAAAAGGCCCTCGAGCCCTCGAATAAGTGAATCGATAGAAATTGAGCCAAAAAAAAAATGATTGTAATTATATTACGTGTAACTGATTTTTTTGTAATTTTTAATTTTTAGTTTTCAGGAAAAAAAAAAAAAAATTGTTCACAACATTATAGATAAATAATTTTCAAATATATATATATATATATATATATATATATATTATATATATATATATATTATATATATTATATTTATTTATTTATTTAAAAGATAGTAAAGAAAGAAGCAAACGAAAGCCATGAAAGCGAGCGATGGATATTGTTGAGCTCATGTCCTAAAAAAACCATGGATATTTAAATTTCCTTGTGATTCACGAGGTTTTATTTATTTAATTAATTTTAAATTTTGTCATGAATTTGATGGTACCTTAGAATAAAGTTGAGGATTTTGAATATTCTACTTAGTTATAATTTATACGTACATTTTCTGGTCCCAAAGAAGGCGATGGATGATGCATGTAGAGTCAAAAATTAATTAAATCAACTTCCTGGTACCAATTATTTTTCTTGTAGAGATATTTCAATATATATATTATTAGAAAATATTATTTGTTTGGTTGATTTCCTCCTCCTTCTTCGTACTACAGTACTTAAGTACTTATTATTATTCTTATTGTATTAAAAAGATATATCAAATTAATTATATATGCAAATTTATTATTATATATTATTATATATTTATTTTTTTTTATACATGTGGGAGAGCTAGTATCACAAATTCAAATTAAATTCTTCTTATTTTAGTATGAAAAGAAAAGGAAAAATTCCATCCCTAATGCAAAAATTTCTTCTTAAAACGGTGTTTGATTTCTTCTAACCGGAAAAAAGAAAAAAAAAAAGTCAATTATTATCTTAACCACCAACGATCATTTTCACTTGATCCAACACTACAAAAGTCAGGAAAGAACAAGACTTCCCGGCTACTCTCCGACGTTAACCACGGCAGTGAAAGATTATTCCGGCACAAAGGACACGTTACCCGCCCATACCAAATCCAAGAATCTAAGCAAACTCCATGGAACAGATGCTCACATCTCAGCTCCCTAATTATATCACCTTCCTCAATCTTGCATAGACAAATTGAACACTGATCATCATCATCATCATCATCATCAGGTTGTTCATCAGTTGGTGAAGAATCCGGCCGCCGGCGGCCGGAGGAACACTCGTAGCGCCTTACTAAACCGGGTTCACCGATCAAGATTCTTCCAAACGTGTCCACCAATCTAGAAGAGAAAAATGATCGGTTAAGAAGGGAAAAAGAAGCCCATTTCAGGTGATAAGCTATCATCTTTATGTATAAGTAGACATATGTAAGTAGACCTGACATTATGTGAAGGAATGTGGGAGTATTATTAGTACGTAGGTATTTTTAATTTCAAGATATATATATATACATACATAGATATAGATATATATATATATAGTAGTGGTGGGTGAGGAATTGTGGATAGCATTTGTGTGGATGATAAGCATTTAACACGTTTAGAACAAAATTAACTTTCCACTTAGATATGATTAATAATATATGGTCCAAATTATAAATTGGTGCATATATATATAAATTTTAAGAAAGAGATGTAAAACTATGGTCACAACATATGTAATGTTTTTTTTTTTAAATTTAAATCTGTGTTTAATAAAGACAATATCCTATATTTTCTTTTTATTTCCTCCTTTTTTATTATGAATTATTTATCAATAAAAATGAAATAAAAATAAAACGGTAAGAAGAGGACAATATAATGTGGGTAGCAAGGCAATCACAGGAACCTTAGTTTGCTTGTCTGCTTGCAGAATTGTCTAAAAAGGGTCACTTGAAGAAGGAGGATAAAGAAAAAAAAAAAGAAGATAAAAGACATTTTTACTTTTTTAAATAAATAAATTAATTAATAAAATTAATAAAAGGATAAAATTTATCAAAATTATAAATATAACGGACAAACTTATATATAATTTTTAAAAAAGAAAAAAAATCACAGTAATTATATAATTTAAGGGATAAAATTTATCAATTTATCTCTTTTTCTTTTAACATGTTTTGTGAAAATATTTTTAAATACTTTAAAATTAATGAAAATGATACATAACATAGAATTAAATATTACAAAAAGGACATAAAATAGAAGGAAAGAAGGATGATATTAACATAAAATTTTGATTTTATCTTTCCTGTAAACTCCAAGATGCAAGTAAATTTACTGAAAAGAAAGCTTTATCTCGTTAATTAAAAAATTAGAATTAGAGTAAAATAGAAAAAATGTAGAGTCAAATTTTTACTTAAAAGAAGATTTCATTCAAATTCTTATAAAAAGTACAAAACTACTTTAATGACATAAACTTCAGGATGCATTTTTTCCTTCTATTCTATTAAATAAGGAATTTAGAAACAGTGGTTTTTTTTCCTTTTTAGTTTAATGGAAAAAAACTGATTCTTACCATTAATTAATGTTTGTCCTTATCATTTATTACATTGATTTCCTTTTAAATAAAAATTGGTTTAATAGCAAAAATCATTAAATAGTTGTCACGAGAAGCCATTAATATCAACGAGCTCTTATTTATTATAATGAATACCATAACATTATACTCCGCAATAATAATCTGTTCATTTCTACATTTTATCGCCCCTCCAAACCTAGTCTCAAATTGAATCTAATTGAACCAAAAACATAACAAGAGAAGAAAAAGAAAAAGGAAAAAAACAACAGATGATAATAAACAAGAAGGTTAATATTTCATAGATCCATTTGATGATGATGAATAATATTAATTTGCAGTTGCCCAGGATGATGTTCCATTTCTAGCCGACCGGGCCGGGACGGGGTTTCTGAAACCATTTCCAACTACCCAGCACCTATGGAAAACACGACCAGAATAGGCACCATTTCTAGCAATTACATGATTTCCTGTGCCCATAAATTCTCCTTCAAACCTTAAACCTTCTGGTGGCTGACCATAATTAACATTGGTGGCTGTGATTCTGCTTGAGAAAAAGCACAAATGAAGAGCCTGATCAAATGCATCTGCAAATTGGGTCACAACAAGTACAAGAAACTTGAACAAAGCCAACAAATACTTACGAACCATTGAGAGAAACATTTTTTTTTTCAAGATGGAATTGGAATTGAAAATGGAAGAAGAAAAATCTTTATGTATAAATAGACATATGTAAGTACACCTGACATTATGTGAAGGAATGTGGGAGTATTATTATTAGTACGTAGGTATTTTTAATTTCAAGATATATATATATATATATTGATTCTGCAAGAATCTGTCGAGGGCAAAAAGGTAATTTGGAATGCCGGGAATTCAGGAAGCGTTTGGGATTGACTCGTATGTGAAAGCTTTTGAATTGGTCAAAGTCAAAGAAATTAGTACTTCGGGTAGCTGCACTGGGACGAACTATGATTCCTGAAGTTATACCTCGCCTGAAGTTATACCTCGCCTGAAGTTATACCTCGCGATGCGTAATCGGAGCGTACTTCGCGATGCTATACTTCTCCTATCGAGTGCCTGCGAAACAAGTAAGTTCAATGTGGAGTTTGTACCCCGTGAACTCTCCGATGCTTAAGTCAGTAGAGTATATTTGTGTATTTTTGGATATCTGGAAAAAAGTTCTTACCTTATGTTTAGATCTCTCTTTTATAGGAGTCTGTTAATAAGCTTACAGTTGGAGATTTGGGCCGTTTTGACCGTTGTAGACAACGGGCTATAAATGTGGCCTTAAAAGAGGTAACGTCTGGCCTTGATGAAGCCCATTAATTTGTACTTATGACGTCAGGTGAGATCAGGGGCAGTTAAGGCGTGACGAAATTACCGTTCTGCCCCTAAGGTATTTTTCTGACTGTTCAGTGGTCCCTCGTCGAAGTTCCACCTGACGAAGTAGGGGAGCTTTGGCGGGATAAGCGTGTTGAGTACTTTGACTTGTGGCTGAAGTTAGGGTATTTGATTGTGATTGGTTGTCTTTTCGTCTTCTGCGTCTGTCATTAATTGTAGAATGTCAACCGATAGGAGTACTTTTTCGCTTTCCCCGATGCATCGATTCTGGCAAGTAACCATTTCAAAAAAGTTTTTCTCGGCTATTTAGTGATCTTCTCCTTTTCATATGCCTTTTTCTTTACTTTTGCTTCCTTGCCTTTATAGCTTTCTGCCATTAACGCTTTCTGAAGATTCCTTCGTCTTTGTTTTCCCCGCAAGTTCAGTCACATTTCTTCAGATTTCCGCCTCAAACTCAGACACTAAAAAATGTATGTTTTGTCTTCTTATTGCCTGGTTTCTGTTTACCCCTCCATTGTTGATATGCTGTTCTTTGATTGTCTGTCATGCTTCTTCTGTTTGCTTTATTTTTCAGTGGGTTAATAAGGGTAGAATCATGTGTTTTTTATGGGTTTAGGTTTTAGCTATATTTTAGGCTTATCTTTCTGGGTAGCTTTTTTGTTTGAATGGAGTTCTAAATGTTGAACTTCGGTTTGCAGGTAATGGCTGCCCAAAGAGAAGATGAAAGGGAGGTTGAGGAGCTTTTGAATGAGGGTTTTGGTGCTCCTCAGCCTGCCCAACCAGAGGTTACAGTGGCGGCTAGGGAAGGTGAGGGTGAGATTCATGAGGGTGTTCCGTTCCAACCGCCTATGCCTCCTCCTCCTTCTTCCGATTTTTCTTTAGGGCGAAGTAGGATTAGTCGTGAGCAGGCAAAGTCTTTTGCTCGTAGGTATAATGTAGATCCTAGGATCTATAGAGTCTCTGTTGCCCCTTTGGTAGGAAAAATGTCACTTCGTAGTATCCCCATTCCTTTAGCTCATTTTGAAGCAGACCTTCGTCTTTCTATGGACCCTGCTTTTGTTGATTTTTTGGTGTTTGCTCGAATTCAGCCTGGACAGGTGCATCCTAATGCTATTCGCACCATTTTTTGTCTGATTTGTCGCTGTCGTAGATTAGGTTTTGAGTTATCCTTTAACATTCTTAGAATGTTTTTTTCTTCACTTCGGATGTTGGACAACACTCTTTCACTCCGTCTGCGCTGAAACAGAGTCGTCCTTTTTGACTCCCCACCCAATAAGGTAGATTTTAAGGGTAGGTGGATGATGGTAGAGTCTCGTATAGGTTTTCCCTTTCGTCCTTATGTTAGTGAGAACTACCAGTGGGCCCAAATACAAGGTCCTTCTTCCCTTAGTCATTATGAGGGAGCCTTCTTAGAGATCATTACCCGGAATTTAGGAGATAGTCGTCAGAACCAATCCCGGGTATACTCTTCTGCTGACTTGCTGAGTGAGGCTAGCCTGAAATGGTGCAGCATAGGGGCAGACTTGACTGAGAGGAAGAGGGAGTTGGGTTTTGCTGAGGAGAGTCCGAATGAAGACTGGACTATACACCCAAGGGGTGTTTTCTCTTTTCAGTGTGACCAGTGTAACTTTACTAAACGTGGGTGTGGAAAAGGCCGGGGTAATATATATGTGTTTGTTTTTTTTTTGTACTTCGTAAGGGATCTGACTTAGTTATTTTGTTGTAGGTCCTACCATGTTCAGCAAGGCTTGGGGAAATCGTGTGGAGGAGAGGGATGTCCGGCAATCACATCTGGACTCCCTACCCCGGTTTCCCCCGCGTTTGATAGACCGGGGTGCAGCGGGGGAGACTCCACTCACTTTTCCATCCTCCGCCAGTCCGCGTGGGCGAGGTAGAAACCTTCGCCGAGTGAGGGATGGGGAGGTGAGAGGTAGGGCTCCTCGCTCTGCTCTCGGGCCTCGCCGGGAAGCCACTCCCGAGGTAGGGGAGGAAGAGGAGCAACTACGTCCTCGTCAAAGGCGGAGGACTTCTCCTCGGCGCCCTTCCCCCGAAGTGGTCTCTCCACCTTCTCCCGTTTCAATGGATGCCCTGGATGCTGTGCCCTTGACATCTCGGAGGGATCCTGAGCCAGCTCCTGTAGAAGAGTCTGCTCCAACTGCTGAAGCTGAGGCGCTTCCTGCTGCCGAAGCCGAGGTGAACTCTGGGAGCCCCGGTCCTTCATGGCTCCAGCCGGGGTTTGAGCTGCCAACCGAGGAGGGAGCTTTGCGAGCCTTGGCTGCTGAGATCTCTGCCCGAACTCCTCCCCTCAACAACCTCCTCTTCAATAACATGTATGCTGCAGCCATGCTTGGAGGTACCATCCTGGACCGTGCTCATGACGCAGAGAGCTTGGTCGGGATGAGAGAGATGAGGGTCGAGGAGGCCACTAACCGGGTCGGTGCTCTGATAGCTCGAGTAAGTTTCCTCCTTTTTTACTTTTCCTTTGAGCCTTTATGAAATCTCTTGTAACCCTCTTCTTTCTTTTTTTTTGTTTGTTTTTTTTAGGTTTCCTCCTTAGTTAAGCACATTTCTAAGTGTCGAACTTCGGAGCAAGCCGAGTGAGCAGCAGCAGATGCCGAGTGGCGGGCGGCCAACAAACCTCGCTTGGCTGCTCTAGAGTCAGAAGTGGCTAATCAAGCTTCGCGCTTGGAGTTAGCCAATTCTGAGAAGCTCCAGATGATTAGCGAGGTGGCGGAACTGAAGAAGCGACTGGCCAAGGCAGAAGAGAGGAACGCGGAGTTGCAAATGGCCAACAATGACTTAAATTCGGTTAGGGATGAAGCTGTTGCAAGCCGGATCTCAATGCAGGAGGAATTAGAGTATTGTCGGTCAGAGGATTACAAGAAGAAAATAATCGACGACTTCAAGAGTTCTCCTGCATACCATGAAGACATCGGTCGTGAGGCTGGTTCCTTCTTGGACAAAGGATGCGTCCATATTATTCGGCAGCTTCATCCATACTTCGAAGACAAGTCTCCTCATGCAAGCTTTTAAGTTGAACTTTGACAATGATTTGTGTAGGCAAGGAGCAGACTTCGTTCCTTTTACTGCCGAAGAGTTGGAAGCACTACGGGAGCGGGATGAGAAGAGAGGGAGGCCTTTCTGGAAGTCGCCTCGACCAACCACTCCAACTTTTTGGGATATGCTTGATGGGGGCTCAAGCTCGGTAGCTCCTTAAATTTTTGTAGTTAGGACTTACATTCTTCGATGTAGACTATTTTCTTGTACTTTGTACCTCATTTTTTTAGAACTTCAATGAAATTATCACTGTCTGGTTCTTGTTTATCTTTTCTGAAATTTTTCTAACTTGTGAACCTCGCGCCCGCAGGGTTGCTTACTTGATAACTTATATTCTTCTAAGTTCTCTAACTTTATACTTCATAATAACAAACAATCTCTTTAAATCTTCAACTTGATACCTCGTAACCGCGAACTGTCTTGTGTTTTAAATTTCCAAGTTTACTTTTAACTTGGTACTTTGTAACCACGACCTTCTTCGTGGTATTTTAATCTTCCAAGTTTACTCTTAACTTGGTACTTCGTAACCACGACCTTTCTCGTGGTAATTTAATCTTCCAAGTTTTACTCTTAACTTGGTACTTCGTAACCACGACCTTTCTCGTGGTAATTTAATCTTCCAAGTTTACTCTTAACTTGGTACTTCGTACCACGACCTTTCTCGTGGTAATTTAATTTTCCAAGTTTACTCTTAACTTGGTACTTCGTAACCACGACCTTTCTCGTGGTAATTTAATTTTTCAAGTTTACTCTTAACTTGGTACTTCGTAACAACGACCTTTCTCGTGGTAATTTAATTTCTTTCGAGATCGTGCTCGATATTTCGTAATGACGAGATTATACTCAAATAGTAGCTTTTATTTCAGCAGAGTACTTTTAGAAACTGTTCAACAAATTGTTTTCAAGATGACTTGATATTCAAAACGATGCTTACTAGATGCCTTTTATACATAGTACCTTTTTAAGTGATTTACGTCCCACGGGTTTGGTAGGAGAACGCCGTCTTTGTTCATGAGTTTGTAGGTGACGGGTCTTACTTCGTGTTTCACGAGGTACGGTTCTTCCCAGTTTGGAGTCAGCTTGTTTGCTTTTATATGCCTTGCCGTGCCTTCTATCTTTCGAAGTACCTAGTCTCCAATCTTTATTGGTCGCTTGAATAATTTTTTATCGTGGGCTTTTTTAGTCTTTTCCTTGAATGACTGCGACCTTAGGCGGCTTGCTATTCTCCTTTCCTCCAGCAGATCTAGTTCCATGCTTCTTCTTTCTTTGTTGGCATCTTCGTTGTACATCAATACTCTTGCCGTGGGCAATGTAACTTCTGCTGGTGCTACTGCCTCAGAGCCGTATACTAATGCGTAAGCCGTTTCTCCCGTGGGCCCCTAGTCGAAGTGCGGATTGCCCATAGAGTGGGGTTTAATTCATCAGCCCATTTGTTGGACTTTCCTTCCAAATTTTTCCTTAGTGCCATTAACACTAATTTGTTGGCAGCTTCTACCTGACCATTCCCCTGAGGGTGTGCTACAGATGACTTCCAGTGCTTGATGTGCAACCTTTGATATTCTGCAGTGAACTTTGCTGAAAATTGGACTCCGTGATCGGTGATGACTGCTCTGGGTATCCCGAAGCGACATAAGACATGTTCTCGGAAGAACTTAGAAACATTTTCTTTTGTTGGATGTGTGAGGGCTTTTGCTTCTATCCATTTTGAAAAATAATCCACTGCCACTACCAAGTATTCACATCCATTTCTTATTTTTGGAAATTTTCCCATTAGATCCATACCTCACATGTCGAATGGCCAGGTTGCCACTACCGGGGTTTGTTCCATCGAGGGCAACTGTGGAATAGTTCCGAAAATTTGGCATGTCTCGCACTTTTTGACGTATTTTCTGGCATCTTCTCTAAGTGTCGGCCAGTAATATCCTTAGTTGATTACTCTTTCAGCCAGAACTCGGGCCCTTGGATGTCCTCCACATACTCCCTCGTGTATCTCAGCTAACAGGTCGTTGACTTGAGATGTAGGGATGCAGCGAAGTAAGGGCCTCGAAAATGATCGCCTGTACAATACATCTTCATGGATTGTGTACCTCGCAGACTGCCTTTTGATTTGTCTGGCCCGAGTAGCATCATCTGGAAGGGTTCCTTGTTGGATGAAGTTTTTTATTTCCTCATCCCAATTCTCTGAAGTAGGGCGTAGGCATTGAATTAACTCCGATTCCTTGATCTCAGTTGGTACCCTTTCTATAGGAATGCCCTCTTCGTTGGGTGCCTCTCCAGAGGTGATTTTTGCAAGTCTGTCTGCTTGTTGATTTTCTTTTCTGCTGATCAAGGACAGCGAGAAAGGGGAAATTTTGTCTCTCCATTTCCTTGCTTCGTCTACATAGGACTGTAAACCCTCTGATTGTACTGTATAGGTTCCTTGGACCTGATTCACCACCAATTATGAATCGCTATATACCTTCAGAGCCTTGATGTTAGCCCTATGGGCCCATTCTAGCCCATTCAACAACACCTCATACTCCGCTTGGTTGTTTGAGAGATTGGGCCTCAACTTGGTGGCCCGCATTTCCGTGTATTCTTTGTTAGGCGAAGTCAAGACTATTCCTGCTCCGACTCCACTGGAGTTGACTGCTTCATCGACTCTCAGTTCCCATGGTTCTTTTGTATGCTCAGCCACCTCTAGGCTTAATTCCGTGTATGATCCTTCTACGAGGAAGTCTGCCAAAGCCTGTGCTTTGATTGCTGTTCGGGGTTTAAATTTGTTTTCTTGCCCGCATAACATTCTCCCGAATTGATCCAGTTTATGAAAAATTTGTTTGAGCGAGGTATCGGTGTAGACCACAATAGGGTGAGATTCGAAGTATGGCCTTAGTTTCCGTGCAGAAATCACTAAGGCGTATGCTAGCTTCTCAATATTAGAATACCTAGACTCCGCATCGTTCAGAACTTTGTTGACGAAGTATACATGGTGCTGCTTTGTTCCTTCTTCCTTTATTAATACTGATGCTATGATCAAGTCAGAGAAGGACAAATATAGGAAGAGTGTTTCCCTGGTGCTCGGAGGTCGTAGCAAGGGAAGATCTAAAAGATGATCCTTCAAACTTCTCCAGGAGCGGCTGCATTCCGGAGTCCAGACAAAGTCATTCTTCGAATTTTTCAAGGCTTTGAAGAATGGGAGGCACCTTTCTGCCGATTTTGAGATGAATCGGCCTAATGCGGAAATACATCCGTTTAGCCTTTGGATGTCTTTGACGCGTCGGGGCTCGGTGAGTCGAGCTATAGCTTCTAATTTCTTCGAATTGGCATCGATTCCCCGTTCAAATGTCATGAAGCCCAAAAATTTGCCGGATTTCACTCCAAATGTGCACTGCGTCGGATTAAGTTTGAGGTTGAACTTCGCCAAGTTGGAGAAGGTCTCCTCTAGGTCCTCCAGGTGTGAAGTGCCATGTTTGGTCTTGACCACCATATCGTCGACATACGCTTCTATGTTCCTTCCGATTTGGCTTCGGAGGATATGATTCATCATTCGTTGGTATGTCGCTCCTGCATTCTTCAAGCCGAATGACATAACATTATAACAATATATGGCCCCTGCAGCTCGGAACGAAGTATGTACCTGATGGTATCCTGAAAAGGCATCCATGAAGCTTAGGTACTCGTACCCCGCTGTTGAATCTACCAACGCATCGATTCGAGGCAGCGGGTAACAGTCTTTGGGGCATGCTTTGTTGAGGTCGGTATAATCCACGCACATTCTCCATTTCCCGGTGGATTTCTTGACCATTACCACATTAGCAAGCCATGTGGGGTACTTTACCTCGCGAATGAACCCTGCCTTCAAAAGTTTATCTACCTCCTCTTTCATGCCTTGTATTTTCTCCTCACCGAATTGCCTAGATTTCTATTTTATTGGGCGGCAAATCGGACTTATGTTTAGTGCATGCTCGGCAATGGAGGTGTCAATGCCTGGCATATCATCTGTACACCAGGAAAAACTATCTCGATGATCTTTTAAAAACTGGCTGATCTCTTGCCGAAGTTGATTTGGCATCTCTCTTCCAATTTTGACAAGTTGCTGAGGATAGCTCGGATTTATCGACACTTCGTCAAACTCGCTCTGTCACGATACTTCGATGACAAGGTCGTAGATTTGCTTTTCCATGATCCTTTGTATCCCCAGGTCGTGGTCTTCCGCCATTACATTGATGTTCCTGACTTTGTCGGGAGAATCCCTTTTTCTCTTTATTTTCATAATTTGCCCTAGCAAACTTCGTGGGTTGCTTTTCACATATACATACATATATATATATATATATATATATATATATATATAGTAGTGGTGGGTGAGGAATTGTGGCTAGCATTTGTGTGAATGATAAGCATTTAACACGTTTAGAACAAAAATAACTTTCCACTTAGATATGACTAATAATGTGGTCCAAATTATAAATTGGTGCATATATATATATATATATATATATATATATATATATATATATATATAAAGTTAAAAATTAAACGTTTGAAGTCAAAAAAAAATCTTTAAGTTGACTTTTACTTCATAAAATATTAAAAAAAATTTAAGAAAGAAATGTAAAACTATGGTCACAACATATGTAATGTTTTTTTAAAAAAAATTTAAATCTGTGTTTAATAAAGACAATATCCTATATTTTCTTTTTATTTCCTGCTTTTTTATTATGAATTATTTATCAATAAAAATAAAAAGGTAAGAAGAGGACAATATAATGTGGGTAGCAAGGCAATCACAGGAACTTTAGTTTGCTTGTCTGCTTGCAGAATTGTCTAAAAAGGGTCACTTGAAGAAGGAGGAGGATAAAGAAAAAAACAATAAGGATAAAAGACATTTTTACCTTTTTAAATATAATTATTTTTATAAAATAATTAATAAATTAATAAAATTAATAAAACGATAAAATTTATCAAAATTATAAATATAACGGACAAACTTATATATAATTTTTAAAAAAGAAAAAAAATCACAGTAATTATATAATTTAAGGGATAAAATTTACCAATTTACTTCTTTTTCTTTTAACATGTTTTTTGAAAATATTTTTAAATACTTTAAAATTAATGAAAATGATACATAACATAGAATTAAATATTACAAAAAGGACATAAAATAGAAGGAAAGAAGGATGATATTAACATAAAATTTTGATTTTATCTTTCCTGTAAACTCCAAGATGGAAGTGAATTTACTGAAAAGAAAGTTTTATCTCGTTAATTAAAAAATTAAAATTAGGACAAAAATAGAAAAAAACGTAAAGTTGAATTTTTACTCAAAAGAAGATTTCATTCAAATTCTTATAAAAAGTACGAAATCTTAATCACATATAAACTTCAGAATGCACTTTTTCCTTATATTAAATAAGGAATTTAAGAAGAATGGTTTTTTCCTTTTTAGTTTAATGGAAAAAAACTGATTCTTACCATTAATTAATGTTTGTCCTTATCATTTATTACATTAATTTTCTTTTAAATAAAAATTGGTTTAATAGCAAAAATCATTAAATAGTTGTCACGAGAAGCCATTAATATCAACGAGCTCTTATTTATTATAATGAATACCATAACAATATACTCCGCAATAATAATAATCTGTTCATTTCTACATTTTATCGCCCCTCCAAATCTAGTCTCAAATTGAATCTAATTGAACCAAAAACATAACAAGAGAAGAAAAAATAAAAAGGAAAAAAACAACAGATGATAATAAACAAGAAGGTTAATATTTCATAGATCCATTTGATGATGATGAATAATATTAATTTGCAGTTGCCCAGGATGATGATGATGATGATGTTCCATTTCTAGCCGACCGGGACGGGGTTTCTGAAACCATTTCCAACTACCCAGCACCTATGGAAAACACGACCAGAATAGGCACCATTTCTAGCAATTACATGATTTCCTGTGCCCATAAATTGTCCTTCAAACCTTAAACCTTCTGGTGGCTGACCATAATTAACATTGGTGGCTGTGATTCTGCTTGAGAAAAAGCACAAATGAAGAGCCTGATCAAATGCATCTGCAAATTGGGTCACAACAAGTTCAAGAAACTTGAACAAAGCCAACAAATACTTACGAACCATTGAGAGAAACTTTTTTTTTTTTTTTTTTTTTTGTGGTGTTTTGGAGTGAGGGATTTAGCTTTGTCTTAATCCTATATTTATAGATACATTTGGACTTTATTTATTTTTTATTTTTATAAACTCATGGTAATAAAATTGGTAATAAAGAGTTCCATTGTGTTTTATATGTATTCCGTAGTCTAATTATTGACTGATATGTCACATTTATTTCTGTAAATTTTCCTTTTCATTCGGTCTTATGATCTTTTTTCTTTTTTTTTTCTTTTTTTTTCTTTTATTTTATTTTATTTTGTAAACAGTCTTATCTTATTTTAGTTGATAGAATCTCTTTTTCCAAGAAGGTTCCAATTTGGAATGCATAAATATTTTTAAGAAGCTTTATTAACTAAAAATATTCGTTAATATTTAACGGTAAAATATATTTAATATACATGTCTATGTTCATCCATTTAGTATCAAATTTTTATAAAGGTCATCTTGAGCAAAAATTTAAAAGATTAAAAAATATTTTTTTTTTTTTCCTTTTGAACTTTTATCTTTATTTTTTTTTCCATATTAGATTTCTTTCTTTCTTTTTTTTTTTAATTTGGATTTTTATTTATTTATTTATAATCACAACTATATCTCTTCTCATTTAATTTAATTAATATTATTGTAGATAACGAGACACACAATTGGATAAAAATTATTACAATTTGGATGGGAATTATATTTTTTATCCAATCAAAATATAATAGAGATTCGGGCTAAAAAAAGGTAGGAACTTATTTTTAGTTGTTTTATATACATATATTTGGAAAGTATGTATTTTAGGTATTTATTTTTTTTCCATCAAAGTTATTATACTCTATGTATCTGAATTTTTATATTAGGATAAATACAAACGTATCTCAATTAAAAGAGTTTGATTATTCTTACATAAGATCTCACGTTTAAATTTCGTTTATGGAGATTCAAATGTATGGAAATTTTTCTGATAAAGATATCTAATATTTGAAACCATCACAATGTTACTCTATATATTTGAATTTTCATATTACCATAAATACAAACCTATTGTGAATTAAAGGGACTTTGATTCTCCTTACGTAAGATCTCACATTTAAATTTCGTTTATGAAGATTCAAATGTATGGAAACTTTTTCTGATAGAGATATCTAATATTTGAAACTATTACAATTTTACTCTATATATCTGAATTTTCATATTACCGTAAATGCAAACCTACTGTGAATTAAAGGAGTTTTGATTCACCTTAAGTAAGATCTCACGTTTAAATTACGTTTATAGAGACTCAAATACAGGGAAGTTCTCTGATAGAGATATCTAATATTTGAAATCATCACAACTTCATTTAATTCAGATTTGGCTCGAGTTATGTGGTAGAATCCAACTCTTACATAGGAAAAGATTTTATACGGGCTCTTGATGCTTACAACAAATGTCGAACTCTCGACTCGTATAACATTCACAATGCGTTTCTAATCACAACTTTGATTAATTTAAATTTGACTCAAGTTATATTGTAGAGTCCAATTCTTACTCGAGAAAATTTTTTATCCAGACTCTTGGCACTTACAACAAATATCAAACTCTCGATTTTTATAATATTCACAATACATTTTTCTATTTAAATTTAACTCGA